>OW387801.2:7607500-8142002 GCA_936446665.2 Synanthedon andrenaeformis
GTGAGTGTTTTACTTCTAAACGTCTAGGTCAAGATGATTAGGACAATGACTATGTTTAACAAAATATGACAGCAATGTGCAACGAACATCCATGTTGCTGTAAACTTTTAATAAAGATAAAATATGAGAAGATTTTTATAAATAATATTATAAATAATCTCCAGACAATCACGACAATCTTGAACCCCCAAAATATGGTATTTATGATAACCCACAGTACGCTCAAGCCAAGGCTACATTTGAATAGTACCTTTCCAGGAATTCTTGAGCCATCGGGATAACTTCTTTGTCACCAGAATACAACAAAATTTTGTAGTTTTGTTTTGAGCAATGAAAAAGTTTTCGAAAAAGCAATGAAATTTTTGATATTTACTTACACCAAAAGTATCATCAAAGCAATACAGTTCAAGTTTTACATGTGCGAAAGTGGAAATAAGATACCTACTGCTAATGCCATCAATCGCTAGCAGGCTTAGCAAAATTTGAAATCCATATATCCATATAACTACAAATCCAATGAATGCTTGGCTTTCTCCAGGTGATAGCCCACGAGCTGGCCCACCAGTGGTTCGGGAACCTGGTCACCATGAAGTGGTGGTCGGACCTGTGGCTGAACGAAGGTTTCGCGACATACGTGGCATCCGTGGGAGTGCACGCCGTCGAGCCCGAGTGGCGCGCCGACATCAACTACGCTGTCGAGAATATTATGTCTGTACTGACTCTAGACTCACTGCAGAGTTCCCATCCCGTAAGTGGACAATCCTCTCAGTCTTACTCATGACTAGGTACATGCTGATCTTTAATTTGTGCTAATACTATAAAGAGGTAAAAGGCTTATTGCAGCATTTTAGTTAAGCGTCTTTAAATGAAAACTACCAAATGACACCTTATATAATATGAACTATTCCAGGTATCAGTCCCCATCGACGACCCGAAACGTATCTCGGAGATTTTCGACGAGATCTCGTATCGCAAAGGCGCCGCCCTAATCAGAATGATGACCATGTTCTTAGGAGAAGATGTCTTCAGAACAGCACTTAACAGGTTGTTAAATGATTGTTTTCCTACCAATTTTGCTTGCACTTATAAGTTTTACCTTTATAATTTTTGACTGGTCTCCGTCTTAAAATCGACAACATCGTCCATTTAGTCAAAACCTTGATTTCATCATTTGTCCTAGATGTTATGTAATTATTGGTAATCAATATCAATTATTGGCAACCTCATGAGTTTGATTATATAAATGAGATATTTATATAATAAGTGTTAGGTTTTGATGGAGAAACTATTGAACTGATTTTGTTTCATGAAATAGCTTGAATTCTGGACCTTTTTTACTTTCAGATATCTGGTGAAGTATTCGTACCAAAACGCGGAACAGGACGACCTGTGGTCGGAACTGACGGAAGTGAATCGCCTGCGAGGTGGTCTCACGCGAAACGTCACCGTTAAACAAGTGATGGACACTTGGACCAAACAGACCGGGTATCCCTTACTCACGGCCATCAGAAATTACGATGACAACACGTTGGTACTCACACAGGTAAGTGTCTTCTAATCCGTTGAACAATACCTGTCTCTTCTCAGGTTTAGGTGAGTGGTTAAAAAAGAAGCCGTCAAACAGGCTCTACTTAATCGATATCGTCGCCTAAAAAACATAATTACCTTAGTGATAACTCTGACAGATAGAGAGAAAAAGGTGTGAGTAGACCCTGGCATCCTGAATTAAATTCGTGTCAAATCCAGCTCGGATGAGCAGTGTTCTGGAAGCTCCGAGATATCTTCGTGTCTACAGAGCCTCAAAACAAAGTTTTTAATTAGCATGTGCAGCCAAAAATGACATATAGCGCTAAAACGTGGTCTCCCAAAGATCTATGAATCCCTATTCTAAGGATTATCTTGCACCATCGAGTTGAGAATGAGAAAATCCGTAGACAAACAAAAACCGGAAGGATTACTAAGTTGAAGCTTATGGAAATTATGGAGCAGGCCTATGTCCAGCAGTGCATATGTTCTGCGGCTGAAATAATTTACTAATTTCATAGTTCAAAAATGCCACTTACATAGTCTACAATTACCACTCGCAAGCAATTTAAATATAAAAACGTATGTATAAAAAAATGCTATATAAATTATTTATAGAAACGATACCTGTCGCTGGCCGCGAAGTCAACAGCTCCCGGTTCGTGGTGGGTGCCGCTGAATGTGAGGTGTCAGGGCGAGCGGGAGACGAGTCGGAAGGTCGAGTGGCTTGGAGAGCACGAGGGCATCAGCTCACAGCACGTGTACTCCCACGGGGCCCATACCGGCCAATGGGTGCTATTCAACGCGGACATGATAGCTCCATATAGGGTCAACTACGACCCTCGCAACTGGCAACTGCTCATCAACACGCTCACGGAGGGTCCCTACTCCTCCATCCCGACACTCGGCCGCGTGCAGCTCATCAGTGATGCCTTCGCGCTCGCCGCTACCGACGATCTCGACTACACCACAGCCATCAAGTACGTAACAAAGCGGTCGTGCCGCAGGGCACCATACTAGGTCCCCTTCATTTCTGAAATATGTGAAATGTATGATCTTATATTCTTTTAATTCTTAATATGTATGTCCACCTAATATAGCTAATAGAATGTATGACGGCATCTAATTATACTAATTCTAGAGCAGAAAGCCACCCACTCGGTGGTCAGACCTAGTAGGTAGGTACATGGTTACCATTCCACACTTAATATCTATATAAATAAAATCAGAGTGTCTGTCTGTGATTTGCGAAAAACTGCCTCAAACTAAGCTTAGAGAGTCATTCGCATGCTGTTAAAACGTAAATAACTTTTTTTAGAATTTTTGTCTGTCTGTCTGTCTGTCTGTCTGTCTGTCTGTCTGTCTGTCTGTCTGTCTGTCTGTCTGTCCGGGGTAATTTCAGAAACGGCTGAAGCGATTTCGATGAAACTTTGCAGACATGAAGAGGGGGTCGTCAGGAGTAACATAGGCTACTTTTTGTTTATGTAAATTGCGGTACATACACCAAAATAACATTTTTTACAATTTTTGTCTGTCTGTCTGTTTGTTCCGGCTAATCTCTGAAATAGCTGGACCGATTTTGACGGGACTTTTATTGGCAGGTAGCTGATGTAATAAGGAGTAACTTAGGCTACGTTTATTTTAGAAAAAATACACCCCGGACGAAGCCGGGAGCGGGCCGCTAAATGTATTGCTAAGCGCAAAACTCGAGAACGGGTGGACCGATTTTAATTCTGTCTTCACTCATGGACAGAGGGATAATCAGGGAAGGTTTTTACTTTAAAAAAAATGCACCTCGGGCGAAGCCGGGAGCGGACCGCTAGTTATAAATATGAAAGTAACTATGTCTGTCTGTTACCTTTTCACGCCTTAACTACTGAACGGATCATAATGAAATATTTCATACACACTGTCAGGGATACCGGAAAAAACATAGGGTAACTTTCATACAGAAAATAAGCACTGTTTTCCGAGGGATCATCTAAAATAAAATAAAAAACTAACGCCCGACCAAAGTGAGAGGTCAAACGTTAAGTATACATTGCTTATATATTTCAACGCGGACGAAGTCGCGGCCACCAGCTAGTATCATATAAACACAAGCGATACCTGTAGAATTAGATATTTTGAAATTTATTTAGGTAAAACAGACACATACATAAATGGTCCTTAATTAAAAAAGAAAATAAATAAGAGTATCGGCAGTGTAAAGCGATATGAACAATGCAATACAAGATGTGATAAGCAATATCGATAGTCATAAAAATAATAGATTTTCCAATTTCTTTCTGAAAGTCGTTATAGAAACAGAAAATGAATTTAAATCTTTTAAAATTTAGTCAAAAAGATGTTTTTAGCGTAGTTCATATGCAAAAATAAATGTACACTAATGATTCTACGAAATGTGGGGGGATAAAGACGCGCTGGATAGGGTATTGACCTCCATATTCATCAATAGTGGAAGCAGGTTATTGTATATTTCTGCTAACGCTTTTTGTGTCCTATCGCACCAGACTGGCGAGTTACCTGCAACGCGAGACGGAGTACCTGCCTCTCTCCATCGGTCTCACGGCGCTGGCCAAGATAGAGAATGTCCTCAAACGCACTCCGGACTACGGCGCCTTCCAGAAGTTCGTACGGAAGCTGATCACAGACACTTACGAGAGGGTTGGCGGAATGGCCACAAAGAGGATACTGAATGGAGATGATCTCAACAGCGTCAAGATGCAGGTATCAATTTCATAAAAAGACATTTTTTTTGCTAAGAACCAACTACCATAGATACTAGAAAAATTAAGCAATAGGTTAAAGTAGATAGAGAAAGTAACCTCGTGAGTATACGCGAGTCAAAAAGGTAATAATTACTGAGATTATAGATTCACTTGATGGAAAAAAAAAAGATAAAATGGACGAGCCCATAGGAAGACAGAATGAATGCCTTAACGAAATGAAATTCTTGGATTAATCTGGAATGTAGTCGCAGGGCACACTGCTGCGTTTCGCAGTAATTTGGGCAGCAGTAATGGTGGCAGTAACCATGCCCTTTCAGAAGACCACTGATAATAATAATAAATAATAATAATTTATTTAACAAAAAAGTATAACAAACACAGCTTAATAAATAATAAACTATAAATCTGTAAAAAGATATTCTTAGTACCTATATTTTGTAAGCATTTTATACATACAGAGTTGTGCAGACGAGAAGGTTATTAAAAGTATATAAAACGCTGGAAAGATGTTGCGTAAATTAACATAAATATAAATTAGCTGATATACTAGTGTCTAAACTAAGCAAAGCCTGTATTTTAGACACTAGTTTTTTCTTCCTATGTGGGTAGATTAAGAAACTATACATAGTTGACTGCACCGCAACACAAAAGAATGGGTAAAGTAAATACGTTCAAACACATAACAGCATCTGTCCAGCGTCCATTTCCCTGTCCCTTCCTCATCCCTTTTTCTTAATCCTACTATGGTTGGCAGCGAACTTGCAGCACTTGTTATAGGCGACGGTAGCCACCTACCATCAAGTGCATCGTCAGCCTGTCTACCTGCCTAAACATATAAAAAGACAGCATTTCGCAGTTTAAGGGAGGGGATGAACGAACGTTTGTTGTTAATGTGACAGGTGGTGACGTCATCGTGGGCGTGCCGCATGAACGTGCCCGGGTGCGAAGAGAACGCCATAGAGCTGTTCCAGCAGTGGATGGACACGCCCAAGCCGGACGAGCACAACCCTATTCCGCTGGACCTGCGCAAGACGGTGTACTGCGTGGCGGCGTCGCGCGGCGGCGTGCGCCACTGGCGTTTCCTGGTGACCCGTCGCCAACGCGTCAACGTCGCGGCCGCCAGAGATGCGCTTCTGCAGTCGTTGGCGTGCACGCGCGACGTCTGGATACTCACGCAGTCAGTACCTACTATTATTATGTCTAAAATGTTTTGAAAAATTAACACCTACACACTAAATTAACCTAAAAAAATAATAATATAATATTCATAGTAATAATTATGCGCTATAAAGTCTTAGAAAGTTCAGCATCGTGACTAAACCATTATAATAACGCAATGAAAGAATCATGTTATAATATTTTTCTCATCATTAATTTTTTAAAATTGAGTCGAATCCAAGAAAGAAATTTTACTTACATGATAGCTGTCGGCGGACCGCAGTCTACCACAAGCCAGAAAATATCACTGACTACAATAGGTGACAATATTCTAATGACGTTGCATCTATATATAGATCTATCTTTTTCGTCTAATCTATATCTATCTTTGACTTCGTCTTTGAAAAACCTGTGCCGTTCAGTGCATACATGACTGCTTCCTATTCCTGTTTCTCTTGAAGTCTAAATGGTGACTTGAAGTCTATACAAAATGCATGTATTTTGAAATATTTTATTGCATGTAGTATCCGACCGAAGGTCAATTTCTGGCCGAAGCCGAAGCCGATTAATCGGCTTTTAACAACTTAACAACCTTCGGCCGAAGCCAAACGGGAAGGCTTAAAAGCTCTACTAAGTCGAAAGTTGATCTGGAGATGTTGAAAAAAATGACCATGCAATTTATTTATCAAAAATAATTACCGAACCGAAGGTGGTTTTTTTGGCTGAAGATGGCTAAAGCCGAAGCCGATTAATCGGCTATCGCCACAACCTTCGGCCGAAGCTGAACCCGAAGGCTTAAAAAGCTTCGGACACTAATAATTGCATGTCAGTCACGAAAGTAATCGATGCTTAAATCCTGTCCTTTTAAAATGGAATTTATAGATTCGTATTTTCACATTATAACACATTAATATCCCACAGAATGTCCATTCCACAATAAACACAACATTCAAATGTATCTTTTCCTTTTTTTATGTTAGGATAGTCAGACAGACTGACGGTTCACTTGATCGATGGCTATAGTCTTTTGTAAAAGGTCTTCACAGTAGAATTGAGAATAAGATATTAGGTAGGAAAATGGGATCTGGCATGCCTTACTAACACCAAAACACAACAGCATACATGCGGTTATATCACGGTGGTCTTCTGAAAGGGGGTGGTTACTGCCGCCAGACGGACTACCCAAATGACTGCGAAACGCAGCGTGCCAGACTAAATTCGGTGATCAATATAATAAAAATTAGCTTAAATTATTATTATATGATTATTATTTTGATAGAAAAACCACTTGTAAAGATGTGGTTAGAATAATTGTTGTTTGACGTAGATATTTGGAGTGGGCGATCACGGAAGGGTCGGAGGTGCGAAGGCAGGACGCCGCCTCCGTCATCGCGGGAGTGACCAGGTCCACCGTCGGCTACTACGTCGCCAAGGACTTCATTTACTCCCGGATCGAGGACATTCATAAAGCGTAAGTGTGAACGCCTATTGGCACTGTACATTAAATTTTGTACTAAAATTTAACATTTATATATATTATATTATAAACTAGCTGACCCGGCAAACGCTGTTTTGCCAAAAAATAAAATTTTGGGGTGGACCACCCTTAACATTTAGGGGTATGGAAAATAGATGTTGGCCGATTCTCAGATCTACCCGATAAGCACACAAAATTTCATCAAAATCGGTCCAGCCGTTTCGGAGGAGTTTGGCAACAAACATCGCGACACGAGAATTTTTTATATTAGATTAGATTTCTTCTGTCCGTGTGTATGTGGCTAAAATGCTCTTAAAACGGCTGGACCGTTAGTTTAGATTCACATTCGGATTTGGCAGGCTGCGCTGAAATGTTTTTTTTTTTTACAAACTAAGAATCCAAGGTAATTTTGAATTAAAAAATAATAGCGTGCTATAGAGTATATGCTATAGAGTGCACAGAGTAAATAGTACTTAACCAGTAAGTACTATTTACTCTATGGCTAAAGCTACTTGTAACGCCATCTAGACAACTTCGAGCGTAAACTTCGCCTTACTCTTCTAACTTCTTCTAAAACACCTACCAGAAGCGAAGAAGCCGATGTGAATTAGGTTATAAGATTACTTTGTCCTTTAAAAACATACAATTTCATTGTTATTTCTTATTATTATATTAAAAAGAAAATGTAAACTTATCGAGTACATTAAATTTAGGTTCCGCAGTCAACGCCGTCGTCTCGGTGGCATCATAAAGACGCTGCTCAATCAGTTCACGAAGCAGAGGGAACTCGATGAGGTAAAATATTTATCGGTTAGATTTATCCCCGACATCTATACGATTTGTATGTTTGTAATGAATAAACTCAAAAACTAGTGGACCGATTTTGAAAATTCTTTCACCTATAGAAAGCTACATTATCAGCGAGTAACATAGGATATATATTTTAAAGTTACGCGGGCCAAGTCGCATGCAACACCTAGTTAATTATATTTTGATACATATAAAAATAAGTAATTGAATAATAAGTTCATAAACACAAATTCATAAATATTTCCTCATAATATATTATAATTATTTGTTTTTCAAAATACTTCTTTAGTGACCACCGAGAATTCGGAGCGTCAAGTTCAGCGCCATCTGTTGGCACTGCTAACGAACTTCATTCCTTTTTTTCAGTTCTTGAAATGGCGCGATGAGAACGCAAAATATCTGGACGAAAATAAGTTGGCCGTCGAGCAGGCCATTGAAAAGGCCAAAGTGAACATCGATTGGATGAACAGGAATAGGAAACTGGTTGTGGGGAAGCTTCGTGAATTCTCCAATATGTAAGGAACATTCAAGTTACACTTGACGAGGTTTCGACTTGAGGAACTATTTTTATGTACCTACCGCTCGAAAATGGATGTTCCTCAAATTGAAAACTCAAAAATTGGAGTAATTTTACAAAAAATTTTAAGAATTGGGACCAAATTAGAGTAATGCTTTTTGATTTAGCACCATATTATAACGTATTACGTATATGGTACTTGGTGTAGTTCGCTTGTTCTGTAAAACGTATTTAATTTTGTACTTAATTAAGCAAAATATCTAGAAACCAAGCTAATAAAACTCGCATAATGTTGCAAGCTGTAATAAATGTAGACTATATAAACTCCGTTCCATAATTCGATGGAGTAATTTGACATTTCCTGGGTTGCAAGTTTTTGATAAAACAAAAATTGTGATGTGACCTAATCGAACTTATTAACTTACGGTTTTATAAAACCGTAATCAATGCTTTATAGAACATCAATTAGTTTAGAGTTAATATTAATTATTATTTAATTCGCAATCCTTTTCGATTATTATAATTTTTATGATGAGAATATTTTTATAGCTGACATAAAATTATAACCAAATAATTTGGAGATAATGCTATGGAATGCATTATACTATTTTTTATTTATTTGACTTTACATATAAATTGTGATTTTTTTTATTCATTCCAAATCGACTTGGTCATTAGTAATCCTACTTTAAACGAAATTCAGACCCTAAAATAACAATAACATGAATATTAAATCAATAAAACAATATCAAAAATATTTTTACCGTAAAATATCATAACTATTTAAGTAAAACCGATATTAGTGCAGCAAGACCGATATTACCAGCGATTTTTTTTTCGTTTTTTCGAATTTTAAAATTTGACATTAGGGCCTGTCAAATTACTCCATCGAATTATGGAACGGATTATAAGCATCGATATACATCGATATACTATGTATATCGATGATTATAAGTATTATTATATAAGGCTATTTAAATATGTTTTTTTTGGTCTGTAACCTATAGTAGAGAGCATATTTATTTATTTACTTATGTATTTATAAAAGTAATAGGTATATCCGCACATTAGTTACTACGTTCGAAAAATGTAGTTTTTGAAATTAAAGTAACTTTTTTGAAGGCGAATAAATTATATTATACATTTTTTCTTACATATAGCCCTCCAAGACACCACAAAGCAGTGTTGCCGCAGAATGGGCAAATGAGCTTCATGTACTCTATATTCGCTATACATAATATTTCCAGTATACGACTTAGGCCTTACACGTATTTATCCGAAATTAGATAACAAACTTGTCATAATTAAAAATAGCAACAAATTAGTTAGTTAGATATTGTTATAAATTAAATCTGTTATGTGGATTGTTGGTGTAAGGAAAAGTTTATGCGAAGAGCAATTACATTGTTTTATTTATATATTTTTATTAGATTTAAAAATATTCTTGATAAAACGTGTTTGGTCTTAGTACAATTTTAAACAAAAAAACAATAAACGAAAGGCAATATTTATATTATTGTGATAATGATAATCCAAATTTCAGCACAAAGAGTTGTTTTCTTTTTAAAAATAATGTTAGTATTTATTTTTAATAATTTTAACATGTTTACCATTTTTCACATTAAATAATAATTATATATCCGTCCGTTTTGTATTAAGTTTATACTTGAATAAATAACATAAAAACGTTTAAAAACATATTTTATTTGTTTTTTTTTTCAACTTCATCCTATTCCCATATGAATATTAAAAATCCCATACCTTTGAATATTTAAAAATACTTCGTATATTTTCAGAGATTACCAAAAATTTCAAGAAATTCTTAATTTAAGAGGCAAAAATGTGACCAGCAAGAGATCTGTAAATGCGTTTGTAAATTTAATTTATTTTGTATTGACTACACATTTTTTATTATAGGCAACACTGGATTATTAAAACGAATAAAATATACATGAAAATCAGTTTTATTCCACGCACAATGCGGCGGGAGTTAATTTACTCTGTGGAGTGAACGACACGATAAAATAAAATAATAAAAGGCAATTTATTGTTTATATAAGTTTATTGAAATTAAATCGACTATCCTAATTTCTATTATTATATAATACTTTACAAAAATGCGTACCAACATTTAGTTTTTTTATATGTCACATGTCAATGGCAGTATTGGTAACTATTTTCTAATAATTTTCCCTAGGATCTTTTGGGATATGGGTGGGGATATTATTAGAAAATATTTTCTAATAATATCCCCACACTTTCCTTCTGACTTATTTATTCCTAGTAATCATGCTATAGCGAGATTTTTTCCCAGAGGATCACGAATCTTGATACGACAAGGTTTTTTTTGCTTAAATGTGAAAGTACATAACTCTTGTCTGTCTGTTACCTTTTCACGCCTTAACTACTCAATAGATCTTAATGAAATTTTGCATACACGTTGTCAGGGATACAAGAAAGGACATAGGGTACCTTTCATCCAGAAAAAAGGACTGTTCGCGAGGGATCATCTAAAATGAAATAAAAAATCAACAACAAGAGGTTAACGTTAAATGTATTTTTATTTTTCAACGCGGACGAAGTCGCGGGCACTAGCTAGTAATAAATCCTAAATAAATCACCTAGTTATCAAGAGATAACAACGAACAGTGGGCTAAAAACATCCAGACCAGTCAACTTTGAAAGTTTATTGCCTGGAATTGAAGCTGAAATCCCTCAGTCAGAAAGGCAAGCACTTTAACCACTTCACTATACCCGCCTCAATTTGTCGCTGCAGGTTGGGTCATAAAACGTGTGAGCGGCGCGAGGAGTATTGCGCGCTCACTCGCACTTACAGCTCTTATGGTAACGCATAGTGACGTACAGCGCTCGTATCGTAATATTGTCGACAAGTGAAATACAAAATTAAAATTAATTAATTTCTTTTAACTTCACTGGATCTTGTTAATTTCAAGTAAAAATGTCAAAACATTATTTATAACAATGCGCGTTTGTTGATTTATATTTACACCAACGGATTTAATACTGCTTGCAAAAAACACCTCCATGTCGCTAAGTAAGTATTCTAGTATTGAATGAGTAAACATAAGTAATAAATAACTCGTTATTTATAGCAACAAAACAGAGTGTATAGTAGGTAATTAAGCGCGGGAGTGATTCACCGCTACATTGTTATCGACAACGCGTGCTTGACGGGCACATCACTACGCCGAATATGATTTATGGCCCAACCTGCAGCGACAAATTGAGGCGAGTATAATGGGCTTGTCATACATGTATATTATGTAATAGTATACATATTTTTTGTTGTAAAAATTCAATTAATGTGACCGTTAAAAGGCTGGAAATAGAGAACTTGCTTTCTATGCTTTTAATAGAAAACAGAAGTTCATCCATTTTTTTTTTCTTAAAAAAAAACATCCTACATAACAGCCTAGGAGGAATATTGTTCAGCAAGTAAAGTATGGATATTTTAACTAGCTTCTTTTTAAAGGTACTGACCACACCGAGTAGTATCATTAGTACTATTAATGGTACTAGATGCACTATTTTTTTTAATTTTTTTTAAATTTTTTTTAGTAAGTCAAGTTAGGACGAAAGTCATTGAATAATAATAAAATCCTTGGAGATGAAAATCTCATTATTAAACTATAGCGGTATTACTGGGAAAATTGAACATACGATTTAAAAAAAAAATACATTTATTTTATTAAAATTAATAAAAAGATTATATATGAAAAAAAATATTCATTTACTTATTACAAATACTTAAGAGTATTCAGATCGTTGCATTTCTACATATGTAATATATTCTTAAATTAACAAATACATACTTCACTCAAGTTATTTCATATATATTTTTTTTTAATTTTCAAGGAAAATTCAACTTTGAAAATTTACCTAAACACTCATTTTTAATTTTATTTCACTTAATAAATACAAATTTAGCACCACTAATTTAAAACATGTACAACAGGCTATCTAAAATTATAATTATATTTAATTATTATGCATATTATATAATATATGGTTTATTATGGCGTGTCAAAGTTGTGGGGAAAAATGTGGCAACATTTTTTGGGACACTTTGTATATTTTTAATAATGGCAACCTTTAATATTAATAAACAAATGGCAGCATAGTTTAATTTATAGTTAATAGTTTAATACACAATTTATGTTGGCACATCTTATCTAATATATATATAATAAAATTTAAGTGTACGTTTGTAATATCAATTTACTAAATGCAGTACATTTTCTTCGCACCTTTTTTCCCCCCATTTTTCGGCATTTTCCCCTTTTTTTGTAATATATTAAATATTACAAAATTACAAACTTAATTATTAATTCTAAAATACAAAAAAAAAAAACTATTTTCCGACCCGGTTATATTTTTAAAAAAAAAGTTCGTTTTGAAAAAAAAATGTGTACATTGACCGGTAGTAATTATTGTATTGCCACTTTATTATTATTATTTTTTAATAGAAAGCAACGCAATGATTTAAAAAAGAAACATTATACAAGTAGATGTATTTGACGTGTATATATATATGGCTCTGGCGAAATGGACAAGAAAACAATTGTCGGATAAATCCGACTCTGGCGGCTAGAGGATTAAATGGAGCGCATCGCATCGCTTCGCTTCTCTGTGTGAACCACTGACCTGTAATAATACCCCTGGACAGGCTGTCCCATACAAATGACAGCTAAATTTATTGTGCCATTTTGAAACGCCGCCCTCGATTGTCCCGCGAACTAATTTTGACGTTTGCGTATTTTTATTCTATAGATATGGTATAACTAATTTTAGTTCCATGGACACTCGCTCTATAGCCTACAGCGCCAAAATGGCGTTTTTCAAATAGGCACAAAAATACTTTTAATAGCAGCCTGTCCAGTGGTATATATATTACAGGTCAGTGAGTGTGAACCGACCCTTAGTTGACACGACAACGTCACATCACTGGAGCAGGCCGGAGCGTCGCTTGCGTAGTGTGCCGAGCACCGCGAGCATTTCCTGCACGGCGGGGGGTTGGGGGGCGGGGTGGGGCGCGGCGCGGGGGGCGGGGGGCGATCTCGCGCGCAGTTGGAACTTACCCCCCTTCAGCTCGTCCACGAGGGCGTCTATTCCGTTGCTGCCAACTCCTGAGCAGAAAACAAACCTTTATTTAAAAGCCCATTCATTCCTTCACCAAAATAATACAAAAAAATTCTTTATATTGAAGTTAATATATACATTGCTTCGGCAGTACATATACTAAAAAAAAATATATATACAGCATATGTTTTTTTTTTAATTAACATTTTAACAGTGTTGATTTTTCAAGTTGGTATGGACCCTCTCGCGTAAAGCCTCCCCCAGTTCCTGCCATTTTTTTTCTTTAACGTAATGTTATTAAAATATAGATAGATCAAAACTAATAAATCTTTAATTTTTTTTAAAATCCATCAATAAATGAATATGTAGATAATTTGAATTTATGTATTTTAGCGCGGTACATTCGCCTGTGACGCCACTTGACCTATCAGAGATCACCTAAATTAGTTCGTCGTCTAGGTCAAGTGACGTCACACGCTGGATCGCCGCTCAATTTGTAAAGTCCACGCATTGCACCAGTGAACGTAGACACTCACCGCCGTTCTGCTTGCACCTCCGCAAGGTGCCCTGTTTGCTGGACAACATGCTGGCCATGTCTTCGCCGGACGTCACCGAGCCGAGTGAAAGGGGAGCAGGGGGAGGGGGCGGAGGGGGCGGCGGTGGGGGAGGGGGAGGCAGGCACGGAGCGGGGGGAGGAGGGGGGGCAGGCACCGTTGGGGCCGGCGGTGGCAGTTCAATTGACTCGGCTAGAATTAAAATTATTACGAGATATTAATCACACGATTATTTAAAAATAATTGCAGTATTAAAGAAGTTTTTATTTTTTGATTGTAAACAAATAAATTTTTGAAGATTCAAAAATCTTCGTTATGTAATACTTGAACACCCCCTTATCCAGACGTGCATAGGTAGACATTCAACCAATCTCACCTTTTTCCACAACTCTTTCTTCTTCCACTACTTCATCAACTGCTAACTCTTTCTTGACCTCACTTTCCACTTTCGCCCCGCTTCCCCCGTTCTCGAAGTAGCTGATCCTCGACATGAGATTGCTCCTCTTCTGGGCCGGTCTCGCTCTGGTCTCCTCTAATCTCTTCTCCAATTCCGCCACTCTCTTCTCCGCCCTCTCCGCCCTCTCTATTGCCTTCTGGGCGTCTTCTTCCGCTAACTTTATCTTCTCCTCCCACAGTATCACATCTGTGTCTTCATTCTTCTCGGCCAGTCTTAACTGTGAATGCGAAAAACGTTTTTTAAAGCAAACCAAAACCTTTTGTAGCTTGTAAAATCTTACAAGTTTTTTCTTCTAGGATAGAATTGACTGACTTTCTTTAACATAACGACAGAACAGTATTGATAGAATTGACTGACACTCTTTAATATGCAACGGTTGCCACCTACCACCAACAGGACCATTACCATTCCTGTCAAACTTTAGAAAACTTTGGATAAAAAAGTGACCCAATTTCTTTCCAATTCCTTATCCTTAAATCTACTGCGCTTTGCTTGTGTTAATAAGCGACGGTAGCCATCGAGTAAAGTCTGTCTGCCGACCTTAACTTTAATAAATAAGTAAGAGATGTAGTCCCGACCTGCAACTCTTCAATGTGGTCCGCGTGCCTCTGGTTCTGCAGTTCCAGGGCTTCCTTGAGGCTGTCCACCTCCTGCAGGAGTCTCTCCAGGCGTTCGTCTGTGGCCAACTCTCCGGCCAGCAAAGCGCTCTGGTGGGTCAGGACTCGAACCCGCTTCGACGCCGCCCGAGCCTCGCTGCGGTACGTCTCGGCCATCGCCCTGTCCTTGTCCGCGTTGTCCTTCAAGGCTTTCACTTCGCCAACTAACAGCATCGATACCCGCTCGTGCCTCTCTCTCTCTCTTCTCAACTCGACCAACTCCTTCTCTTGGGCTGAGCATTTCTCCCTCTCACTCTCCAACTCCTGTGGACACCACAAAAAATATTTAACAGTGGCAGGGCACGTTGCGTTTTGCAGTCATTTGGGCAGCCCGTCTGGCGGCAGTAACCAGAAGACCACTGTAAAATAACAGTAAAATGTGCTATTTTGTTTCGGTCAGCGAGTAAGAGATGCCAGAAGCTAGTAAACTCAAAAACTAGTGGACCGATTTTAAAAAATCCTTTCATCTATACAAAGCTACATTATCAGCGAGTAACATGGTTATACTTTAAAAACGCGGACGAAGTCGCGTGCAACCAAATAACTATCGAACCTGAGTGACGGCAACATTGAGCTCGTGAGCCTCGAACTCTTGCAGCCTGGCTGTGCTCAGTTCCGTCTGGAGTTCGGCCACTTGTTTGCTCAGTTCGCTCACTGTCTGCTTCAGGAATTCCACCTCCTCATTGCTGCTGCTGTCCGATGCTGAAACGGGATGCAGGGATACACTTCAATTGCAAAGTCACCGGTGAAAACTTTATCAACTTTTGGCTATCTAATGACTAATACTGGTTTAAAGGACCGAAGGACCTTATTTGGACTGGTTGGCCTTATTTCGACGTGTATCGTCCGGCTCGAAGCACCATATAACGGTACTTTATGCAGCCGATGGGTATCATCTGGCTCGAAGGACCATGTAAAGGTTTTCACTCTATGGTCTGCGCCTGGCCAATAGTCGTAGGGCACACTGCTTTGGGCGTGGGTCCAAAGCTATGTTGGCGACCCGTCTGGTGGCAGTGACCACCCCCTTCAACAAGGCTATCATGAAATAAAAGCATGTGTGCTGTTGTTTCGGTGAGTGAATAATGGATGTCAGAGGCCATTTCCCTATCCCTTCCCTATCCCCCTTATCCTTAATCCAAATAAGGTCAGCAACGCACTTGAAGCTAGTGCAACATCGCTTGTGCTAATAGGTGATCTATCATGAAAACTGATGACCTTTAGATAAAAAAAAAGTGGGGTAGATTAGTAATTGTAAAAATACCTGCATCAGTCGTATCGCTGAGGTCGATATCGACCGGCTTGGATGGTAGAGCTTGAAGCAAAGCAGTACTCCGTCTCTTGAGCTGCTTATTCTGCTTATACCACTCTCCAGCTTGCTGCATAACCCTGAAATTGTAACACCATAATGTCAAAGAACTTCTTGTCAATCATAGAGAGTTTTGTCATTACTCGCCACACTTGCCAGGCGGGTTGGCGAGAGCGGTTTAATAACAATATGGGGGGAGGTCCTATATCCAGCAGTGGACGACCTATTTCATCACTACATATCTCTCCTTCACGTACATTCATGTTATTCAATATTGTGTCCCCCACAAAGACAATTTCTACATATTTCAACATTTCACAGGGCTTTTATTACGACACATAACGACTCGAATATAAACTATCATGCTCCACTCTGTCACAGACTTGTAGCAGTTTTATTGCTACAATTAAAACTATGCGTATTAATTGATTCAAATTTCTCAACAATAAACCCAGTTCTCGCTTGTAATAATTAGTGTTAATAATACAATTAATATTTCATGACTGGAGAGCCAATTGTTTCATAGTTTGAAATAGATTTAGTGTTTAGTAATAGTTTAGTATAGTAGTGTCTAGTATAGTTTAGCTATATATATAAGACCTTGCCCAATGAGGCGACATGTCCCTAAGGGAAAAGCCTTAAATAAAGATTTAAAAAAAAAAGTTTGAAAACATAAATAGATCCACTTTTTATGTAAAGGCCTTCAGACAGGCTGACGGTGCACTTAATAGGTGGCTACTGTCACCTAGAAGACAAGCAACGCCTCAGTTGCTGCAATTAAATGTATTGGGTGGTTACTGCCGCCAGAAGGGCTGTCCAAATGACTGCGAAACGCGTTCATTATTATAAATATTTACATCTAATTTCCTCAATTTTTAGTTCAATCCTTTCACTTTCCAAAAGTAATGATTAGTTTTGTCACGAGCGGTATTCATCGTATTTTACCGCTTGTCATCAGCTAATAATTAATTTAATTATCTTACTTATTCTTTTAATTATTTTTCAATTATTTTATATTCGCCGTACTCTTGTACTCAATTAAGCTAATTCTGTCAAGCAAAGTGACCAGTGACCACCAGCAGTTTCAAAAATTAAATTTAAAAGAAATCTGATTGCCGAAATTGCCAAGAATTGGTCGATGACGTGGAGAAAGACTTTTTAATAGCGGACAGTTGCAGAGAGTCCAGATGTTGGCGAGTTAAAAAAAAAATTAAAACTTTTTAGCTTGTCAAATCTAGAAACTTTTTAGCTTGTCAAATCTAGTAAGTGTAAAAAGTTGAAATATAGAACAGAGGTTTATTTTTAACACAAGCATCCGCTAAGAAAGAATTTTTAAAAATTTCAACTCCATGCGAAGTCGGGGCTGGTCGTTAGTATTAGCATAAACTTGGGAACTTACATTTTAGAGAAAATTGGTCCAGATACATAATCCAAAAATGTCACCACACACACCATTTTAATAGATTTTAGAACGTGCACTTTTTAAAAATTACCGCCAATATCAAAACACGCGTGGCCATTTTGAATTTGCATTTTCTTTTTTTTCTTTTTTTTTTTAAAGCAACGAAAGCAACAAAGCACACAGCCTAACCGATATCGTCAAAGTTTAGATGTTAAGTGAAATTAATATTAAGCGTAAGATTGGAATCACATTATATTTTTTGCATAATATATTAATGGCCGGTGGTGTGACCACTTGTGCTTTTAAACTTTCTAACAGTTAATATTGATTATATATGCAAACATCCTATAATGGTTTTAAAATTGTTTTTTTTCTGCCATGTGAATTACTTATATTGGCATAATATATAGTTACAGCATTAATCTTATATAATCTGTTACAATACAAAGTTTCTCTTTAAGGGAAATCAGATTATTTAAAACAAAAAATATACAATATTTTACACCCTACTTAGTATGCAAATTTAATGGGAATAGGGAAGGCGTGAATTAATCATAATATCATAATTGATTCGCACGAATTTTTCCTACAAATCTTTATATCTATAGTAATATTATAAAGAGAGAAGATTTGTATGTTTGTAATGAACAAACTCAAAAACTACTGAACCGATTTTGAAAATTCTTTTACCTATCGAAAGCTAAATTATCAGTGAGTAACATGGGCTATATTTTATAAAGTTTTAAAGGGCGATGTCGCGTGCAACAGCTAGTAAAGATTATTATTAACATGAAACACTATTATTGATTTGTTAATTAACTGTAAATTGTGTTAATTTTTTTAAACAAAATTTGTAATTATCATTTTTATCATTATCATTGGCCCACAAGTGTCCACTGCTGGACATGAGTTTTTTTTTTTTAGTGCCACCATACTCAATTTAAAATTTTTGATAATGGATTCTACGCTGAGTGAGCCCGCACAGTTGATTGAAAAGATTTAGAATTAGTTTTTCTTCGCTCGAACTGTATGTCCTCTGGCATAAAGATTAAAGCAGATGAATAAAAAACTAATTAATAAATAATGTGTAATCTTACTTATGCATAACTCCAGCGTCGACTTCATGTTGGTTCCTTAGTTGTTGGTATTCTATGAAGAGTTTCTCGGAGACAGTCTTCAACTTGTTCAATTCTCTCTCTCTCTCGTGTAGCTCATTCTCAAGATGTTTTCTTTCTTCTGTGACAATGTTATGGCGACGCAACAAGTCGTCATGTTCACGTTTGGCTGCGGACATAAACAAAATATACTTACATACTTGAAGTAACATAAAACACAAAAAATAATAATTGCACTATTAAGTTATTGACAACACGTTTGGTCTAGTGGTTAGTAATCCTAGCTGTTAACCAAACTGTCGCGGGTTCGAATCCCGCTAGGGGCAAATGTTTGTTTTAACATTTTACCTTTTTACCTGAGTCATTGATGTTTGTATCTATATCAACTGTCTGGTAACCATTATACAAGCAATAGTTGCTTAATTTGGAACTAGATGATGCTGTGTGGAATGTGTGAAGATATTTATTTATTATTTATAATTAAATGTAAATGTAAAAGTGCACATCTGAAAACAATGTTCCATTTTTTCATAGTAAAAGTCATCATGAGGGCTCTAACAGTTTAGTTGATGGTGGGTGGGCTACTGCAGGCTATAACACAGTAACGGCAGAGATTTTGGCATTCTTTCTTATTTCAAAAGTTGTGTAAGTGCTAGATGGGCTGCCCAGCCAAGTTTATGTCTAATCTTTATATATAAAAATGTTAAGTTAGTTTGTGTACGCTTTAAAAACTTGAAAATGGGTTGACCAACTTTAACTCGGTTTTCACATATGGAAAGAGGTATAAATGGGGAAGATTTTTATATATAAAAATTGCTCTCCAGGCAAAGCCGGGAGCGGGTTCGCTAGTAATTTATAAATGTTTAATTCTATTACAGAACAATAAACTCTAATCTTTTAAAACCAACAGGGAAAAAATATATAGGTAAATCATATGTTTTATTTTTAAAAGTCTGTCTCTCAAATGGTAATAACAATAACAAGAAATATATACCTACTGCATAATTCCTGAAATTGTAGTTAATCACAATATGCAATGATGTCACTCACAATTGTGATTCATTCATATATCAATTGCTACAAGTATAAAGAATCGAACTATGTAAACAGTAACATTTTTTATTTTTCTTTATTATCACTTGTGTGAAAAAAAAAATTACATTTAAAAAAGAATGTTATATGAGGCCAGAATCTACAATCTTATATAGGTACCCATATCCTTTGCCTTTTGTAGTTAGGTAGCTAGTGAAATGTTTTTTTTTTAATTTTATTACATAAAAAAACACTGGTAGGTAGTTAACTTAATATTTTTTTGAAATAGGAATAAAAATACAATACTAGTTTATGTCTCATATTACAGAATAATTATATAGGTATAAGTATTTCTTTCAGTTTCAAATCCTTAAAAATGTTTATAGTTAGTTTAAAAATAAATGATAAAATAAAATAAAGTAGGCCCTTATCTGGTGTGATAATTCATTAGATAAAGAGCATAATTTCATCATTAATATTTTAAGATAACATCTATTACATTCATAATATGTTGATAATGACGTTATTATATTTAAACTAACCTTATTGAATTGGTAACCTTTGCCACTGCAATTTATAATTTTAAACGAATAATTATACACAAAAACTAAGAATAAAAAAAACTATAAGAAACTTTATTGGAACTTTATTAGAGATCCGTATTAGAAACTTTAGAAAGTAAAAGCAAATTATAAGTAGGTATGTAGGTATAAACTATTCTATATTCAACTCTGAAAAGTAAGTTATTTGTCAACAACATTGTCAAATTTAATTATTTTGACCAGAGGTACCATGTCTCTGATTTTGACATTTCGTTTCAATTTTGACATTAAAATTAGTTGAAAATAGTGTTTCTTAATTAAAAATCAATAATGACTAAATATACATAATAGGTGTACTAAAAAGCTTTTCTTCAAAAAACTCGGTACGGTAAGCGCGTTATGTAGGTACTTTGATTTTGAAAAGTATTTTATTTATTTGTCAGCAACTACATTGACATTTCAATGTTTTGACGTTTTATTTCAATTTTGACATTGGAAAATAGTTGAAAATAGTGTTCCTTATTTAAAAAATCAACAAGGACTGAAAAATAAAAATACTTAACACCTACCTATGTAGGTACTTAAAACAGCTTTCTTAAAAAAAAACTCGGTAAGACTTGTACTTTGTATTGCGCAGTTCGATAACAAACCGGTTTTCAATATCAATAACTCAAGTAAATTAAACGCAAGTAGGCTAACAAAGGAAAATGATTTTCCTTTTGTGGCACAAACTTTATCGCTTCATAACGGCCAACGGCACGTTGAAAAGTTTTAAGAATACGTAATGCGTATGCAACAGGTTATCATCTGTCATAATCCCACAAACACGCGACTAGAATTTCCATTTGCATACGACCGAGCGAGGTGTTAGGGCATGCGCAATGGGGGAAAAGCTAAAATGGTGGGAAAACTAGTTTCCTAACTTAAATATCATTTTTCACTGACCTTTTTCCGATTTGAGAAGGCACGCCTTGTGCCTCCTTTCGGATTCCTCGTATCTGTTTTTCCACTTCTCGACGTAGGTCGAAAGCGCAATGTTGGCCTCCTTGGTGTTTTGATGCGCGTCGGACGGCGTCATCCTGACGGCTGTGGCGCGAGGTATCCTCGTGGCGCCGCAATCGTTTCCCGAGTAGAACGAGACGGCACTCCGCGTGTTGTTCGCCGACGCGATCGCAAATACATTATCAGTGTTCTTTTTAATCATTTTTTTTTATCACACGCGCGCGTCCAACACACTCATCCTCGCGTATTTGCGTATGCACTATAATGCACGGTTCTAAACACGTGTCAAAATCAACAGGCTGATGCGTCGTTTGCGTAAATTTCTTTGCCAAATTAAAATTCTCTTTGTTCTGTGGCCTTTGAGGAAAATACGTAATTTATTGAGATGCCGTTCAATGCACAACCTTGCAATGTAACCTTTGATATTTTCCCCCTATTTAAATAAATAATAAATATAGTGTTGTTAGTTATTTAGTAAACGAGAATTAGCGTTGAGTGTCCGAGTGCAACTAACCAAGTAAACCGTCGACGTAGGTATTGTCTGACTGTGATATGATAATGAAACTTCTTTGTGAGTCATTCGGAACTATGTTTACGCTTTTTTTGTTTACGTGCATATACCTACGTATGTCATATATATTGTGTCGATGTGTTGTAGTGTTCTTAGAATCGTGTACGAATTTATTTGGAATTTAGTCATGCATGATTGGAAATATATTATGAAGAATTGATGTTATGTAATTAAAGTCAAAGCCTACAGGCGACATTCACCTATACGTGGGAGTCACATCATTACCTACGAACTCATTTCACGTAGAATTTATTGTACAATTTCCTTATTACGTTACCTACCTACTCACTTTCTCGCTTCGTTTTATTCAATTTATACGTGGCATACCTACTTAATATAGGTACCTGCCTATTTTTAAGGCATGCTTAAATATTTAAAAGATTAATATAAGTTCCTACTTATATTAATTATAAATTTAAATAAAAATAACAATAAATAAGCAAGTGTAAGCATTCTAACATATAAAAAAAGTCACTAAAAGTTTGTTAGTTCTAGGTAAAATTGCATGATCATATAAGATAATTCATAGCTATACGAAAACTAATGACCCCTCTTCGGTTGCAATAGAACTACCTATCTATATAGACGACATTTAACTTAAATAAAAGTGTACTTATTGATATAATAATAATCGTATTCCCAGCTTGGCAAAAATTAAATTTTCCAGGCAATTTTTAAAATTGTTCTAGAATCTTCTCGGATTCTAGAAGAATTGGTCCAGTTGTTCTCGAGCTAAACATTTTAAATTTCAACAGTTAAATTTATTATTTTATTTATATAACATACCCAACTATAAAACAAAACCCACGCCGCGCCTGTCTGTCTTTATTTTTGTTCGCGATGACCTCGAAAACTACTGAACGGATTTCCATGCGGTTTCCACCAATGTAAAAAGCGTTAAACGAGGAAGGTTTTATATAGGTAATTTTCAGAAAAATATTGCACCCGTGCGAAGCCGTTCGTTAGTTTATATAATAAGACGTAGTGGTAACTTAATTGCACAGAAGCTATTGGCCCTCTTGGTTTCCACAAATCTATGTTAATATATTGTCAAGAACCGAATGCCTGTCCGTCACACATTAACATAAAACAACGAGGAATAATCAGAGTGCAAGCAAAAGGCTTAAAACAAAAAAATAAATGATAAATAGCAGTCACAAAATACAAGTAAATCATCGGTCACCTTGAGAAGCACAACTTAAAATTAATTGGCGCCAATAGTCCTTAAATTACGGTCACAATTAAATTAAAAAAAAAAGAGAATGAAACTCGAATAATACTCTGGACACGTCAAAGTTTACACGAGCGATGCTCTAGAAAGCATTTTGTCCAAGTATAGTTGAACGGAAATTCTAAAATTAACACTGTTTCCAATGAAATAGTCTGTGGAGAGCGACTCGTGTGGGTACGTGTGGGAAGCGACCGAGTCTCCGATCTCGGGACGGCGCGACTTGTAAAATGATTTTAATTGTCGCCAGACGTCATCGCAAGACAGATTAGTTGCGACTAAAGCAAGGCCATGGAGACAATGCAAAGATAATGTAAACAAACTTTTGCGAGTTCATGATATTTTTTTTAATAGAACAAAATTAGGATAAACATATTCTTACCGGTAGTGTGTATTATCACAATTAGTCATAAATAAATTAGTAACAGTACACCAACAAATCAATCGAACACGTGGAAGTTATTGTAATCCCTTCGTCATAAGGAAATAAGCTGATGATCTTCAAACGCCTGAAGAGATCTTTTTAAAAAATATGATCAAAATCGGTCCATCCGTTTGGGAACTATGATGCCACAGACACATACACCCATACACAGGTTAAACTTATACATAACACTCCTCTTTTGCGTCGGCCGTTGAGGTTCAAAAAGGCGACCAAGTGATGTCAAAATTCCTTCCCTGTACCACGAAACAGATAGCGCCTACCGCTTCTGACATTTTGACGTGCGAGGGAAAAGGACAGAGATACATAATCACTCGATGTTATTAAACTCAATATGAGTCGGGTTTGTTTAGATTGTTTGTGTTGTTTCCTTGGCCTTACTTTAGAGACACTGGTAGAGAGAGTAGACGAAAAACATTATACTCGGATCGAAGTCAAGAACGTAATGTAATGACGAAAAAAGTTCAAGGTTCAAGAGACAAAAAGAAAATATTTAAGACAGAAAAACCTTGCTTTAAACCAGACAGTCCGGCAGCCTTACAAAAGCTGACCATATTTAGAAAATGAGGTTACAACGGGTTCACCTTTGTAAAGCTCACCAACAACGGTAGCCCGACAAGGCAATCCGATTATATACCTAGCCTTCTTGGTAAAGTACAATGAAACTTTATTATGGTAGTTGCTAACTTTACTTAGGTATATATGTGACGAAGAATTCGCAAATTAAATACATTTTCCATAGGTGAAGGACAATTATGTAGCTTTACACTAATTTTATAGAGGAAAGATTTGTATTGTTTTGTATTTTTGTTTGTAAGTGATAAACTCAAAAACTATGTACTTAAATTATTTAAAAAAATCTTTTTAATTGTAGAAAGTCAGCGTCAGTCTGTATTTTATTTAACAAAAAAAAATAGAGTATCTACGAAAATTACAATAATGTGTGGGTATGAAAAATTTGCTCATAAAAGTCATTATTTGGTGTAAGAAAACTATTGATGTCATCATCAGGTAATTATTTATCATTACCCACAAAAAAGTTCAGGAGGCTATAATTGTTTAGTGTCATTAGTTAAGTTTAAGTTACTATTATAGTTGTCATTTTCTTTTGTTCACATTAGACAATGAAACATTAATCCTTGTCCAACCAATTAGTTTTATAATCGAGGTTGGTTGATTATTTATATTCCTCTAAACTGTTGGAATCGGCCCCTCATTTAGAAGTTACAGTGGTTATAAAAAATAAAATAATAAAAATTCTCATAAAAGAAACAGTTTGAGATAACATCTCTAGCTTAGTCTATTAGTTACATATACTAGTAATAATTAGTGGCCGACCGAAGCTTCGTTTTCGGCCACTTTCGGCCAAAAAATTATGATTCGGTCATAAACCAGAAGAAGCTTCGGCCAAGCCGAAAATCAGAAGTTTGTGAATTATCGCGCGTCATTTGGCTTACTTCGTAAAAAAATTCAAATAAGATTTCAGTGTTACAGCAGAAAAAAAAAATTTTTTTTAATGTCTAAATCATTTTCGTTTTCGGCCGAAAATAAGACTAAAGTCTAAGTTTCTTTTCGTTTTCAGCTGAAAAACCATTTTCTGTCGGACACAATTAATAATATTAGTTCTTTAGAAAATTATATATTCATAATATTTTAAGATGAACTCTACGCGGATGAAGTCGCGTAAAATACTTTAATTAGCAAAAAAATGCTTAAAACATCAACAAATAAAAAACACTTGTTGTCGTCCAAACATTTACTTCCTGCAACATGTGTCTTCCACATTTTTAAATTCAAAATTATTTTTATGAACAAAAACTTCACTTGGGTCATTCAACTCGTCAGTATTTATTACTTACTTATTTATGTTTCAAGTTATTTTAGGAAAATCTTAACGTTTAAGCGATTCAGTGCGGAGCGTAAAGTTCAGGCCTAAAAAGCTCGAACTTTTATCTAACGCTAACATTCAATATCTGATTACAGACTTTATTATGTAGCTGGACCAAAAATAAGATTTTGCATAGATTAGCTTATCCATTTATTCATAGCCCAAATGGCCCGCGGATATCTATGGTTTTGAAAAAAAAATGGATGAAAATAATGGGTATTCATGTCAAAAAGTATTTAAAAAAATTCCAAAGTTATGACGGCTGGTCGGTAATAGTACCTACCTATAACTATTCTTTAGGTACTCATAACTTCGTAACTGAAAATGTTATAAAATTAATAACTTTTAATTATTATTATTTTTGTATTTATCCCAATCGCTGGGAAGACGCCTCTTAACAATTTTGGGCTTAGTGTAGGCTGACACAGAGGATGTGTTCTACATTTTTAATCCACAGATAAAATCGACTTCAAAGACACAAAAAAATATATATAAAAATTCGATTCGAGACTCTAGCGTTTATAATTTTTTAACTTACATAATTACGTTTATTAAAGTACCTAGGTTAGAAATTATAGGTAAGTATAGTGTAACGAAAAACCGTAACGTCGAAGTGTTCTAACAATAAATAATTGTTCGTACCCCAATTATTTAATTAACACAACACTATTTTTGAAACGAGTCCAATTAAAGTTAATATTTGTATTTGGACCAAATTAATATTTCAATTTATACAATTTAGCATGCATGACATGGTAGCCGTTAATTTGTCGCTTTCAATAGAAATAACATTGGTCATTTTTTAAAAATTTTACACAAAAACAAAAGCGTAAAAAATAATAATTTTAATGTTATCTATATCTATACTAATATTATAAAGAGAAGATTTGTATTTTTGTATGTTTGTAATGAATAAACTCAAAAACTAGTGGACCGATTTTAAAAATTCTTACATTATCAGCGAGTAACGTATTTTATTAGTGGCCCGCCCTAACCTTCGCCCGGGGTGCTTTTTTGCAATCCAGCCGATAAATTACTTTAAACCGCCATCTGTGAGAACCTTATTTTTTTTATTTATTTATTGAACCACAAACAAGTTTACAATAACATTTCTACAATAATACTATTATAATAATTTTAAATTATTGTAAACCCAACATTGATGGTCACTTTATACATTAGGAAAATTACAAATGGTGAACCTGTGTTACCGAAAACGGTTTCCCTTTAAATATTATTATAATATACTTAAATAGGTATGTTAATAATATAATATAATCCTATATTATACATAAAATAAATGAGTTTTTATTATATTTAGCTCGTCTGTGTGTGCAAGGGTGTGAACGTGCATGCGACAGTAGGTTAGTTTGGGGCTTTGTATATGTATGTGTGTGTCTTTATGATGTGAATAATTTACAGCTTTTCATTTAATAAATTGACAACTTGTGTATTATATGTGAATTTACTATAAGCAAAAATATCGAGTTTATTAAATTTCTTATTATATGTACTAAATATTCGATTTAAAGGAGAACGTAAACCTGCATTCGTACGAGATCGTGTAATTGCAAAAAGTGGATACTGACGGGATTGTCTCACATGAGGTCGCGAGGGCACAGAATATCCTATTTTGTTCATTATATTTATACAATCATATTTGTTACTACAAAGGTCGTAAAGTAACAAAGCTTCTAGTTGCAGTCGTCTGGATTTCAAATCAAGCATTTTATAATTATTTAACAGTGACTCGTAAGATAAACGTTTACGATAAAAAAAATTAATTCGTATAACGCAAAAACTTTTTCTGTACCATTTCTAAACTTTTCTCGTATTTACTGTAATATGGATTCCAAATAGCAACAGCGTATTCAAGTTGTGGCCTAATTAATGATTTAAAAAGGTAGATGAGAGTGGATAGATTTCTGAATTCAGCAGAGGATCGCCTGACAAAATTGTACATTTGAAATGCTTTACTAATAATGTTATCAATGTGACTGTCAAAGTGTAGCTTGTTGTCTAAAGTTATACCTAGGTCCCTTATAGCTTGTACTTTATCCAGATCAGTGCCACAAAGTGAATAGGTGAAACTACTTACAGTTTTTTTCTTAGTGAAGCTTATACTATTACATTTGTTAAGACTTAGTTCCAGTTTATTCTCATAGCAGTATAAGGTAAATTTATCTAAATCTTCTTGAAGTAGAATGTGGTCTTGGCTGTTTTTTATTTTCCGGTATATTTTTAAATCATCTGCATAAAGTAGAAAGTTACTATTAAGAAAGCAACTGTTAATGTCGTTTATGAAGATGACAAACAATAGTGGACCCAAAATAGATCCTTGTGGGACGCCTGAGCTTACATTTGAAGCAGATGATTCGTAACCTCCAACTGCCACTTTCTGTGTTCTATTTGAAATATGAGCTTTAAACCACCTCCACAGATTTCCTTTTATACCATTATAAGCAATTTTTTCTAGCAATATACGATGATCTACTCGGTCAAATGCTTTGCGGAAATCAGTGTAGATACTGTCAATTTGAGTATTAGTATCGATTCCATCAAACAAGTCATTTGTATATTTGTTATAGTCGAACGTCTCTTTACGAATCCGTGTTGTTCCTGTAGAATATTATTATGCAGTAAAGGATAAATAGAGTTGTGGACAAGTTTCTCAAAGACCTTAGATAGAACTGGCAAAATAGATATTGGCCTGTAATTCTCTATATCGCTTCTAGATCCACCCTTATGTACAGGGACAATCCTTGCAGATTTCCATATTTTGGGGAAAACGCCATCAGAAAGGCATTTATTGTAAAGATAGTGGAGAGGCTGATCAATAACAGCCGCAGTTTCCCTAAAGAAAATCGAAGGCATATTGTCAACTCCAGCACCCTTCGAGATATCAAGAGATTTTAATGACATGCGAATTTCGGTCCTGGACAGGTTTATATCGTTAATTATGAGATTAGACGTACTTTCTGACAAGCCAAGATTACTGATGGAACTCACAGATAAATAATTGCTGTATTGAATAAGTGTCAACAGTTGGCGCTATGTTAATAATATTATATAATTTGCAAAAAAAATAATAAACAAAATGAGATATAAACTATCCTATCTTTTAAGTTGGACCAAATAACAGATACTTATGAAGTTTGATCAAAGTCGGTTCAGTAGTTTCAGAGTTTATCGCGAACATACATCGTGACACGAGATTTTTATATATATAGAAGAAGAAGATATAAAAAAAATACGCGGGCGAAGTCGCATGCAGCATGTAGTTTGTACTACATATATTGGGTGTTGTCTCTTAGTTTAAATGCTAAACCAATTTTAATGTAACTTGAAACCGATATAGCATGACTTGAAACAATTCATGTAACAGCGTGAATTATGTTCAATTAATAATCAGTTTTAACATTTGTTTAACTAACTGTGGTTTAACTATGGTTTTGTATAAATAAGACCTGAGAAGAAATACATGTGTCTTGCTATCGCAACTTAGCTTGGTGCGTGGGAGACTACTGCCTAGGCTGCCGACAAGTTTATTGCGACATTTTTTTTTATTAGCCAGACAAACTAGATTGTCGCGTGTGGGCGAATTCTAGATTTTCTGCCTACAGCAGTCAACACTTGTGATGTTCATTTTTGTTTATTTACTTACAACTATTTATTACATTTAGGTAAGTAACTAACAAGTACATAAAAATTTAAATTAATATATTCTTTATGGCACAGTATCCTACAATAGTAAATTCTTTTGCATTAATAATTACCAGTTTGGAATATAACTTATAAGGGAAATTGGCAAGAAATCTAATATTTAGTTGCTGTTTTCAATATTAATTTGCTATAACAATAACAATAAAAAATAATCTGCCAATATATATTTCTAATTTATTTATTACTAGCGACTCGTTCCCGGCTTCAATAATAATAATAACTTTATTTCAGACATTTGGGTGCATTTTTTTTACGTAAAAACCTTCCCTGATTATCCCTCTATCCATGAGTGAAGACAGAATTAAAATCGGCCCTGCCGTTCTCGAGTTTCATTTTTCATTTTCATATTATAGATATTAATTTATGATGCCTATGTATTGATTGATACATATATTTTATAATTAAAATTATAAACTAACCCCGACTTTCTATTGAGCCCAAACACGCTATATATGCCGTATAAGTTGCTGAGGAGTTGAATGTCCCGCAGACGTTACATCAATCGAACACATGGAAGTTAGTGAAATACCTTCGCTAACTATCGGTTCGTTAATCACGGTATCATTTTCATAATATCTATAATTCAGTTTCCGTGTTCAAATGACATATGTCAATGTCATCATGCATGCGCGATATGACAACGACAGAAATAGAAATTGTCACATTGAATTTCAAAGGAAATGAGGTAAACAGATAATATCATTCTTAAACTTATCTTAATTGGCCACCCCGCAAGTTGCTTTTAGATACGTGTACCTAATGCGTGGAGGGAGCCGCTTTTTAAGTGGCAACACTACATCTACTTGTAAGTTGTAAGTAATCTGATCGAAGACAATGATGTAATCTTTTCCGGTTATCTTGTGACGTGCAACTGTAATAGAGCACTTAAATTTTATCGCGTTCCTTTTTGATGACGTAGGGCATTAGCCCCCCCCCGAGCGTTAAGCAGCCAATCGGCGACTGACTGTGACCTTCTGTCGAGCGATATGGACATGGAAGATCTTATAATTATAATTCTTTACCTTTCTCGTAGAAAACGCAAAGCAAAGAAAATACATTGGATTCTTTCTTTTTTCTAGATAGGCACTCAAAGGGCTATTTCATGCCTATTTTAAGGATATTTGTAAATACCCAGACCATTCGCTACACTCTCTCTGGGTGCGCACAGCCAATGGACTGCCGTGCAATCAGGCGCGTTGTAATGGTTGCCGCAACCAGAAATTCGTGACCGCCTATTGCGAGGGCTTCATCGATATAATTAGGTTAGACTTAGGTTGGTTTTCTTTTTTTAAATTAAGTGAAAATTTTATTTTAAATAATTTTAATGTCAAACGTTAACAAGCCAATACTTAAGGTGACATAGACAAATTAATTAATAAGTTATATACTGTGTATAGTAGATAAAGATTACTTATATGTGTGAAATATTTTTGAGGTGAATAATAGTTTGCTTCCATAGTTGGGAGGCAATTCAGAAAACTGATAATAACAAAATCGGGGGATACAACTTGATGCTGTAGCTACCATACATACAAAATTTAAATATTCTTACGTATTCTCAAATTCAAACTTTTTTGTATGATGTCATGTTAATCAGTACATACTTTTATTTAAGGAAAATAAAGTGAATTTCCCAATACTTACTCACAAGGTACTTATTTTAACGAAACAGATTTATGGCTAACGTTTTAGTCATTTGAAATGAAATAAATGGTAACAGACACATTTCATTTGGAGCGTTCACGATGACTCAAAAGTTATAAACTGCTTACCAAATGAAATAATAAAAGTAAATAAGTGGGTTAATAAAATCGTTCAAGAAAATAAGAGTATTATATTTTATTAAAACAATATTAAAAGATAACATTTAATACTTATAAATGGAAAAGTAACCGTCTTTTTTTAATGTTAAGACAGGCTGACGGTCCACTTGATGATAGGTAGCTGCCGTCGCCTATAACACAATAAAGGGCGCTGCCGACCTTCATAGGATTAAGGGATAAAGAAATGGGCTCTGGCATCCCTTATTCACTCACCGAAAAACAACAGCACACAATAATGCTGTTATTTCACGGTGTTCTTCTGTAAAGGGATGGTTACTACCGCCAGACTGGCTGCCCAAATGAATGAGCCGCAGTGTGTGCCACTATTTTCCAAATCCAGACCAGAGCCAACTTTGAAAAGTTCATTTCCAAAGCTGATCCGGCTAGGGCTGAGATACGAACCCGGGGCCCCAGAGACGTTAGGCAAATAGCCTTACATACTTTTTTTATAATAATTAAATATGAAATGATTGACAAACTAGCTTTTGCCCGCGACTTCGTCAGCTCTCCTTTTTCTTAGTTGTTATGAAACACATAAAGTGTTTTGATCATTTGGTTTTATTGAGTGTTGAATTTTTATTTTATTTTTGACTAGTTGTTGCACGCGACTTCGCCCGCGTAACTTTATAAAATATAGTCTATGTTACTACATATTACAAACATATAAATCTTCTCTCTTTATAAAATTAGTATAGATAGATGATCCATCGGGAACTGTACTTACTTTTTCCGGATGAAATGTAGTACCGTATGCCCTTTTCTGTATCACCGACAAGGTGTAAGTATGCGAAATTTCACGATAATAGGCTGAGCAATTAAGGCGTGAAAGCGTAACAAACAAACTCACTCGCATTTATTATAATATTAGTTAGCATTCTTCACCTATTAAGTACTTTTTGTTTCATATTACAAAGGTTTGTATTGTAATACATACCCACTCTATATCAATACTAATAATAAATCTGTAAGGGTCGGTCATGGAGTAAGTTACTTTGTTTTCAGAGATATCGTGTTTATAGGCTCTATACATTATACTGAAACTAAATTGACGATTTTTAGAATTTTTTTCTGTATGTATGTATGTTCCTCCATAACTCTGAAACGAATTAACTGATTTTCATGAAACTTGGTAGATAAACATTTGGACGTACGGGACACGGGATAGGCTACTTAATATTTTTCAACGCGGACGAAGTCGTGGCCCCCAGCTAGTTTAACAATATGTGTACGGAATGGACGTCGACATTATGATGACTGTTTTTGATGAGTCAGAATTGACCTTACGACAAAATCTGATAACATCGTCTGAGAACGGTAATTAATCTCGGTAAACAATACATTGGCCAATTCAACAACAGCAGACTTCTATCGTTTTTATTGCACAATTTATTACCTACTACAATTAATATTTATCTTAATTACTTATGCTTTAAATTTTCAATATGGTAAAATGTGTATTAGGTATTATATTTCTATTGAGATTAACTATTTCTAGTTGATGATATTTACAAATTTTTAATGTGACAAAACTTCTATATTGAAAAAAATATTCTGTTTTTAATTAAAATAGTTGTTAGAATACTTGTAGGTGTACATTGTGCATGTTTTGTTTATTTAAAACTAGCGTTCTGCTCCGGCTTTGCTCGGATGCAATGCGAGCAAAGCCGGCTTTTATCAAAATTGACGACGAAAATATCAATATAGCTAAGAATCAGACATGTTATTGCCTAGTATTGACATCTGTTGACATTAAGTTAAACTAATATATACTGGAAGTGTCAAATTAGTTACACTGTTATAGATGGCACCACAAGCGTGGTGCTCTAGGTCTATAGATGGCGCTGTGTTTCTTAAATTTAAGCCTAAAATGTATGAATAAATATTACCATAGAGTAAATAGTACTTAACCAGTAATTTACTCTATGATATTACAGAGCTGTCACCTTTGGCTGTCACTACACGCTTTGTAATTTTTATACATATTTATATATGGCAGTCTTGTAATATTTATGTTTATACATATTATATAAAATATTATATGTAATTTTTATGTATACTGAGATGATACTGAGGTTGTAATGTGCTACTTACGGTAATTGCTAATTTTCTTAATGATACACTTACTTATGTGAATTTTTTGTTATTATGTTTGAAATTAAAAGTGTAAGAATATCACATTCCTATTTTTCTCTTTTTTAATGAGGGGTAAAACCTTCCACAGGTACCCGATTTGTAAAAAACGCGGTTTGTGAAATTTCTACCCACTAAAAAAGGGGTGTAAGATTCTTACTCACATACTAAGATTCTTACACCCCTTTTTTAACGTTGGGAAATCCTCTTGGATACCAGGCAGTGTAGGGGACACTGCGGGGTTATGCCGGATTCATACCAGCTAAAACCCAACGACTTTCTAGCGCGGCCGTTGATAGGCGGGGTCGCGGGAACGTTATGACACGACATCGTTGTCCCGCCACGGCTTTTCAGCGCGGGGAGAACTACGCTCCCTGTCAGTACCTCGGCGTACCCGAAAGTGGAGGTACCCCAGCCATCTCGACCTTCACCCCTAGAGACCGCTTGTGAAATAAAGCGAACCACGGGGTCAGAAGCGGTCCCGAGGGAAAAGCAACAAGATAATGATATCTATTTATACATAGTGTTAAAAGTGAAGTTGGGTTTTTTGAAGTGAAAAGTTCTTTAGGCGCGTTGGGCATTTTTGAGATGGGAAAAAACCATTGAACTCGCGACACTGTCATGTAATGTAATGTAACCGAAACCTCTTTATATTTTCATATTGCACTTAAATTTAATTTAAATAAATTTTAGAAAAAGATCAATTTTTGAGATGGGAAAAATAACTCGCGACACTTTCATGTAATGTAATGTGATGTAATGGTTTTTTTGCAGTCCAACGACTGACATTTTTTTTCTACTTTTTGATCCTGATACAAGGTACAAGATGAAGGTATCAACAATATTGCATACATAACAAGAAAATAAAGCAAAAAATAATTTTACGTCAAAACTTAAGTAGGACTTTGCTTAAGTAGGTCTTTAAGAAGTGGCAAGGCGTTTAAGAAACGCTGTGTGCGTTTGCAATCATTTGGGCAACTATTTGGGACTTACACATAAAAAAAGCCAATACCAAAAACTGAGCTATGGGAATTGAAATGGTTGAAATGCTTCAAGAAACTGAGATTAACACGCGCAGCAGGGAAGGACCCCAAATTCGCAGTAATCCCATGCAACTTAAAAATCACTCCGTAGTGATTATATTCTCTTTGAATCACTCGGCACTACATTCGTCTCGGTATATCAACGCTGGATTACCAAACTCCCCCACACTTTATGCTTTTTCTCACACACCCCACTCGAGGATAATGTGTGTGACGAAACCCTACACCCCATCCTGTCGTAATCTTGGCATTAAGTCGCCGCACTGTTCAAATAAATCCCGTTTTCAATCATTTTCAAAGCCAATTATCCCATAAATTTTTGTACCTAGCTTCATTGATAATTTTAATTTCTCGCTGTGTTCTTCTACAAAATAGAACAATATCTATATATATAAAAATCTCGTGTCACGATGTATGTTCGCGATAAACTCTGAAACTACTGAACCGACTTTGATCAAACTTCATAAGTATCTGTTATTTGGTCCAACTTAAAAGATAGGGTAGTTTATATCTCATTTTGTTTATTATTTTTTTGCAAATTATATAATATTATTAACACAGCGCCATCTGTTGATACCTATTTAATCCAGCAATTATTTATCTGTGAGTTCCGTAAGAATCTAACAGATGGCGGTGTAAGGTGATTTATCGGCTGGATTGAATAAAAAATTGCACCCGTGCGAAGCCGGGAGCGGGCCACTAGTTTACTTATATTTTTATTAGTTGTGAAAGGACACACTGCATTCGCCCGGTTGCAATGCAATAATAAAAATATTCAAATAAGTGCAGTAGTTCCGGAGGTTATTTGCGATATTTAAACAAACGCACAAAAAAATAGCCCTCTTTTTATACTAATAGGTATAAAAAGTATAATATTGCCACCTGACATCAATTGGACAATAAGTAATAGCATAGAGTACCTAAATAGTACTTAACTGGTTAAGTACTATTTACTCTATGGTAATAGTCAGCATGTCTCCATGAAAGAAGATAGTGCTTTTTCTTCATCTAATCTAATATATAAAATTCTCGTGTCGCGGTGTTTGTTGCCAAACTCCTCCGAAACGGCTGCACCGATTTTGATGAAATTTTGTGTGCTTATCGGGTAGGTCTGAGAATCGGCCAACATCTATTTTCCATACCCTTAAATGTTAAGGGTGGTCCACCCCAAATTTTTTTATTTTTATTTTTTGGCAAAACAACGTTTGCCAGGTCAGCTAGTAATGCTATAAAAATAATTTCTTTTACAAAGCTTTCTTAGATTTACAGTTTTTAGAGCTTTCTTTTAAAATAGATACTTAATAACGGTCTTACTACAAAAAAATAAGTAAACACTGTTTAATCACGTGTTTACTTAGACAATGTCAAACTATTTAAACATCGTTTAGCGAGCGTTTAAAATGTCTCTACCACAAAACCTTATTTAGCGCTTGTTTTTGTAAGCCAGTGTTAAAGTACGAAAACTGGCAAACATTCATTCATTCATTCGTGTCGTTTTCATTTTACGCAGATCTGATAGGCGTATAAAGATGAATTTTGGTTTTCACAAACTATTATTACGAACTATATTAATGATATAAGCAAATTATAAGATTGGAATAAGGCATAAATTACAACAAATACGTTAGATTATTTATAAAATTTTATTATCCGAAAAAACATTGCGCATAATGGAACGTAACTGACACTGGTGTAATTGTCAAATTTCAAGTTTAATTTGTTAATTTAATATTCATATTTTCATAAATTTCATAGTTCATAGCGTTACGTTTTTAAGCATTTCGTTGATATTATCGAATTAAATTTAAAATATCCATAGTCATTTCAAAAATCAAAAGAAATTTTTAATATTACGCAAAACGATTACAAATTTGACAGAACACGTCCAAGGAATAGAAGCCGCTAACTAGATAGACACTCGTTAAACTAGCATCTAGCGGTGTTTAAATTTAAACAATGCTTAAGCATTGTCTAACCCTAAATAATGCCTAGATACTGTTTTGTAGTAAAGTTTTATTTAAACACGCGTTCAACGCCTGTTTAAAGTGTGTTTAATGTTTTTGTGGTAAGACCGTTAATGACTATATACTATTATATGTCAGGAGGACACTTCCTTGACAATATTTTGCAGAATAATATAGTAGGTACTAGCGACCCGCCCATGGCTTCGAACGGATGCAACTTAATTTTATATACTAGCTGTTGCACGCGACTTCGCCCGCGTAACTTTACATAATATGACCTATGTTACTCGCTGATAATGTAGCTTTCTATAAGTGAAAGAATTTTGAAAATTGATCCAGTACTTTTTGAGTTTATTCATTACAAACATACAAACCTTTTCTCTTTATAATATTAGTATAGAATTATAGATAGATACTTAAACTTATATATCTACTAAGTTAAGTAAAATCTTGTTACCTTTAGGTATTTGGTTATGTTAATTTAGATTAACTTATATTACAAGAGTGTTTGCCTTTATCTAAGACATTTTTAAGTATAAAATATTATTTTTCATGTCGCAAAGAAATTGATTTTTGGCTATTTCAATAAATAGGCAAAAGTGAGGGTCGTTGTGCATACGTAACTGTCGAGGATGGGCTAAAAAGTAAAATGCAATCAGCCTAAAATTTATAACGCGTTGAAAGCTCCCATCCCCAGCCAACGATACGGTTGCGTTTAGGGATGGGACCACCGCCATACGATATTCTACTTCTATATAATAATATTTATTTTTCAACAAACCTATAAAAGTTTAAAAGAAGTTAGCGGAGAAACAGACAGAAGCGGACAGCGACTTTATATTATACTAGCTGTTACACTTGACTTCGCCCGCGTAACTTTATAAAATATAGCTTATATACGTATGTTACTCGCTGATAACGTAGCTTTCTATAGGTGAAAGAATTTTCAAAATAGGTCCACTAGTTTTTGAGTTTATTTATTACAAACATACAAAATCTCTTTATAATATTAGGTGCGCAACTAAGTTCTCGCTGTTTTTTTTATTGAAATGCCACTTTATTGTGAAAAAATGGTTACAAACGAATCATTCAAAATATTTCCCATCGCTAGCGACAACTTTTTCCCATCTTTCTGGCAGAGCTCGAATACCGTCACGGTAGAAGTGTTCGTCTTTCGAGGCTATCCACGAATCAAGCCATTTTGAGATGTCTTCATATGAGCGGAACTGCTGATTAGCCAGACCATGTGCTATCGAACGGAACATGTAATAATCGGACGGCACAATATCTGGGGAATATGGCGGGTGGGGTAGAACTTCCCATTTGAGCGTTTCTAAGTAGGTTTTAACGGGTTTGGCAAAGTGAGGCCGGGCATTGTCATGCTGTAAAATCACTTTTTCGTGTCTCTGCTCGTATTGTGGCCGCTTTTCGCGCAGTGCTCGGCTCAATCGCATCAATTGAGTTCGATGCCGTTCCCCAGTGATGGTTTCGCCCTGTTTCATAATAACATAATAACAGCTCATAATAAATTACACCGTCCTGGTCCCACCAAATACACAGCAAAACCTTCGAAGCGTGAATATTCGGCCGAGCCGACGACGTAGAAGCATGACCGGGCAGTCCCCATGATTTTTTTCTCTTTGGATTGCTGTAATGAATCCATTTTTCATCACCCGTAACGATGCGATGAAGAAAACCCTTCCTTTTTTGGCGCTGGAGCAGTTGTTCACAGGCGATAAAACGACGCCCAACGTCTCTTGGCTTCAAATCATAAGGAACCCAAGTTCCTTGTTTTTGAATCATTCCCAACGCATGCAATCGCTTAGAAATGGCTTGGCGGGTAACTCCCAATGCTGAAGCAAGCTCATTCTGCGTTTGGTGCGGATCCTCATCAAGCAATGCCTCCAATTCAGCGTCTTCGAAGTTCTTTGGCCTTCCTTCACGCGAACGGTCGTCAACATCGAAACCACCGTCTTTAAAGCGACGGTACCAACCACGGCACGTTGTTTCACTTAGAGCAGCATCTCCGTAAACTTTTTGGAGTTCTCGATGCGCTTCAGTCGCCGTTTTCTTCGAATGAAAGAAGAAAAGCAACACTTCCCGCAAATGACGATTATTTGGCACAAAATCAGACATTTTCGCACAACCAGAAGTACACGACGCAAAAACAAACCCACTAATGTGTCAAAGCGGTTTTTTTACCATATGTCTAAGCTTGGTTAATGACGTTTTGGTTATGTCATAATCGTCCAACACTTACTAGTAGAGCCATCTCTTGAAAAACAGCGTGAACTTAGTTGCGCTGTATTTGAAGTATAGATGTTTACTAGCGACCCGCCCCCCAGTTGGTACGATTGCATATATTTTTTTTGCAAATTATATACGCAAACCTTCCTCGTTTATCGCTCTTTCCATTAGTCAAAACTGTAAGTAAATCAGAAACAGACAGAACTTTACTCGTATTTTATATTATGTATAAAATAGATATAAATATTACATATATATTCTTAATTAAAACACATATGGTCACTACAATTGTTAACGCAATACTCAACGTTTTTGAATTTTTTAAAAATATTTTAATCGATTATAAAAGAGTGTTTTGAAAACGTCCCATCACTATGCTTTTATTCCCCCCTCCTTGTTTAGTGAGTTTTGTGTATTCCCGAGGGATTTCTATTGAGGGAGAACGTTGGGGCGAGTCTTAACAACGATTATATTAATGCACATGAAATTGTTACACGAAAGGTTTAGAACCTATACCGAAATGTGTGGAAGTTACGAAGAAACTCTCATTAAAATTAGCTTTTGCTTTTTTTTTTTCAATTTTTAATCACGCGGATAAAATATTTCGGAGATTAGTTTAAAATTTTCTGTAAAAAAATTATCTATTTACCAGTGAAAGTCGCACTAAAATTGGTTCAGCCTAAGCCGACTAAAAGAACTAAAAGCTATTGTATCATACAAGTATAAGACTAGGAATGTGATATTTATCCTTTTTTTCTATAATACTAGCCGTTGCACGTGACTTTGTCCGCGTAACTTAATAATATATAGCCTATGTTACACGCTGATAATATACAATAGCTTTATATAGGTGAAAAAATAGATATTTTTGAGTTTATTCATTACAAACAAAATTACAAATCTTCTCTCTTTATAATATTAGTACAGATTAAAAAAAATGTGATTTATTAAAAAAATCACATTCAAGAATTTTTATCAGTAAGATAGTAGGGCAGTACGCTATAGTAGGGTTGAGTATCAAGTAGAACTTCTGCCTGATTATTATGGTAGATGGCTACCATCACCTATTGACAAGCGTCGCCATTAAGCGCTGCAAATGAACTGCTGACTTTAATGGATAATCCAGAAGAGATTACTTCATTATCTCAGCCTTTGGACGTCCACTGCTAGACTCAAGCATCCCCATAACTCTCCAATAGGACCTGGATCCATCGTTGACCCGCGGCCTTTATTAGGTTGTCTGTCCACCTTGTGGGTGGATGTCCTACGCTGCGCTTGCTGGTCCGTGGCCTCCACTCAAGAACCTTCCGTACCATATGCCCTGCCCATTGCCACTTCAACTTACTGATCCGCCGGCTTATGTCGGTAACTTTCGTACTACGGATCTCCTCATTTCTAATTCGATCTCGCAATGTAACCCCGAGCATAACTCTTTCCATAACTCGTTGAGCGACATTGAGCTTCCTTACGAGGCCCAAAATTAGAGACCACGTTTCAGCGCCCATATGTCATCACCGGCAACACACATTGGTCGAAAACCTTTGTCTTGAGACACTGAGGAATTTTAACGAGAAGATGTCTCGGAGCTTCCCGAACGCTGTCCATCCGAGCTGGATTCGACGATTGACCTATCTCGAAGTTGGCTCTACTTAACTGGACTGTTTGTCCCAAGTTGTTGACGAGTACATATACTTCGAGAGTTGAGTTTCCAACTGTTACTGGGGTAGGCACAACATGGAAATTAGACATAACTTTTATCTTGTCCATATTCATCTTAAGGCCCACCCTTTGAGAAACTCGGTTGAGGTCTTCGAGCATCGTGCCGAGGTCTCTCATCGACCCCGTCAAGGTCACAATATCGTCGACAAACCGAAGGTGAGTGATATACTCTCCGTTACTTTACTTACACATCGAAATTTAAAAAAAACACTAGCTGTTTTTTCACGGTTTTCTTCTGTTAAGGGGATGATTACTCCCGCCAGACGGATTGCCCAAATTATGACTGCGAAACGCACTGTGCCCTGCCAGTGACTCATAAAATTTACTGTTATTAGTCATTACACAGAAAAACAATCTATGTTCTTTAAGAAAACGCTTTCAGAATACGCAGAGCAGTAGGCTAGAGGTAATTATAGTAAAACGAATAAAGCACGCCTACTCGCCGACGTAATATGTCTCGTAGCGCACAGCGTAGCGGGCGGGGTCTACGGCGCGCCGGCTCGCGGGGCGGCGTAGTGGATTCGGTGTTGCCAGCTCAAATTTATCCTTTTAACCTAAATAGAGCAAAATATATTTTTTTTCACACCAAAAAAGTAGTTGTAGCACTATGAATTGTGATTGTTATTCGGAGACAGCACGTTTAAAATCAGATGCAGAAAAAATATATTCGCTTTTAAAGTGAAAGGTATTAAGGTTTTTAATTCGATTTTGAAATAATAAAATTTCGATCATACTAAAAGCAAAAAATATGTTAAAATAAAATGCTTTTAAGATAATATATTTATCAAATAAGATAAATATTAATTTCGTGCATCTAAAAATCCCCCAGATTAAATACTGGTTATATAAATACTAATCAATACTGTAGGAAAGAACATATACCCAAAAACTTATTTAAAAAATTTATATAATATTTTTCATAAACCATAAAAGAATTTATTTTTTAAAAAATTTTAACAATACGAAAATCTCATAAAATAATTAATTTCGGGTATATTATGTTCTTTGACAATGTTAATAGTAGATTCATTTGCTGAACTTAACGGAAAACGTCAGGAAAATCTTGTAAAAGGTTTTGTGTTTAATATTATTGGATTCACAATACAAATATTGAAATTTACAACTGAAAACATACTTAAATTAAAATAAAACAAAGACTAACAAAGACTATTTCTCAAATAAGTTCAATAATTCAGGAATAACTCCGTTTATACTATTATTTATTTATAGAATAAATATTAAGTATAAATATGATATGAATAATTCTAAAATTATGCAATTTTAACTAATAACGTTTCCTTTTGTTTTCAGTAAACACAACAGTTAAATTTTTTATAGTGATTTTAGTATTTCGATGGAATTCCTGACTACCTTTTTACTGTTTATTTATTTACGCACCCAGCGACCTTGAAATAATCACTAAATTTTTTCCCCAAATTTGGGAAAAAATCAATGCATAGGTCACCCCAAGACAAAACATTCAGTATCCGTCGGGCCGCGTAGCGGCATGCGCGAACTGCGCATCATTCCTCTACAAAAACCCCATCAATAGTAATTTTTTTTAAAGTATTTACAACATATTTTTAAACACACATTATTTGTGCAAATATTTGTTTAAAAAATAATTATTTTCATGTGCGTATTTCCAACAAATTCGGGCAAAAAATGATTTATTTCGGTGACTGTGAATTAGGTTTTTTGAATGGCCGCTAAAGGACTCGAGCTATTTGCCTAATCGCCCTTATAGTGACCTCAATTCCTTCTGTACAAAAGATATGGCTAAAAAAATAAGACATAAAATCCACGAACAACTTTATATAATTGCATAAAAACTAAAATAAAATGCTGAAAATAAATGAAAGGATTTAAATGTAAATTAAGCTTAAAACTATTCCAAATTAAAATGTTATTTAAAATAAATTATTAAATGAGCAAACACAACTGTTTGCCTTAAAAAAAATGTGTAAATAAAATTTAACGATATATTTGATTTCACAACATGTCATCATTTTTGTTAATCAAAAACGTGAAGACCAAAAGATAAAGAAATCAGGATCAGGAAAAGATATCAGTTCAGGAAAAGAATCTTGTACCGAAATTTTTTCTTCAAAAAACCTCCCAAATTTCATACAAAATGGCGCTGCGAGAAACCGATAGCGTGGAGTCGTAATATCCGCCAACGAAACCTACTTCTAGTCTGTTTTCTAGTTTTGAAAATTATTATTATATAATCATAAAATTATAATAGTGGAAAAAGCAAATTTAATTATATAATTGGTATTTTAGAACGCAGCATTTTAACCAATATCATGGGATATGTCCCCATATCAGGAATAAGGAAATATTTTATTACATGGAAATTTTATTAATAAATAAAAAAGCTAAAAATTCATAGCATTAATTATACAATTTCAGGTTTATTTGTTTACAGTTATAATAGTGCTAAGTATATAATGGGAAAGCGTCATAGTATCAATATTTTTAATAATAAAAGGCTGTAAGTACCTACAGTAGATTTTATCATTACCTTCTTTTATTTTTATCTGTCATAAAGTAATCTTTTTCTTTTTAAAATATAAAAATGTTAAGCTGGTTTGTGAACGCTTCAAAAACTCAATAATGGGTAGACCAATTTTTTATATATAAAAATTTCACTTTATGTTAAAATTATTTCGTCACTTTATGCAATGTTTTTTTTTTAAATTAGGTTCCATGGTTTCGAGACATTTAAGCAATTTAATACAATACCTTTTAATGTGTTCACTATATACTTGTCTATTTCTTTTGCTAACCTTAATTTTTTTTTGGAAGGTGGAAATCGTTTTTTTTTATTAATTGCTGTCATAGAAGTTATTATAGTAAATTCATAAGTAATAAAATTAATCAGTACTTTAATGATTATATTATTCAATTTTAAAAATTTTAAGTTCATCTTTAAATTTCTATTCAGTTAATACTTTTCGTCACTAGCTTTTAGGTGTATATACATATTTTTACTAATTACTGTTTAGACAGACAGCTTTTTTGATAAGTAAAAAAAATCATCTTCCACAAGTACCTATGTAGTGTGAGTTTAAGGATTAGCCGAACCTCCATAAGACTGGCCATAACAACTTCTCTCTTCGTTCTTCTGTAGATAAATTCTAGAACAACACTGATTAAGTCTTTCTTTTGCCTATCTAGAAGACTCAGTCTTCTCCTAGAAGAAGATAACGGGCATCGGTGACTTCAATACAGAAATGCTGCTTTGTTTCCCAGAAGTGATTTTGATTAATTAATATTTGTTGTGTAAATAGTCGGCGGACAGGCTGACTGTTTACTTTTTGCAATATATCCACCTTTATTTAAGACCAGACAACACCAGTGAGAAGAATGTGTGGTGTTGATATTGATGGAATAATTGATATGGTATGTATTTGGAAAGTAGTGGAAGGGCACACTGCGTTTCGCAGTCATTTGGGCAGCCCGTCCGTGGCGGCAGTAACCACCCCCTTACAGAATACCACCGTGAAATAACAGTATATGTGCTGTTGTGTTTCGGTGAGTGAATAAGGGATGCCAGAGCGCATTTCCCCATCCCTTCCCATTTCCATATATTTATCCTTAATCCTTGTATGGTCGGCAGTGCACTTGCAGCACCTATGGCGTCGCTTGTGTTATAGGCGACGGTAGCCAGGTGGTGAGATACTGCCTTGGCTACCGTGTTTTCAAATATTAGTCTCCTTGTGTGTAAATGTTTTATTTGTGTGTCGATTTCAATTTTGTACTATGAAGCAAAGTTTATCGTATTGAACCAAAGTTGAGGGTATTCAACAAAACAGATAACCTTCCTGCATTACTTTACCTTGCAGGGCTATAAATAAAGCTAAAGTTCTAAAACATTTCAAAAGTCTAACATAGTTTTAAAATATTTATAAGTATAAAAATAAATAAATAAATATCTTGACACATTCCACACAGCACCATCTAGTTCCAAAGTAAGCAACTTAATGCTTGTATTATGGATACCAGACAGTTGATATAATACATAGATTACTTTTTTTTTGTAAATACATACATATTATAAATACAAACATCCATGACTCAGGTACAAAGGTAAATGTTAACATAAACATTTGCCCCTAGCGGGATTCGAACCCGCGACCGTTTGGTTAACAGCTAGGGTTACTAGCCACTAGACCAAACGTGTCGTCAAGTGTATTTTTAAGTCGCTGTGTTTCCGAATGTAATGGGATGGTTACTGCTGCCAGTCAACCTGTCAGCAAATGCAGTGTAATTTACACAAATAAGTTTTAATTAACTCGTTTTGCACACTGTATAGTAGCGTGTTTTACTTGTGAATCAAAACAGCATAAGTGCTGAAATAATAATGTGTAAAAGAGAAATAAAACTATATTATTTAGTTAATGAATCGACAGATTGTCGTGTCCTAAGAGATTGCTTTTTGAAATCCTCTCGTCGATTAAGGGTTAGACAGTAAATGTCAAGGGTGATCCCACCCCACGCCTTACATCCTACGGATTGATTTAATAAACAGTTTCAAACTTGCTGTATCAAACGAAAATATTAATATACTAATTGAATTTCCTCTGGATATCCTATTAGAATTTTTTGTTTTGTTTTTCAATAGCATTTTATATCAGAAATTATAGGTTACTTTTTATATATACTGTTTGGTGCCCATGACTTCGTCCGCGTTGAAAAACAAAAAAATATAACTGACGAATTATATGAGCAATATTAATCAATATGTATACTATTGCGAGGCGTTGGATTTTATCTTTAGATGATCTAACATCTTTATAGTTATGAAGACGGTGGTATCGCTATGATTTAAGACCTCGAGAACCTAAAATTTTCCAGGATATAATTATCCTCTATATATTAATCCAGGTTATAAACTATATGTGTGCCAAATTTCAACCAAATCATTTCAGCCGTTTTTGTCACATACCATCAAGTGGTTCGTTGGCATGGATAAGGGCTGACATCCTTATTGTTATTTCACGATGGTTACTGCCACCAGACTGCCTACCCAGTGCGTGGTTAGAAACTTTGTTACTAAAATACCAGTAAAATAGTTTCAAAATATGTATGTAGTTAGTTCTGCTTTGATAACCTTTACGTAAACCTTATTTCCATATTGTAGATAGTGAATCTGAATGTACCGCACAGCTACCTACCTAACATTGCATTGTTTTTAACATATAATTTAGATAGAATCATTACAAAATTGCTTTTTGCATTAATGTTTTACTAGTTCAAATCTCTTTTTTAATCTCAGGTACAGTCAGAGTGAAAAGTGTCTTAGTAAAACTAACTGTAAAAAAAATTAAATCTTTAACATGGAAATTTATTAAACACTAACCAAAAAGCCTACAGTTTTCCTTCATGAAATTATTCTAAGTTACAGTTTATTCTTTAACTCTCTAAGCAATTTTTATGCTGTATACCGCATTGACCAGACTTCACATAAGTGAAATTTCAAAATAAAATAGAAGAAAGTTAAATTCTTCTAATATTTTTAATTTATAGAGTTTTTTTTTCATCTAATTTATTCAAACAGGTACATACTCGTAGAACTATAAAAGTACTACGGTTATAATAGTTAGTATTATATTATAATAGTTCAGGCTATTTTTAAAATTAATGAATTAAAAATATGCTACTCAAAAATAGTTTATGTAGTTTTAATAAATGCCATATGATGTTATATGAAAGCTCATACTTTGCTTATGGCCTTAATAAGAAATTAATGCAAATACATAGTATTGAAATCTACTAATAAATAATCAAGCTCAAGAGCTTAAAGATTTAAAGAATAAAGCAATTAATTGCTCTAAAAAACGTATGCAACTTTTTTTATACCAATTCGTATTTTATAATCTACGTTTTCTTGTTATTTTATTGAATAAACTGTTATTTAATAAATAAAAAAACTTGTTAGAAAAAAAATAATTGAAAATATGCTAAAAGTCAAAAATCGTTAACGCTTTTGTCAGCGACTGTACTTTGTATGTTTTTAATCATCGCCCTGTGCATGTTGTATTGGCTGTTAATAATTTCATGGAACCATATTGCATGTGAAGTGTTTTACTATTTATAAAGCATAAATTTATTCAAATAAGTTATTAAAAACTTATAAATTAAAATTGTTCGAAAAAAAAAATGTTGAATCTAATTTCCTACTATTCTTTGTTCATTACTCTAATTTTAATAAGAAAATTTTAATTCTCATTTAAAATTAATTAAAATTTTGTTAAATTAATTAAAAAAATTATGTTCCTTTTTACTTGTATGAGTTATAAATATCCTTTCTAATAACCTTTCCTCGGCCTTCAAAAAATGAAACAATGTTTTACCGTGTTTTGACAAATAAATGAAACAAAAAAAAATTGCCGTTCTCAAGAGTTTTGCGTTTAGCAACACATTTAGCGAAATATTTTCATTTAAATAAGATTTATTTTAACAAAACATTCAGAAAAGCACCTAAAAATAACTTACACTAGGAATCATTAATCTAAAGTTAATTTAATAAAATTAAAATTAAAATAAAATTATTTTGAAGAAACATTTCAAACGACGCATTCAGTATGGTTGGAAGCACGTACAGTTGATCACATATTTTTTTAACAACTCGCTTAATGTCATTTTGTTTTCTATAAAAAATGAAATATCTAATTAAGATCTAATATCTAAGTAAAATTTTAACATTTTTTCAAACAATAAAAAGTAGAAAGTACGCTAACAATTTGATGGTGCATGCCTCATGTCGTCTTGAGGATAATTATTCTGTTTAACTCTGTTTTTTTTTTTTACTTTAGGTACTTTGGTTACTACCGCCAGTCGAGCTGCCCAGCCTATAACCGCAGAAGGCAGTGTGTCCTGTGTGTACTAAAAGACAAATGTTGAACTGTATTTAAATTCACTAAAAAATGTGACTTTTATAACTACTAGCTTAAGCCCTTGGTTTCGCCAGCTTGAAAATATATTGAGCAGGACTCAAAATCAATTCTAAATATATTGAAAGAATTTTTGAAATTGGTTAAGTAATTACGGTGAATACCTCTTACAATCAAACTTACAACTTTATTTTTCATAATATTTTTATTTATAATAAAGCAAAAAAAAAAAAAAAACTAGTGTAATAATTATAATCAAATTCACTTGAGATAGAAACCTTAAGATAGTTATAGAAAACAAAATGACAATTTTTAAGCGTTATGTTCAAATAATAGTTAATAACTTAACTGTTTTTTTTTTAAATAAATAATGCATAGTTTCGTTTGTTTATTTTTAACACGTCTATAACTACAGAGTAAAATTACACTCAAGTTACTATAAAAAAAATTACATTGTTATCTTTAAGAAACATTGAGAACACTTACATGACTTTCCAGAAACATTCAATATTAAAAATATAAATTATTTCACAACAGAATTGTCCTAAAAGTATTGACTTTCATGGTTAACGCGGGCCGTGGGCGGACGCGTTCAACTGAGATCATTCCACAAAATATCGATAATTCTGACAATTACATAATTTCTTTCATTGTGGAAAGAAGAATACGATTTCATTGAAATTTAGGCCCAGGGTAGTAAGATGAAGATGTAATAAGATTTAAAGTTAGGTCAAAGGTTGGGAGTTGGGACATAATTATTAGATATTCGGTCAATTTTAGCAATCTGAGAAAATATTTACATATAGTAATGATATGTTTTATTATTTACTTATTACAACTTTTCAGTATTTTATTAATCCCGACCAGATCATTTGTAAAAAGGTTTTTTTTTAAATCTATTACATAGAAATTTGTCATTTTACATAGAACATATTTTGTCTGTCTCCAGATTGTGAATAGCATTGCTTTTTTAATTTAAAAAATACCTTTTTTTTTTTTCAAATATACTGCAAAAAAATGATATTATCTTATTACATTTTGGGTCCAAAGGTCCCCTTTACTTACATATTTTTCCAAAAAATTATTAGGAGGTGGCAACGAATTTGTTATTCATATACTCAGTAGTAGTATAACTCAGTAATATTGTGTGGGATCTTGAAAATCAAATAAAAAGAAGTTAAAAATATTATTTACATACAATTTTACATAATTCCATTATAATCGCCGAGCAGAAGTCCTAAAAGCAAAACGGCCTATCTATAGGCACCTTGGCCTATTAGCATTAGCAACATGGCCTAGTAGCAAATGGTCCCAACATCAAATGTTATCAAAATGTTCTTAAATATACAGGTACACTCAATGACACAAATTGTTATTGGAAATTTAAAAAAAATCTGTTTTTGACGTGTCAAAAAAATAAACGAATCTAAACAATGCATTTCAGTCCTTACATTACAATAAAATTTATATTTTTTTTTAGCAAAACAAACAACACATGTCAATAACTAAACTAGAAGACTGGTCTCGACAATATTTTAGTTGATAAGGCTTATTTTAAACGTGTTTCGAAAAAAGTGTTGTGTGCGAGAAATAGTGAAAGCAATGACATAATGAGTCGATAGCGAATAGTGTAATAGTGAAAGTTAAATGCTCGATAGTAGTCGAGTAGCGGTCGATGAGCGCGAACGTCTTAACGCGCGTTAAATAAATAAGTAACAGAATCAAAAACCGGTGTAAATCGTCGTAAAGTGTACGAAGTGGTTTTTGGGCCCGATAAGGCTGTGAAGGTTGTATATTGTTAGGTATATTGTGGAGTGGAGGGCACCCCCGCCCAGGGCGGTCGTCCAATGACGCCCAAGTTCCCGCCCCTGTGCGGAATGCCGCTACAGATTTCCTTGGCGGTTTTCATCCTTGCCATAAACGCGGGTAAGTTTTTTTTTTTACTATTATTTTTATTGTTGTAAGTAAATATAATCATCGATTAATACTAATAATAAATCTTAGAGGGTCGGTCATGGAGTAAGTTACTTTGTTTTCAGAGATATCGTGTTTATAGGCTCTATACATGATACTGAAACTAAATTGACGATTTTTAGAATTTTTTTCTGTATGCATGTATGTATGTTCCTCCATAACTCTGAAACGAATTAACTGATTTTCATGAAACTTGGTAGATAAACATTTGGACGTAGGGGACACAGGATAGGCTACTTAATATTTTTCAACGCGGACGAAGTCGTGGGCACCAGCTAGTATAAATAATAAAAGTTAAGTGTGTTCTAGTTTTGCTATTGTAATAATACTTAATATATATGTAACTTGATTTTTATGACTTTCTGCCAAGTTTCTTGCGGCGCTTCTTCTTGGCAATGATGGTCCTTCCGAAGCGCTGGTAGACTTAAGACATGTAAAGGAGCCCCCTGCGGCCTACTTGCAGAATAAAGTTTTGAATTTGAATTGAATTTGAAAACATATAATCTTCTTTACAAAATGTAGCTTCCTGCCGTCTGTCCTTCTGTATATGTACGCATAGATCCTTTAAACTGAGAAAAAGATGGAATTTCACTTATGGAAAGAGCGTTAAACGAGGAAGGTTTTAATATATAATTTGCATAAAAAAATGCACCCGTCCGAAGCCTTACAGGTCGCTAGTATTTTTTTATATAGAAATGTTGTTGATTTTGTGTACGGTTAAAAACTCGAAAAAGGGATAAAAGGGGGGAAGATTTTTTATATATAAAATTGCAACCCGGGCGAAGCCGGGAGCGGGTCGCTATTAAATTTATGTTGTATAATTTAAGTAAATAATTAATAGTTTTGCATGTACACGTTGTCAGGGAAAAGGACATAAGTTATAACTTTTATCCAGAAAAATAGTACTATTCCCGAGGGATCATATAAAAATTATAATTATAAGATACGCAGACGAAGTCGGGTGCAACAGCTAGTTAATTGTAAAGTTGCAAAACTGATAGATTTTTTTTTAATTTTGTTAAATTTTTTATTTATGTTGGCTATAAGGTATTGAGTTCCAAATTCAGATCAGAGCCAACTTTGAAAAGTTGACCCTGCTGGGAATCGAACCCGAGACCCACCCTAACCACTCAACCAACGGGCTAGTATATTAACAAAAAGTTCCCGGATCTCTCATTTAATCACGTTACTACGTTTGATCAAGTTTACAACGTCGCTGTGTCAGGGCAACGTTCAAAACCGGTATACACTTCTAAGTAACAGTACCATTAAGTAGGACCTTTGCGTAAGTAACCTTCAAATGCTTAAATGTAGCAACTACATACGTCTGAATCCAGCTTGACAATTGTTAATTGATATATTATGTTGCAATTCGTTTAATGGGAGTTACTCTCACAAAACAATAAAATGCAATAAAAAATAATGCAATACCTTTTATGTACTCTTATCACTCGGGCAAATGACATTGACGTTTGACTTTCAATGTTTATATGAAACTAACTGGTACCCGCGACTTCGTCTGCGTTAAAAAAAGAAAATATATGAGTAACTAGCTGACCCGGCAAACGTTGTTTTGCCATACAAAAAATATCACTTAGGGGTATGGAAAATAGATGTTGGCCGATTCTCAGACCTACCCGATATGCACACAAAATTTCATCAAAATCGGTCCAGCCGTTTCGGAGGAGTTTGGCAACAAACACAGCGACAAGAGAATTTTATATAATTAGATAATGCCAGACATCGTTAACGCTGTGACGACGGTGGCGCCGCCACGCAACTGTGGCACCACCATTCTCTATATTTTTAGACGATCGCTCGGGAACAGTACATTTTTTCTGGATGAAAGGTGCTCTAAGTCCTTTCTTGTATCCCTGACAACGTGTATGCAAAATTTCATAATGATCAGTTGAGTAGTTAATGCGTGAAATAGTAGCAGACAGACAGACAGAATTACTTTCGCATTTATAATATTAGTTGGTCTACAAGCGCTAACGAGCTGCAAGTATTGAATGGTCTTCAATCACCTTAACAGATTTTTATAAATTACAGCCAAGAATGATCCCGATCATGTCAGTTTTAAAAAAAAAATATCTGATCAAAATCTGTCCATCTGTTTGGGAGCTACCCATCTATATTTCTATACTAATATGAAGAAAGAGTAATGAATAATCTCAAAATTTTGAAAATTCTTTCACCTATAGAAAGCTGCATTATCAGCGAGTAACATAGGCTATATTTTATAAAGTTATTACTTACGCGAAGTCGTGTGCAACAGCTAGTTAGTAATATGGGAGATTCCGTAATCTAGTTATGGGAGCTACGATTCCACAGACAGACAGACAGACAGATACACAGAAACACACGTCACAAGTTAAAAATATACCATGTTTTGAATATGTAGAAAAGTAGGTACTTATAGACCTTTCGAGAACAACTCGCATATTAAGGTCAATATTCTACTTAGGTATATATGTAGTTTGATGGAATAATACCTATGTTTGGCCTTATTTCAAATGCGCTATAAAACAAGTCTACGAGTATACATTATGTATATGCAGTGATCCTTGACAGAGGTGAAAACATCATATTACTCACTGGCTGTTATACCTCGCAGTTTTATTCGCTGTTTTATCAATACTAATATTAAATCTGTAAGGGTCCGTCATGGAGTAAGTTACTTTGTTTTCAGAGATATCGTGTTTATAGGCTCTATACATGATACTGAAACTAAATTGACGATTTTTAGAATTTTTTCTGTATGTATGTTCCTCCATAACTCTGAAACGAATTAACTGATTTTCATGAAACTTGGTAGATAAACATTTGGACGTACGGGACACAGGATAGGCTACTTAATATTTTTCAACGCGGACGAAGTCGTGGACACCAGCTAGTTTAAAATAAATCCAAATGTAACTTAAGCTTTTATTATATTGGTACAGATTAATAAATAATATTAAATAAAAGATAAAAAACACTCATAAAATAAAAACCTACTTATATAAAAACCCATATAATTCGCTACCAAAATGACTTCTTACTATCAGTGATCATATCAATCTTCAATGTTTTTTGTGTTTAATTATTTTGTCACTAACAATCTAAATAGTATTTCATTTAATTGTTATAATATATAAATAATATAAAATATATAAATAATATATAAATATCTTGACACATTCCACACAGCACCATCTAGTTCCACAGTAAGCAACTAATGCTTGTATTACGGATACCAGACAGTTGATATACTACATAGATTACTTTTTTTTGTAAATAAATACATATTATAAATACAAAACATCCATGACTCAGGTACAAAGGTAAAATGTTAACACATAAACATTTGCCCCTAGCGGGATTCGAACCCGCGACCCTGTGGTTAACAGCTACGGTTACTAGCCACTAGACCAAACGTGTCGTCAAAACGTGTTATAGTTTTATATATTTACATATTTTATACAGTACTAGCGACACGTTCCCGGCTTCGCCCGGGTGAATTTTTTTACGTAAAAACCTTCCCTGATTATCCCTCTATCCATGAGTGAATACAGTATTAAAATCGGCCGAGCCGTTCTCGAGTTTTTCGCTTGGCAACACATTTAGGGATTCATTTTTATATTATAGATAGATAAAGCTTCGGTCCCCCAAGCATGCTGGCTGCATTAACTCGTTGTATGACAATGCTAATCTGTTGCCCGATATAATAGCCAGCTCTTATATACAAATATATTCTTAATATTTTATACTGTTGTATATTATACAATATTACTGTATATTGTAGTGATGTTAGTAATGGTACTTCCTCCCATGCCTATCTACTAATTATTTCCAGTACAAGGATAAGTGCATTATATCCATGAGTGAACACAATGATGTTCCATTCAAATGAAATTGCGTTTTTTTTTTGTAATTAATTAGTATATAATTGCTGCGAAATTAAACAACATCTTTCAAAATTATTTAGTTACTAACTGTTGCTCGCGACTATGAACAATATAAAGGCTTTGCCAGGCTTTGGCTTTAGATTTTTATTTTTAAATGATCCCTAAGGAACAGTAATTTTTTTCTGGATGAAAGGTACCCTATGTCTTTTTCTGTAACCGTGACAACGTTTACGCAAAATTTCATGATAATCGGTTGAGTACCTACTTAGATCATTAATACACGTTGAGTAGTTAAGGCGTGAAAAGGTAACAAACAGACAACAGACAGAGTTACTTTCACATTTATAATATATGAATTTTAATAAACAGAACTTAGATAAATAAATAGTTATTTAAATATGCTATTATAAATTACTACAGAAGAACGGCAATATCCTTGTTAATTGTTTTTTCCAAATATTTTCTTATGTTAAGACCGAGAGACAGATCAATTGATTAGCGGCTACCGTCGCCAATAACACAAGTAACTCCACAGGTGCTGCAAGTGCTCTGCCGACCTTCATAGGATAGGATAGGGATTAGAAAGGGATAGGGTAATGGGCTGGCATTACTCACTCACCGAAACACAACAGCACGTTGTTCACGGTCATTCACGGTTTATTCTGTTATTTCACTGTGTTATTCTGTAAGGGGTGGTTGCTGCCGCCAGATGGGCTACCCAATTAGAAAATAGATGGATTTTGAGGACTACTCGCCCAAATTTATCTCGCCCAAATGGGCGAGTTCTTCATAAGAACCTTTCTCGAACTTGAATAAAAACATTTTTAATGGTCGCAGTACACACTTCTTCGCAGAAGACCACATTGTACTAAAATACAAAAACCTAAGAATATAAGATTTAAAAACCGATTTCTGAATGTCTTTATAATAACCTTTACTTTTATAAAGGTTTAATAACCTTAATAATACTTTTAATAACATTTACCTTTATAAAGGTCACTTCTAATTACTGTGGTCTCAATGAATGTGAAGTTAAAGGTTACCTTTTCTATCCGACCCTTGACCTCTTCTCAACTTTATTCTAAAGTTTTAACACCGTGGGTGTCAGCTATATTATGTGATCATTAACTTCTTGGGAAGTTGAGTTTAAAACTAAATTAATGTTCTTTAGAGAAGTTTCTGGAAAGGAGGACTTGCTGAGTAAATATATCAATATTATTTGTAATCTAAATGTTTACAAGTTTTTTTTTATAACAATGCGATAGTAAAAACTAGTTTACAATCTAAAACAAGAAAAACAAATGAAATGATCCTAAATTAAGTTTAAACGTATACTTCTAGAATTTTAGGATTATACTTCTAGGAAATACAATACTCATAGTTTATGTTTATCTCTCCCATAATATACATACCAACCCCGAAAGTATTAAATCACAATATACATATATAAAGAGAGAATATTTATATGTTTGTAATTAATAAACTCAAAAACCACTGGGCCGATTTTGAAAATTCTTTCACCTATAGAAAGCTACATTATCAGCGAGTAACATAGGCCATATTTTATAAAGTTACGCGGGCGAAGTCGCGTGCAACGGCTATAGTTTATATCACAATTATAAATACACTGGCCCAGTGAAAAAAATGTACAGAATTTGTCACATTTTCGCGGGTTGAAATCTTGTAATTACTGACTAAAAGACATTTAATATAATGTACATAAATTTAAAATTGTGACGTCAATAGTTACCATCTATAAAGATTTTTCTAAAATATTGGAAATGCTCTCCCAAATACTAAGTTGAAGTAATTCTAAATAATTGGAAATGAGTTTCCACGCTCGGAAAGTGCCACCTTAAGGGGAGAGAGTAGCCAACCACAACCAAATGGATTGTCAGCCTGTCTGCCAACTTTAACATAACAAAAAGTTATCTAACCAAGAGATTTATTTATATAACTCTAGCAGGCCAACCCTCTAAACAAGCATCGCCAGAGTGGATAGCAATTGTGCAAGTTATAAATGCAAATTTTTTACATTTCTTGGCACTCGACTCCATCCACTCTCCAGGCGAAGCGATTTCTGCACTCGCAGGTCGATAGGGATGAATGACCTGCAAAGAAGGTCACATTTGGCTGCGGGACAAGACTGTCTACGGATTTACAATCGTATAATAGACACACTAGTCTAATATTGATGATGTAGGTGTCATTAAAACCAAACTCCTCTCGACAGGTCACTGATTATTTAAGCGGCAATGAAGCCTAGATATAAAGCTTGGATTCGGAGCTCATACTATGTTTTGTTTAGTATTGTATATGGACATATGATTGTATTAAGTGTACTTAATTGTTGAAATTTTATATTTTAAAGATGACAAAAAGAATAGTATCCTGAGTTTCTTTCGGGGTTTTTTTCTCAGGATCATCATCTTGGCTTTTTTCCGAAACCCTGGTAAATTTAAATTTAAATTTATAATGACGATCATAAGAGTTTCTTGAGAAACCTAATTGATAAATAAATATTTTGATTTTTTGATTTGATTTTGACCCGCGACTCGTAACACGTTCAATCTTTATTGCACATACATTTTTGCTAGGTCATGGAATTTATTATTTTTTTAATCGATCCCTCAGGAACAGTACCTACTCTTTTTACTGGATGAAAGTTACCCTATGTCCTTTTCTGTATCCCTGAGAACGTGAATGCAATTTTTTTTTGATCTATATTAAAAACAAAGAAAAAAATTCAAAACTTAAAACTTAAGTATACTTAAGATGCTTACAAGCTCCCGGCGTTTTGTATTCTACACACAAAGTCGGGAAAACACTCGGAGTTGGCCACCCAATAATATTTTTTTGATCAATCCTAATTGATATTATAAATGCCAAAGTTTATAGGTTTGGATGTTTATTACTCAATGTTAATATACATGTTAGGATGTTAATAAAGATATTAGGATGTTAATAAAGATGTTAGGCGTTATAACGAAATCGCGGGCACAAGCTAGTCCTACTAATATAATATTAAATGCGTAAGTTTGTGAGCATGAATGGATGTTTGTTTCTTTTTCACGCAAAAATGGCAACGGATTTGGATGAAATTTGGCACACAGATAGTTTATCCAAGTAGAATAACATATAGGATACGTTTTATACTGGAAAAATGTTAGGTTCCTGTGGGATTTTCAAAAACGAAATACAGTAGCGCTTATGAAGTCGCGAGCACAGCTACTCATATATTGTAAATAACATGAGTCAGTAAATACAAATTTATTTACAGTGTGCGAGATGACCACTAAAAATAATATTTTAAGGTGTCTTTTCGCACATTTCGTACAAAATAAAATTGTGCGAGATGACTACTAAACCAAAAGTTTTAGTTAACCATAAGAACAATATATATACAAAATTGTAAGTACTAAGGAACGAAAAAAAAAATGTAGCGTTATATGAAAGTAATATAGCGGTAGGATCGAGCCGTATGTCCATATCTTCCGTCTCCCCTCGCACAGTTTAGGCTGTATTGTGTTTACTCAGCACTTTCTACCCCAGTCTCCCCCTTCTAATAAACCCATTGTGAGTGGGGCTAAGGATGCAGTTTGTTCTAGCTTCTAAAAAACCTGTTAGCTATTCTGATTTTATGCAGTTTACACGAGTTACAAACTAAGTCATAATAAAATGCAGTAAAGTTAAAAAATGTATGGCACAGTAAATATGACAAGTATATCGTTGAAGTATTATTAATAACTATGAAATTATGACTAAGTTTAGCCTAAGTTTTGAATGCAGCGATGGAAGAGTGTGGTCTCCTGATCCTTCGTTATAACTTTTGTATTTGTAAACCATTTGGAATGAAACAAACACTAAATATTACGGGAAGCCTGCTGCAATACATAAGTGAAAACCGCATTCAAATGGGTTAAGCCGTTTCTGAGATTAGGGTACACACTAAGCTCAGAAACGGCTTAACCGATTTGAATGCGGTTTTCACTGATATACTGATGATTACCTTGATTAAAATTTGTTAAAATACCTTGATTAAAAATGTTAGGTTTCTTTGCGATTTTCAAAAAACGAACTATAGCTAGTCAATAGTGAATTTAAAAAATCGCAGACAAATATTTAACTTACTAACGACAGATTTATTCAAGCGAAATTCGTTTACGTAAGTCCATAAAAGTATTTTATGGCGTCTCGTATTTAAATGGTCGAATTTATTAGGCAGTTTTATTACCGGTCATATTTTATTACATGTGCATACTAGACGAACTTACACTCTAACGTTCGCATACAGTTAAAAGAAGCGTTACCTTTTCCGTTATACGTTCAGAAAGTAGTTAAAAAACTTATACAATATAAACTACCTAATATATAAAGTATAACTTATACAATATAAAGGAACAATGGCATCATTACATGTGCAAGTCGAAAAATGTGCAGGCTACGCAAAATATGCTAATCTTGTAATGTGCAGGTCGCAAAATGTGCAAATCTTGTAATGTGCCGGTCGCAAAATGTGCAGGCTACGAAAAATGTGCAAATCTTGTAATGTGCAGATCGCAAACTGTGCAAATCTTGTAATGTGCAGGTCGCAATATGTGCAGGCTACGCAAAATGTGCAAATCTTGCAATGTGCAAGTCGCAAAATGTGCAAATCTTGTAATTTGGAGGTCGCAAAATGTGCAGGCTACGCAAAATGTGCAAATCTTGTAATGTGAAGGTCGCAATATGTGCAGGCTAAGCAAAATGTACAAATTTTGTAATGTGCAGGTCGCAAAATGTGCAAATCTTGTAATGTGCAGGCTACGCAAAATGTGCAAATCTTGTAATGTGCATGTTGGATTTTACAGTTGTTTCCTGGAAGAGTAATCGTTGGCATCAAGATTATACGATTGGGAAGCAAAGACAAGTGGTTGTCCAAAACATTTATTTACTAGCTGGTGCCCGTTTGTTCGCGTTGAAAAATGAAAAAAAATATAACACATAAGAAAATATCTGACATGTTTATCGCTGTAACGACGGTGGCCCTAATTTTTTTTAATTTTTTGGACGATCCCTCGGAAATATATTATTTTTCTAGGATAATAAGTATCCTGTATGTTAGTCCCGGTAATAATCTATTTGTGTGCCAAATTTCATCCAAACCCGTTGAGTAATTTTTGCGTGAAAGAGTAACAAACACCATCCTTACAAACTTTTGCATTTATAATATTAGTAGGATTTATTTATTATTAATTTATTGTAATCGGATTCAGTAAATAATTAATTTTAATTATACATATCCTAAAAATGTTTCCAAAATAAGAAGGTTTCCGTAATGTTGAATACCAATTAAGTCGTTATCACAGGGGATACGGTATAGGAGTATAAATAAATTTAGTTGGTACAAACGAGTATCAAAATGTCGAGACAAAACTGTATTAAGCGTACGTGTTAGATGAACAGGGCCGGGGGTAGTGCGGGCCGGAATGGTGCGGGGGCGGAGTGTAGGGTGCGCAGGGGTGTGCAACATTTTAATTGTTTTTAACAATAATAATTAAGTAAATTTGATTTACACAAGTCGAAGACTTAAGAGATATGTGAGAGATAATATGATTTAATATGTATACATATTAAATGTGTTACTTACTTTGTGTTATAGAGGTTGAAGACAAGAAAGACTCATATTTAGTAGGTACTGGCTGTTGCACGCGACTTAGTCCGCATAACTTTATAAAACATAGCCTATGTTACTCGTTGATAATATAGCTTTCTATTGTTGAAATAATGTTTAAAATCGTTGCAGTAGTTTTTGAGTTTATTCCTTACAAACAAAAATATAAATCTTCTCGCTTTATATTAGTATAGGTTGACTAAATTTAAAGAAATAAATTCATTCCGAAAAACATTTATTGTACTAATTCGCTATCGCCCACATACATCTACATATAGTAATACTAGCTAGTGCCCGCGACTTCGTCCGCATTAGGAAAATAAAAAATATAGCAACGTTGATGGCGCCATCTATTAAACTACAATAGAATTACGTGAAGCGGCGATACTTATCGGATTTGGGTTTGCAAACCTTCGAGAATTTAACATTTTTCTAGGATAAAACCGTAACGAAACCTTCCTCGGAATCACTCTGTTGATAGAAGAACATCGCATGAAAACCCGTTCAGTAGTTTATGAGATAATCGCAAACAGACAGACAGATGCGGCAGAGGACTTTGTTTTATAATATGCAACGATATTAAAGCTGAAGAGTTTATATGTTTGTTAGATCTATCAAATCTTTTTTTCTAATATTAGTGCAGATAAAAGAAGAAAGTTCAAAATGTTATAATAGAAGCTTTGATCTTGATAAAGTCTAAATCGCAAGACAAAGATAAGTTCAAACACTATTTCTTAAATTAAAAATAATATAATAATGAAAGAGGCAACCCTGACGCACCCTAAGCTTGGCGAAATCTCAGGGGGTGAACACGTCAATCAAAATATCCCATAATGGGGTGCATGGTTCCGCTTAGGATATTAGATAAATACGCCCCTGACGGTAGTCGTCTATGCTTTAGCACCCCCGTGCAAGGGTTGCTTGCTTACGTCCATCCATGATAATCATCACAAGAAGACCTTTTATTTTTTATGTTTTTTTTAAGAAATCAATAATAGCAGTTCGTTGTTAGTGTACTCACTAATAATGTAGCTTTCTATAGGTGAAATAAAATTTTAAATCAGTCCAGTAGTATTTAAATTTATTCATTACAAACATACATATCTTCTTTTTTTATAATATTACTATTATTAAAATTATAATAAAAATTATACTTTTTATAATTTTTATTATACTGGGAGACACACACATACATCGTTAAGGATACATAAATGGACATTATATTATAATCAAGTGGACTGTTAGCCTGTCTGTTGTTTTTGGAGTTTACTCTTTAAGAATCGATTTTCATATACAGGGTGTGGCCTGTAATAAGAGCAATAAATTAAAATATAGACCCTTTAACGAATCAGTAATTAATTCCAAATGGTTTCAATTAATTAAAATGAAAAACAAATTTACTATTATTTTTCTAAGAAAATTAATCGAGCCAGCAATGTACTACTACAGACATAATGTGTTCAGTCGGAGTACTTAACATTGACATTTACAATTGTTCTCGCCTCAGTACCCTGTCTGTACCAAGACATCAACGACTGATAACCGACAATTTAGCGATACATGAAATTCATTAATTATGTATTGTAACTTTGGATTGCTATATCTCTGAGTATAAGCACTTTGGAGCATTATGATTAGGTTAAGGTAACTGCGTGTACTCTATAGAATCATCGTTTAAATTTATTGCTCTTATTACAGGCCACACCCTGTATATGCGCTTGAGTCAAGTCATTACGTGTACTCATGGTGCGACCTAGACATTTACCTAGACAATTTTTAGACATGTTAGATCTAACATTGTTATATTGGACTATTATTTTAATGTGTACAGTCTTCTTTATTTTGCAATGTTATAAAACAACCTGTTACACAACAAAGTTATATGACATGTTATTTAATATGAACGCACCTTTTTGGGCAAAAAATTCTACAATTCCCTGGCACAATAGGTACTAATAAAATTAAATAAATAAATAAATACAATTCCCTGGCACAATAGGTACTACTATAAGACTTACTACTCATTTACTAGAGGCATAAATGTGCGACTGAAAACTGTTTGCCTGTCAACCGTCTAATAGCATAGAAAAATCCCATATTATAAGGACTGGTTCTCAAACGAAATCCAATTGAAATAGAGGTAAATATTTTCCCCATTAAAAGCAAGTTGTTCTTTGAAACGACGCCGTCGAAGGGCTTAGCAGTAGTTGGGAGGATTATCCGCAGCCCTTCACTTCGCTACAGAACGTTACAACTCAGTCTAAGTTTCAGTGTCTACCTACTCTCTTACACTGCTCTATTCAAGATTGCATAAATTTATATTTAACTAGCAATTGCACGAGACTTCGTCTGTTTTACTCTAGCGAAATGTAGCCTATTTTACTCGCTGATAAATGAAGCTATAAAAATAGCTGTATTATAAATAGATGAAAGAATTTTTCAAAATCGGTCTGTTAGTTTATGAGTTTATTCATTACAAACATACAAATCTGAAGATTTGTAAATCACTCTTTATAATATTAGTATAGATTAGTCACTTATGAACCATTTTTGAAATATTTTTTACTAACTGTTGCACGCGACTTCGCGTAAGTAACTTCATAAAATATAGCCTATGAATTTTCAAAATCGATCCAGTAGTTTTTGAGTTTATTCATTACAAACATACAAATCTTCTCTCTTTTTTAATATAGATAGATAAAGTTATAGATGTACTAACGTGGACAGATAGGCAGACGGTTCGTTTGACTGCAGAAAGGTAACTATACCTACCCTATCTCCTTTGGTATCCCTAACAACGTGCTGTATGCAAAATTTCATCATGAGCGGTTGAGTAATTAGGGCGTGAAAAATTAACAAACAGACACAGTAACTTTCACATTTATAATAATAGTATGGATAAGATAATGTAGACATATATATGTGGGTATATTGAAAAGAGAAATTACGATTTCAACTTGTGCTGACTTTGTAACACCGAACAGAAGGGATTCCAATTCTTACCGCCCTTTTACGTCAGTGATCGATGGGAGCTTTTTGGATAATTACCTCAACAAAATTCACCGTTTGTCATAACAGCGTGTCAATGGAAATAGCACCTTAAAACGTTTCACGTATTAGTCTAAATTCGTATGGCGTCGGTTGGGGATTTATTCCCTTGCGTTGTCGACGCTTTGAGAAACGTCCCCCACGAACACGGATATTGTCGTCATGATGTTAGTGTCGTTTGCTTCCGACTTTTTTAATAGTAATGTGATTTTGATAAAGACTGTCTGTTCCTTTATTACTTCACAAGCTGGTGCCCGCGACTTTACCTCTTGTTGCTATACACTGGCAAAATTGGCAAACAAAATTTCATTTCATGGTGATGGTTGAGTAGTTAAGGCGTGAAAAGTGAAGGTAACAAATAGACAGACAGAGTTACTTTCACATCAATCAATACTAATAATAAATCTGTAAGGGTCGGTCATGGAGTAAGTTACTTTGTTTTCAGAGATATCGTGTTTATAGGCTCTATACATGATACTGAAACTAAATTGAAGATTTTTAGAATTTTTTTCTGTATGTATGTATGTTCCTCCATAACTCCGAAACGAATTAACTGATTTTCATGAAACTTGGTAGATAAACATTTGGACGTATGGGACACAGGATAGGCTACTTAATATTTTTCAACGCGGACGAAGTCGTGGGCACCAACTAGTTTATAATATTTTTTCGCATTCATGTTGTCGCTTATGACTCTATGTAACTAAAAAGTATTATTTACTAGCTTTTTATCGCGCCTTCGTCTTTATTGCTCATATAATTTTGTCGCAGGTGTTGAATTTTTATTTTTATGCAGATGATCCGTTTGGGAACAGTAATATTTTTTTCTCGATAAAAGATACACGTTGTCTGAGATACAGAAAAGGACATACCCTTTTCTGTGTCTCAGACAAGAAATCTACATTATCAGCAAGTTACATAGGCTACTTATAATTTACTAGCTGTTTCACGCGACTTCTTTCGCGTTAACTTTATAAATAATTTTTCAAATCGGTCCAGTAGTTTCGGAACCTATTCAAAACAAGCAAACAAACAAACAAACAAATCTTTCCTCTCTATGATATTAGTATAGACTAGCGGTCCGCTCCCGGCTTCGCCCGAGGTGCATTTTTTTTAACGTAAAAACCTTCCCTGATTATCCCTCTGTCCATGAGTGAAGACAGAATTAAAATCGGTCCACCCGTTCTCGAGTTTTGCGCTTAGCAATACATTTAGCGGCCCGCTCCCGGCTTCGTCCGGGGTGTATTTTTTCTAAAATAAACGTAGCCTAAGTTACTCCTTATTACATCAGCTACCTGCCAATAAAAGTCCCGTCAAAATCGGTCCAGCTATTTCAGAGATTAGCCGGAACAAACAGACAGACAGACAAAAATTGTAAAAAATGTTATTTTGGTGTATGTACCGCAATTTACATAAACAAAAAGTAGCCTATGTTACTCCTGACGACCCCCTCTTCATGTCTGCAAAGTTTCATCGAAATCGCTTCAGCCGTTTCTGAGATTACCCCGGACAGACAGACAGACAGACAGACAGACAGACAGACAGACAGACAGACAGACAGACAGACAGACAGACAGACAAAAATTCTAAAAAAAGTTATTTACGTTTTAACAGCATGCGAATGACTCTCTAAGCTTAGTTTGAGGCAGTTTTTCGCAAATCACAGACAGACACTCTGATTTTATTTATATAGAAGATAAAGCTACGCGGACAAAGTCGCGTGCAACAGCGGATGCGGACCTGACCATATTTTTGTCATTGTTGTCAACAGATGCGGCGTCTCCAAGACGTCCGGAACCATACTTCGGTCGGATGATTGGCAGATTGACAAATTACGCACACGGAATCCGCGGCACGGTATATGCCGTTGACGAGAATACAGTGTTCATCCGCGGCTTTGCTTACGACGGAACCGGCCCGGACGCATACTTCTGGGTGGGGGTGACGCCGCAACCATCTCCCGAGGGCACTCTGGTGCCGTACCCTGAAGACTACACTACTAGGTAAGACACACTGAAATTATCCCATGGTTGGCATAATTTTTTTTTTTTATTTACCAGAGGGGGAATTTTCATAAGATACCTGTGAAGGGATAAAGACAGCACTCTCCGACTGCTTACTTTCACGTGGGTTTGGGTATGTGGGACTCTTGCGCACTAAAAACTCTCGGCATATATAGTTTTTAGTCCTATAGGATTTTAAAAGCGTAAGGATCACTTATAAATAAATAAGGACACTTATAAAGTATTCGCTCTGTCTGGCATCACTTACTTACTCAGCGAAACACAAAACAGCTCACATGCTTTCATCTCACGGTGGTCTTCTGTAAGGGGGTGGTTACTGTCGCCAGTTATTCCTGCGAGCAGACATAACCTGAGAGTAATGTCCCAAACAATTAAGGACATAATGTGTCCTTAATTATTTATCTTGATTGTGGGACGTGGACTAGTGTTCGCTTAGATAATTGACGAACTTTAGTGTTAATATATATAAAAGAAAAAAAAAACTGATTTTTTTTCATCTTCCAAATGATTATAGTCCAATTTCAACCACTAGTCCAGTCCAGTTAAATAGACATGATAATAAGTTATGTATGGAAAAGTGGACTGTATATTAATTACTTAGCTTATGGCGAATAACTAGATTCCCCATACAATTTTTATTGGGATTATTAGCATGCCGAAAAATGAGACATATCGGGCATGTAATCCCAATTAAAAAGTGAATAAGAAAAAACAATGTACTGCAGTCGTAAGTACGTACGTTAGAATCTCAAAAAGTCTCAAATGTCTCTTAGATAATCTCATTTTAAACACATGAAATCGGTACCTTTTAAATCGAAAATAAAAAAAAATATTCAGATGAAGCAGCCAGGAAGTAACCAAACCAAGAAAATTAATAATTTTATATTCCGTGGACGCTTGCATCAGTCCAGATGATACAGATGATACAAAAATTGTAATAAAATTAAATGGCTCAGAATTAAAACTGTAAGCCCAACAAAATTGAATAATAACGTACCTACCTAAATTATAAAATTAAAATCTAAAAATGAGACAACAAACCATAAGTTATTTTTATTTACTTAGCATATTTAATTTTTCAAACATTACCTAACCAGTGAGAATTATGGAAATCATAGGCGGAAACCGGCTGCGCCCGGCCCTTCGTCGAGAGAGCGCCTCATTATGGCCGTTTATCACAGTATAGTTAATATCAGTATGGGAGATATACAAACTTTGGGATGGAGATATATTTGGCTGGTTTTTATAAATTGCTTAAAAACATAATATGTGCATATAAAAATAAATTACCAAAGCATAACACCGTCTCAAAAAGATATTTACGTAAGATATTCACGTACACACACACGTGTGTGTGTGTGTGTGTGTGTGTGTGTGTGTGTGTGTGTGTGTGTGTGTGTGTGTGTGTGTGTGTGTGTGTGTGTGTGTGTGTGTGCGCGTGTGCGTGCGCGTGTGCCTGCGCGTGTGCGTGTGCGCGTGTGTTTGTTTGCGTGCGTGTGTGTGCGTGTGCCGCTTCAGGTTCACTTTCGCTTCAGATGCACGATGTATTGATCGCTTTACCCAGCAACCTCATGCACGTCTTGTGTGGGACTCTTACTCGTGTGGGTGGCTTAGGCAAGGTTAGCATGTAAGTTAGTTGTAAAGATTTTGTTAGTAAACTCCTAAACAAGAAACGCTTGTTTAGGAGTTTTTACCCCAAATTCCGGTACTAAGCAAGTATTAAAGCAAAACCAGATTACTAAAATAACATACATTTATTTATATTGTCAGTATCTGGGCAACTGAACTGCGCTCAGTATATTCGTTTTCATGTAGCCCCATCTCACAATTTTGAGGTGATATTTGATTATCATCCACCACTAAAATTAACCAGAGGGTTAATTAAATAGTTACAAAAACTCTTTCGTTTTTACAAAAAAATTCTTCACACATTTCAGACAGCACCATCTAGTTCCACACTAAGCAACTAATACTTTTATTAATATTATAGAAATACAACTAATATAGGTGGACTTAAAAAGAAAAAACCTTATATAAATACATATTTTCATCCAAATCGTTAGAGCCTTTTTCGAGATACGCGAAATAAATTTGTACGTATACAAGAATTTTCTCGTTAAGACATGAGTTATTTAGGTAGATATAAAGAGAAATCAAATTAATGATAGTAAGTTTTCTTTTTTAATGCTACATTAGCATTATTTTCCAGTTTCTTCACTGCATACTTTTTATACTGCGCGCTTCATCTTCGCATATCTAATTACTCTATAATTTGTTGATTCCCATTTCTATGTTTGTAATGGTCTTCCAAATTACAAGGGAGGAAATTCCATTAAAGCATTATCATGTAATTAAGTTAAAAATATTGTTGGCTTTTCGCACATTTCGTACGAAATATAATTGTGCGAGATGACTACTAAACCTTTTTTTTTCGCTCGAATTCGCTCTACATTTTTTTAGTTAAACTTTGTGATCGATTGTTTTTTAACTATTATTACACCAGCGATCCACTCCTGGGATTGCACGGATGCATTTCCATATATTTTTTTCTCTTTATAAGAACCTTTCTCACCGTAATTTATTAATAAATGTAATTTTATATATCACTAGCTGACCCGGCAAACGTTGTTTTGCCATACAAAAAAATATCACTTAGGGGTATGGAAAATAGATGTTGGCCGATGCTCATACCTACCCGATAAGCACACAAAATTTCATCAAAATCGGTCCAGCCGTTTCGATGGAGTTTGGCAACAAAAACCGCGACACGAGAATTTTATATATTAGATTTAAAATCTTAAAATTGTAAAATTAAAATGTAATATTGCTACTCGTATTCCGAGGAAAACATTTAAAAAAGAAAAACAGATATATGCTATTTTGATGTTTAAACTATATTACTAAGGTTTCATTAAAATCCGTTCACTAGTTTTTGCGTAAAAGGTTAAAAGACATCCATCTATGCTCTCGTTACAGGGATCCCCCGATACTGACAGCTCATGGCAACTCAGATATTCTGCTGCGACTGCCAGGTGGCAAACGGCTGAGGGACATTAAGTGGCTGAGTGTATGGTGCCGTCGATTTACAGTAAGTTCACCAAGTAATAGAAGTTCCTGCAACATACATTTTTCCTCTCCTACTTAATTCTTAGAATTCAGCATGAATGCCGACCTCACTCAAGGAACAATGTCTCTAGCAATATCCACAAGGAAAGTATTATTTTGGAGATTTTGTACGACCTTGAACCTGATGTTTTAAGGTTTGCTCCGTCAGATTCAATGCAATTGGTCGAATGCGTCTAATGAGCCGGACGGACGGAAGACCACCACAATATAACAGCATCTGGTTAAGCAGTATTTAATCGATGCTTTTAGTCAGTAAAATTACTGAATAAAAGTATAGAAATTACAAAAATTCAACCCGTGAAAATGTCACAAATTCTGCACATTTTAGAAATTAATTAGAGGCACTAGATATTTAATTAATTATTAAATTAATTTCAGTTTTTTTGTGTCCATGTAAACCTTCATTTTATATATCAGAAATGTCATGTTTTTGACAGAAAGTGTCCTCTCGAAGTCCACTCGGATGAAGTCACGGGCATCAGTTAGTGTGCAATGAAATGGTAATTGTGTAAACGCTACGGCGCTAATGGCGTCTGTCAGAAAGCGATATCGATTGGAGTTGTGCGCATGCGTCAGGCTTTCCCGCCAAAAGTGACATTTTATAATAATAATAACACATTACATTATAGTATTGAGAAATTTCCACTGACACCGGAAATTGTGTTCGTAAATTGTTAAACTTTATTAAGTTATTATAATACAGACCATTTGTATTCTAAGTAAAGGCGATACAGTATTCAAGAAAATTTACTTAAATTCAAATATTACGTATACGGTTCGAAATAGGGTTTTTTTAATCCAAAATTTTGATAGCCTGTTAGTTATAACATGGCTAACGAATAATTAAAACAATAATTAATACTAGACTGATGCGCCTCGGCTTCATCTGGAATAATGTACCTACCTTTCAAATATTGAAAGATTTTTCCTAATAGATGATGCTTAATTATTATTAATTTATTTTATCTGGGATTTCTAAAAGAAAAAGAAAATTTTCTATTATTTTTGATACACCTGCATATATGCTAAGTGGTGGCGTGTTTAACTGCCATTCTTGAATCATCAATCAATATCAATACTAATAATAAATCTTAGAGGGTCGGTCATGGAGTAAGTTACTTTGTTTTCAGAGATATCGTGTTTATAGGCTCTATACATGATACTGAAACTAAATTGACGATTTTTACAATTTTTTCTGTATGTATGTTCCTCCATAACTCTGAAACGAATTAACTGATTTTCATGAAACTTGGTAGATAAACATTTGGACGTACGGGACACAGGATAGGCTACTTTTTTTCTTTTTCAACGCGGACGAAGTTGCGGGCGCCAGCTATTATAAAATCTAAAAAAGATGTTTCCCATTTCAGGTGAACTTCGGCGATGTGTTCATACCGAGTGGCCTGGACCCGCCGAGGCCTCGAGTGTTGCCAGAGTTCAAGAGGCTCGCTCACGGCCTGCGATCTGGGAATATTAGCGTCCTGGATGCAAAGACCTTCTACATTCCGAACCTACACTACGATGGAGCTGGTCCCGACGCTTACTTCTGGGTCGGAAACGGCACTGAACCCAGTCCTTTTGGAACCAAAGTGAGTTAATCACTTATTTGACGACACGTTTTTGTCTAGTGGCTAGTAACCCTAGCTGTTAACCAAACGGTCGCGGGTTCGAATCCCGCTAGGGGCAAATGTTTCTGTGTTAACAATTATTATTACCTTTGTACCTGAGTCATGGATGTTTGTAATTTTAATATGTATGTATTTACAAAAAAAAAGTAATTTATATATTATATATCAACTGTCTGGTATCAATAATACCAGCATTAGTTGCTTAGTGTGGAACTAGATGGTGCTGTGTGGAATGTGTGAAGATATTTATTTATATTTATTTATTTATGTATTACTTATATTAGCCTACATACGTTTGTAGGTTCCAAATGAGATGGGGTCTCTCCATCCCCTGCGAGGCTACCAAGGCGAGGACATAGAGATCCAGTTGCCAGGGAAACTGACCGCGTACGACATAGACTGGCTGGCCGTTTGGTGCGTCGAGTACAGACATAACTTCGGCCACGTCTACATCCCGAAGGACTTGGACGTGCCTCCGGCTTTGGGTCAGACGAAGATCACCGTAAGTTTAGATGCGGACCGAATAATTATTATATGTGCCTCTATCCTACTTTTAACTCTCTCGGTGAAAAGCTAAAATATTGGGAAGTAAGTTTTAAAAAAGGTAAACTTAAAGGTATCCTCTTCCTACTATTACCATCACTGGACAGGCTGCTGTCAAATTATTTTTGTGCATATTTGAAAAACGCCATTTTGGCGCTGTAGGCTATGGAGCGATTGTCCATGGAACTAAAATTAGTGATTAAACATATCTCTATACATTTACATATCTGTGAATAAAAATACGCAAATGTCAAAATTAGTTCTCGGGACAATCGAGTGCGGCGTTTCAAAATGACACAAAAAATTAGCTGTCATTTGTATGGGACACCCTCTCCAGTGGTATATATGTATTACAGGGCAGTGATTACCACAGTTTTACAATGCATACAGTTCGGAAACGCTTTTGATGCACGTGATAAGCAATTCCACAAAGTGAAAATTAAAATTAATGTGATTATTATTATATGATCAAGTACCTACCCATATCTAAAATACATTCACAAGTGTCGCACTGCCTGATATTTACGTGACACTTTATTTTTGGATGTTCTAAGTTTTTAGCCTTAGCCTTCTCTAGCCCGAAATCAAATTTAATATATTTTTATGTGCGTAGGTATTAATTAGTGCAAAATAAATATAAGTGCTAGACATGATCAATCTACTACAACTATGGATTTGGCATGCCCTACAAAACACTAAAGGCCGCCATTCACGGGCACTCCATTTGGCAGCACTCCACTCCATCACTCCAAATTCGTGCATTATCTCATCGTGATTGTAAAAAAACACGTCAATTGTGTGGTATCGCTCCGCGTGTTGGATTTCCAATCATTCCAAAATTCAGTGCGGCGCGGTTCCAACTCACCGTGAACGCGGAACTCGCGCTTCACGTGGCGTCGTTCCACGCCGCGCCACTCGTGAGTGTTTACACCGAAATCCATTTTGAGCTCATTTCGTCGTCGTCCACCGATGCAGAGCGCTGCCAAATGGAGTGCCCGTGAATGGCAGCCTTAAGAACTTTATGGAACATTTAAAAGTGAAATGTGCTTAGAACATGAATTCGGTCATATGTCATTTAAAACCAATCAAACATTTGTCATTTAAAGAAAAATGTGACTTTACGTCTTATATTGACTTATATTAAAACTTGGTCGTTACTACCTTTTACCATTGACGCGCGAAGGCAAGATTTCGCCATGATTCCATTTTAGGCGCACTTTTTATGTGCCGCTTTGGCATTTGTGACGCCAAAATCCATAGTCGTAGTAGATTGATGGTGCTAGACCATAATGGTCCATTATAGACTGTAGGTATTAGGAAGTCATAAATTCTTGTTTTGTTTCGCTGTATATAGAACAGGTGTGCACCATTATAAATCATTTTGTTCGAGTGCGTAAACTAAACAAGTTTGGGGGGCGCCTGCTTCGCATCTACATTTTGTGAAACTTATGGATTGTAAAACGGTGTTATTACTATAACAAAAACTAAAATAAGGCTAATTTAAAGAAATCGCAAAAAATATTTAATCAATTAATAACTTTTTTTTCGTAATCGGGATGTTAGTAAGACAGTCTGATTTAAAAGCATTCTTAAAACAGATTTTATATCTCTTAGATATTTATTTATTTATGAACATTTATGAATATGGTTTTCTTAATTTTGTTATAACAATATCTTTAAATAATATGTACGATGTGTCACTTAATATTAACTTTAATATTTCACGTGTGCGTTTCCCAAACAAGCTTTCAAGGATAAATAATAACTTTTTATTTTTCAGTAATTTATATTTTATCTTCTCACCGCTAAAAAACCTTTAACATTCGCTTTCAGAGGAAAAGGAAAAAGCCAACGAAACATCTTCCGGCTCATCAACCACAAAAACTAATCATAGGGAAACCTCATCATCCATCCAATTTTCCTCTAAACTGGTTTAATGGATTTTAATACTTCTATATCTTTTTAAAAACAAAAAAGTGTGCGCGTCAGCTCCGACACACGACTGGAGTTTACTCCTTACGAACGATTATAAAATAAAAACATTTATCATAACGAACTAATATCAGCGCCATCTGTATTCGAATGATTACCGGCGCCATTTAGTTTTCGCAAGGATGTATAATTACGTAACATATCACTAAAACTTCATAGATATTCTAAAATATTCTAAAATAGAACGTAACGCATATAATGTGTGACAATTTTGATTTTACTCCCATAAATTTTCATACCCCGGACATGGCATATACAGGGTGTGGCCTGTAATAAGAGCAATAAATTTAAACTATAATTCTATAGAGTATACGCAGTTACCTTAACCTAATCATAATGCTCCAAAGTGCTTATACTCAGAGATATAGCAATCCAAAGTTACAATACATAATTAATGAATTTCATGTATCGCTAAATTGTCGGTTATCAGTCGTTGATGTCTTGGTACAGGGTACTGAGGCGAGAACGATCGTAAATGTCAATGTCAAGTACTCTGACTGGACACATTATGTCTGTAGTAGTACATTGCTGGCTCGATTCATTTTGTTAGAAAATAACAGTAAATTTGTTTTTCATTTGAATTAATTGAATCCATTTGGACTTAATTACTGATTCAATAAAAGGTCTATATTTTAATTTATTGCTCTTATTACAGGCGCCACACCCTGTATATGAAAGTCGATTCTTAAAGAGTAAACTCTAAAAAGAAACAACAGACAGGCTAACAGTCCACTTGATTATAGGTGGATACTGTAGCCATAAGTTCTGAAAGTGCACACTTAAAATTAGATAACGATGGTGTGGGTGGTTACAGCCACCATACTGGCTGCCCACTCTTACATTCCAAGCCGCTGTGAACCTTATTGCCAAACATATCCCTTTACATAGGTTATTATATGAATTATGACATATATATTAATTTATAGTTTATTAATATTATAGTTTTCACTGTTAAGACTGAAATATATTTTCATGTTATTTTTTTTAAATAAATTGTTGCAATTAATTAACCAATTCTCTTTTTTTTAATTTTGGTACTTGGAACTGCTTTCCTTGGATTTTTGGATTTTTTTTTATTTATATAGCCTGCTTGGTGGTATAACCCTGTGAGTATTTTTCTATATATATTTTTTTCTATTTTCACATGTAACAATATTAACAATAATTAACTAACTCTGTTTACAGCGAATAAGGTGTCTAATATATTCTTTTGGTTTATTTTTTTGCTAACGGATTCAAGTCGAATTAAAACTCTGTTTATATAGTTATCATATATGTACGACAAATTAAAAGTTAGTTATATTAATTATCATATTGAACAGTGGCGGATTTACACATTTGCCGCCAGTAGGATATTCAAATTTTGCCTCCCCTATTGAACACTGCAATTCTATGCCCTATTTCAAAATCTTATTAATTAGTTAATTACATTTGTTTGGTCAATAAAATTGCTGATAACCCACGATTTAGTGAAAATTACACAAGAAATAGTTTTTTTGGTAAATTTCTGAGATAGGAAAAGTTCAATCATGTACTACTTATAAGATGGGGTAATGTACTACTTATAAGGTACACAATATGAACAATATACATACAAAAATTATAGTAATAATTATTAAAAAAAAAATATTAGAAAACAATAAATTGTAATATTGAAACGCTATTGAAATATTTAAAAAAAAATCATAATTTTAAAGTATATTTTACAAAGCGTTTAGTAATTGTTCATATACTATTCAAATTTTATTTGCAATTACTGTGTTCTTTTATAATATTCAGCAGAGGTAACGGTAACAGTGAAGTGAGTTCAATGGTTTTTTCCCCATCTCAAAAAGTCTTGTCTGCTTTACCATATTGAGCCTTGTTATCATATCTAGTAAGTTTACTTTCATATGCAGTTGTTTGCTTAGTACTTATATACAGAGCTGTCAATAACGGTAACGTAGCGTAACATGACACTGTCTCGAGTTCAGTGATATTTTCCCATCTCAAAAATGCCCAACGCGCCTAAAGAAGTTTTCACTTCAAAAATAACTAGAAGCAATTTAAACAGATTTTTTTTACCAATTAATAGCTAAGTAAATAAGTAACACAATAAAATTAAAATGTATCCCATATTTTTGTTTTGTTTTAATCTTTTTCGATGCAAATAGTGTGATCATTTTTTACTAAATTATTATTTTTATCTTTACACAAATGTATCATAAAAAATATGTATGAAACTTGTAAAAAACGGTTGAATAACTTCCTTGTGTGCTCAGCTATCTAACAAGATAAAATAATAAAGCAAAACTACAATAGGCATGACTGATTTTGAAATTATTTTCCATTACGTAGGTACATATTTACTATTTCCGAAAAAAACAATATTTCAGCAATAAACTAACTTTTAACGCAAATTATTGCATTTTTTTCTATATATTTTTAATTTAAGCGCGAAAACGCTCATAGGTGTCATGGCGTGCGCTTGTGACGTCACACTTATGTAAAAATATTTAGGTCTGTGTTCGAAACAACAACTAATAAAATTACGCAAAAATTAAATTGAAACGCGAAATCACAACAAAGGTTCATGGGCATAGAGTAATAGTGTTGTGTGGTATATAATAAGTTACTCTATGGAGTAAAGTACTCTATGGAGTAAAGTACTCTATGGAGTAAAGTACTCTATGGAGTAAAGTACTCTATGGAGTAAAGTACTCTATGGAGTAAAGTACTCTATGGAGTAAAGTAGTATGGAGTACTCTATGGAGTAAGTAAAGTAAAATATATTAATAAGGGCCTCTGTGAGATCTACATAGGTATGACGTCATTCGATCTGATTGGTGTTTCAGTTAACATGGCCGATTGCTGCATTTTATACTTTTATTTTATTGAAAATCTTATTAATCGTAATGTTTATATTAAAATTACGCAATTATTTTGAAACTCTTTTAACGTATATTTTTCTCTAAAATTATTTCTTCTGTGATTTTTTAACACCGTCATCATGCCTATTGGCATGTGCGGAAACGATAATGACCAAAAACAGGATGTGCTTAAATGTATTAACTAAATTAATAGAAGCATTTTGATAACCATTTACAAAATGTATTTAAATATTACTTATAAAGAAAAATTTAAAATAAAAAAAAGTAATATTTTTTTTTTAAATGAAGAAAAGAAACAATACATTTTTAATTATTAATGTAATAATAGGCTGGCCCTCAACATGAAGTGTAATTAATTAGATACTCAACTTATTCTAAACTTAATACTATTAAACAACGTAGGCACTTAAATAAGAATTTACGTAGTTTTTGTTGTATCAATTTTATTTTATTTTTAAATTTTTTCATTCACCTTACTACAATGAATGGTTTCTTAAATGAGTTTTTCTTTTCATCGTTTGGTTTAGAATTTTTTTATCAATTTTTGTATAATTAACACATTTCTAGTGAGTGATATGGATGTTTTTTAAACAAGTTCCATACATTTGGTTCCCTCAGGGTGACAATTACAACTTCCTAAAATTACACTAAGTTGACATATTTCTCCGAAACGCCCGACATATTATTATCCACCTTTTCGTATTATTGCAGTTTTGCTGTATGTATTATTTTACCTTTTTACATATCTGAGAACATAAGCAAGTTTATGTTCTAGCAAGCATCTAAATGTTTTTTACGAAAAGTTTGTATACAATAAAATTATTCGATGATAATCACAATGAGATAAAAAAAATATTTTGTGACATTTTGCATCGAAAAAGGTAAAAACAAAATACATTTTTTGTTGTTGATTTGCCATCAGTCCCTAGACTATAAACGAGTGTTATAATGTTTGGATGGATGTTTGTTTTGCTCGCAGTGGACCAAATACAAATCTTCTATAATATAAAAATGAATCCCTAAATGTGTTGCTAAGCGCAAAACTCGAGAACGGGTGGACCGATTTTAATTCTGTCTTCACTCATGGATAGAGGGATAATCAGGGAAGGTTTTTACGTAAAAAAATGCGTAAATATGTCAGGGTTACTATACATATAGTCGGGCCGGCACATTTTATTCGGCAATGTCTACCACCCGGCAATTTGTCGAACGTTCATCTACACATATTCGATTCTACCGCCCGGCTATGCCGACTATATTTATAGCAACCCTCACAATTTTTTTTACACTCTTCCAAAACTAAAAATCCGGATCTCTTAACTCGACTTTCTCGAAAATGGTTAATTTCTGAGCCATATATGACTGAGGTTAATTACTCCAATTCAGTAACAGTATCGGCTCCCGACAGGAATGCGAGCAATTTCTGAGTCACCTGTATAATTTTTTTTTTATATTTCTGTAAGACAAAAATATTTTTTTATTTTTGCTGCGGCAAATTTGGCCAAATTTGCCGCCCCCTAAAATCTGCCGCCCTAGGCTCCAGCCTACTCAGCCTTCTGGTAAATCCGCCACTGATATTAACACATATTTTTATAGAGAATTTGACCCATTGAGCTATTGAAGTCACTTCAATATTCACGTCAAAAAAAAGAATTTGGATAAATTATAATACATTTCTTTTTATATATAAAAAAAAATGTTATTAGGGTTGATGGTTACAGAATCACAACAGAATATGTTTCCATTTAAGATTACTATGAAATATTTAAAAACAGTTCTATCGTAGAACTCTTTGGATTAACCTTAAGTAGAGGTGTGTCAAAACTACCTTAAGGAACAATAGATATAATATTTAAGAAAAATGTTACAGACAAGTTCAACCACAACTCAGACTCCACACATTTCAACAAATAATTGCAAGGAAATTCTCGACAAGAGGCTTCAAATACGATGGGAGATACAGGTGAGAAACACTTACCTACTTGTCTAATAAATATACTATCGTATATTTTATTTATAGTATAAAAATATACCATATTTGATATCAATGTACTACAACTATGGATTTCGCACGCCATACAAAACTCTAAGAACTTTATGGAACATTTAAAAGTGACATACGCGTATAGCATCAACTCTGTCATCTGTCATTTAAAGAAAACGTGACTTTACGTCAACACATTAGAGTTTAAAATCAATAATAGAAGTTGGTCGGGACTTGACTGCTTTGGACTTGACGGACCTGTTTTGAAAAACTAAGAAAAATTATAGACTTGACTTGACTGACTTGTCTCGGGATCTGCTATTTTTGATTTTAAATTCAATTTTGCCTTTTTTATTTTACAAATTGCTATTTTTACTAATGACACTGGCAAAATCATCGGAGAAGATCTGATGGAGCTAAGACATTAAAAGAGAAGAAGTTGGTCGTTACTACCTTTTACCATTGACTCCGCCATGATTCCGTTTTAGGCGCACTTTTTATGTACCGCTTTGGCATTTAGGATGCAAAATCTATATTTGTAGTACTTCGATGATATTTGAACATAATTTTAATATACTTAATTATCATCGCTGTTTTGTCAACGTCAAACCATTTCATTTTTATAATAGGCCTTGCATTTATTGAGTGCGCGTCGAATATACCAAGTGTTTTTAATCATACTATCATCATACTATTATACTAATCATATTCATACATATTATGTGTCTATTGAAGCTTTCGTGACGTCACACGCATAGACAATGAGGTCTCACTCTTTCTACCATAGATAACGAAAACCATTATTACTTACTATTATAAAAAATGCGAAAATTTGTGAAGATGGACGGATTGATGTTTGGATGTATGGATCGATTTTTGCTACTCTTTCACGCATAAACGGCTCAACAGATTTGGATGAAATTTGGCACACAGATAGTTTATTACCTCGATTAACATATAGGATAATTTTTTCGGGAAAAAATGTTAGGTTCCCGGGGGACAGGGATCGTCTAAAAATATTAAAAAATCGCTGTAAAGACGCCAAGATGTCAGATGTATGTAGTTCACGCACACTCTATAAATGGAAGGATTATTATTAATAAAATTTTTATAACATAGAAAATAAAAAATTATGCTCTTTTAAAAATTACATTATAATAAGGTGTTATTGTTTCAATCCAAGCGAGTTGTATCCAGAGATATACAAAGGTAAATTATTCGTCCGTTTCGCCTATCCCTACTAAGTATCCCCTCTTATCCCTACCAATAGGGATACTTTTCCACATAACCCCACTGTTCGAAAATTCAAAAAATATATTGATAAAATGTTTTAAGGTTTTTCAAAATTTTTATTAAGTATTATTTTTTTGGTATTTGGTATCGATTATATAAGTCTGTGCTAATTAATATCAAAAAGACAGTGCCAGGTTTTTCTTTTAAAGTTACACAGGTACGAGTATAACTTAGATTGTAAGTTTTTAATTTACATATGCATTGATTTCTCTCCAAGGTTAAAATTTAGATCTATCCCCTTTATTTCAATTATTTAAACTATTATTACTTAATTTCACATTAATTTATTGAACTACCCCAGCCATCGTTGGTAATTTTTACTTGGACTTAAACTAGATGGCGCTGATCGAATTATGGCGTTATTTTATAATTTACAATGCAAATTATATGCAACTTAAACAAAAAACTTATCAATTGGCGAATATTGGAATAAATTTTAAAAGTTTTAACGTTATAAATAAGATATATTTTCTCAACGCATATTTGACAAGACAATCGATCAATCAATCATTTATTTGCAACTTAGTAACATACAAAGAAAAAGAAAAAAACAGTAACGGTAAGAAATAAAAAATAAAAAAAGTTACAAGTTACAAAAAGGTCCCTACTCAGTGTTTTGCTGGCATAGGCCAGCACTGATCTTCCGCAGGAACCAAGAGTTAAAATACACACATACGGCCATACACCATGCATATGCCCCTTAAAATCTAATGAATACAGATAAATTTAAATAAAATAAAAATATTTTATTTATTTATTTTTGTCAAAAAACACAACTGCTTGCATGAATAATAAACATGACAACATTACTTTAAAGTCTAGTTAGTTCGTACGAATTTGCTAATGCAATCTGGGAATAGTGGATAATTCTATGGTGTTTTTTTCCAGGGTGATCAAGTCCAAATAACATTAGCTGCTAGACTTCGTAACGGCCAATACATGGCGTTCGGTATATCAGGGGCTGAAGGGAGGCCAGCGATGTTAGGCGCCGACGTAGCGGTGGCCTACTGGGACACCAGGTAACTTTGATACTGGTGACCATTCGTTTGGTCTAGTGGCTAGTAACCCTAGCTGTTAACCAAACGGTCGCGGGTTCGAATCCCGCAAGGGACAAATGTTTATGTGTTATTTATTTTTGTACCTGAGTCATGGATGTCTTTATTTATAATATGTATGTGTTTACAACAAAAAAAGTAATCTATGTATTATATAAACTGTTTTGTATCCATTAAGTTGCTTAGTGTGGAACTAGATGGTGCTGTGTGGAATGTGTAAAGATATTATTATATTATATTATGTAAATATATTATTTAAATATCGACTTTATACATACACCTCTTATTTATCAACTTGTAAGGGGTACATTCAAAATGATTTATGTGCTGAATATGAATTGAGTTGTTGTGAATTTGCAATGTGTGCAAAAATAAAAAGTTTGCAGTTTTGTTTCTTTTTAAAAATAAAGGAATGTTTCCTTTATGTAAAATGAGCTAACTTAAGGATTTAAGGTAGTTTCCCTCCAGGGCCCGACTTATTTTTCCACACTGTATACTTAGTCTCATCATCTAGAAATTCATTAAGTGTATAATATACCTACCTAAGCCTTTTCCACCAAAAGATTACCTACGTACCTTGAACGTTGCCAGATTTCTGATATCTTTATACATATAAAATGTTTGGTTGGTTTGTGTATGATTCAAAAACTCGAAAACTAACCGACGGATTGGCTTGAAATCTTTACACAACATTGCATTTGAACAGAGGAATGATCTTATATACTTTTTTTTTCAAAATTCCAACGGATTCCAATTTTTTTTTAATAAATAAAAAAAAAATTTTTCATACATTTTCTGTTGGCAATCGTGGAACGTTGCTGACTGAGCCACAGCGAAGCGTGGTCGGGTTCAACTAGTTATATTTAAAAAAAGTTGGTTTGTGTATGCCTCAAAAACTCGAGAATGGATGGACCGATTTTAATTCGCTTTTCACTTATAGAAAGAGGGATAAGTCGGATAGTTTCTTATATTTTTAACAAGTTTATTATATAAAGTGCGATGCCATAAAAAAGACACAATATTAACACATTTTTCAGGAGTAACCAACCGCAGGTGTCAGATTACACGATAACACATTTATCGCAGTGCGACGGCGAGAGAGGGGTCTGTCCCGATGAAAGAATCGGTGGCAGAAACGATGTTGTACTAGGTATGTAATTTAATTGTATGGATTTACTAATTAAAAACCAAACAGAATTGTTCCGATGTTAAAAAACTATATAACTGTAAAACTACATCAAAATCGGTTTAGTAGTTTTTTCGTGAATGGAAACAAACTAAAAATACTCAATACTAAAAATACGAAGAAGTTACAAGAAATAGATCTCAATTGCTTTAAAAAAAAAATTATGAATTGTTCTTAAACATATGAAAGACAAAATTGTATTGTTTGGAATTTTCGTTAAATAGAAACTCCAAAAAAAAATTGATCAGGAGAAAAATTTGACTTTTATTGATAAATATTTCGGAAACTGCTTGTTCTGCAACGATTAATAAGTCAATATCAGTTTAACTTAATTGTATTGTTTATTTGAATTTTTTGTATACCTACTGTTCTAATGGTGAAAAAAAAAACCATAATTGCCAGGCCTGTTGGCGGCGCCGCCAACGCTTGCATGAAACTTTTCATATAAACGTTGAAGGTCAAACGTCAATGTCATTTGGTCTCAGTCAATCCCTTAATATATTTCAGTGTCGGGACAGCAAAAGAACGGCATAACAACGATAACATACCGTCGGCCGTTGGCCGCCAGAGAAGCCAACAAGGACAAACAGATTGTGACGTCACGATCGCAGTCTGTCATCGCCGCCTTCGGCCCACTCAACTCCAGGGAGGAGGCCAACGCCCATTCCTTCATGGACACCACCAGGAACGATGTCCAACTGGACTTCAGTGTTATGGTGAGACACACCAACACGTTAAAGTGTTACTACATTTAATGCGCGTCCTTATAGTTTTTGTTTCATCGAAATCGAGCCAAGGTTTCCAAAGTTACAGCGTTGTAAAGTTTCACAGCTTTTTTAAATTTGCACTATCACGCCACGCGATGACGTCACGCCGCGAGCGCGACGAACCAAAGTGTGTATGTCCGCAAGCGCCGACTCGCGGCGTGACGTCACACGTTAGCGCAGTCGCTTAGTCGGAGGCCGTACTTTAACGTTTAATATCTCACTCATTTTTGAAGATAGGAAACAAATAAAAACAGATTCTTTTTTCTCGTGTTACCTATTTTTTAGATAAGCTGATAACGAAAAACATTATTGTGACTCATCGTTTTGAAATTAAAGCAAAGTCACGGAGATAACGAAAAGAAAGTAAACAAAATTTCAGGGGTTCGTAACATTTTTTGATGTGAAACATTTTACCGCTCGGCATGGTGGGAGTAAAATCGTGCAAATGGGACGGAAACGTGTTCTGTTTGACCAATGAGCGTGCGCGGTTGTCACGTTTCGAGTTCGATTCCCGGCAGGGCCAATTTAGAAATGAAACATTTAAAAGATGACTCTAGTCTGGACCTGGCACGTAGTGGCAGGACACAGTGCGTTCACTGTCATTTGGGCAGTCCATCCCTTTACAAAATAACACAGTGGAATAACAGCAAGTACGCTTGTTGTGTTTCAGTGAGTAAGCAAGGGGTGGCAGAGCCCTATTCCCTATCGCTTTCTAATCCCTATCCTTAATCCTATGAAGGTAGGCAGCGCACTTGCAGCATCACCATCTACCATCAAGTGGACTGTCAGCCTGTTTGACAGTCCACTTGATGCTCTTTAGGCTTAGTACGCACTGCGGTTTCAAACACGCGTTTATCGCGAGTCTGAAACCGCAAAAAAAATCTAACACAAAGTTTTCTATACAAGCGCACGCATTGGCAACTTTTTTCAGTCACTGATTTTAAAAACGCAAGACTGATTATATAAAACGTAACTTGATACATTTCAATCGCGGTTTGTAAACGCTTGATTTTTTCTGTCCCATAGTAATAATATGGGGGCGCGCACGCATGGTGGTTAACCGCATTCGGTTTATTATTCAGTGTGGACTTAGCGAGCGCAGAGGATAGTCGTTGTTTGTGGTAAGGATAAGTCATGTCGTCCGAATCAGATACAGTACCTATGGCGGCGACGTTGTTTACGTTTTCTATTTTTTAAAACCAAAGCTATAACACACCCTGCTCGCCAAAAATCCATGGTGGTACTGAAATAAATTTAAGCCAAACGCCAGCCGCAATGCGTGCCTGTATGCGGTTTTGCGTTTTCAGCTATTTCTCAACCGCTTGCGTTTAATCGCAGTGCGTGCTAAGCCTTATTCTAGCACCCGAATTCGACTCGACATACTGAGTTTTCAATGAATGTTTACTCGTTGAACAGAATGACAACACTTGTATCGGCCTCGCGGAGACCGACAAAGACGCTCCCACTCCTTGGAGCACTCGCGTCATCTCCGGCGTGAACAACTTCACCGCTCGCATCGGGCCCACCGGTGGGAAGAGGGGGTACACTCCCATCACAGGTGAAGACAATTTGTGTCTGCTTTAATATAAACCAATATAACTTTTATCCACCAGAAGATTAAGACATTTGATTCGTGTAGCTTTATTGTTCTAAGCATCGATCTATACTACAACTATGAATTTTGCGTGATTGGCAACACTAAGCGGCACAAGTCCGCCTAAAACGGAATCACGGCGGAATATGCATTCAGTACCGCGTGAGCTGTCAAGTGGTAAACATGACAAAGTGCGCTTGAAAAAACTGTAAAAATTATGATTCAATTAAGCTTAAAAATGACGTACCATCGGTAACTTTGTTAACGCACAACCTCGTCCCCCGCCGGACTGGTCGCGCCCCCCGCCCCTCGGCTCGGCGCGGGCGCCGGCCGCTTCATAGATCGGCCGGTACATAGATTGATGGGTTTAAGTTTATTTAGTTATATGTATATAAAACTAGCAACCCGTCTCCGATTTCGTACGGAATTGAAGGTCCGAAATCCTTTCTTACCGGATGTTTAAAAATAAAATAAAGCCATGTTCTAAATTCCAGCTTTCTAGACTTTTGTTTTGGACAATTTTATAAGCATAAATACATTATTTAAAAAAAACTGCAATGCAATACGCTGCTTTATAAGCCCCGCAAATCGCTAATGCGATTGGCTGCCATTTTCGTGACGTCATCTCGTGACACACTCAGTACTGTTAGAAAAACTGGTTGACGAGTTCTTAATTGCTGATAGATAGATTACTTTTATAGACCAATATAATTTTATACGTTTATTAACTTTTATTACGATAAGGAGTCATTACCAGTCATTACAGTTTTTACAGTTGGAGTGAATAGGCATATTGTGAGTGAGTGAGCTCCATCTAGGTCTCATCTTAGCTACACGGCTAGACCAGAGCAAACCCCTCTAATAATAATAATAATAAAAATAAAAACCGAAAAAGCGTGTTGTCAGAAATATCGTCCCTATTGGATAATCGCTCGATGTTATACAAAACTTTTTCCCTTATCATAAAATGACGGATAATCGTGTTATAAAATGTTATAATTTCAAAGCAATTGTATTGGTTTCTTGTATTTCACGCAGACAATGACATTAATAAAGGATTTTTATCATATGGTAAATATATATTTTTAAATTTTCATTAAAAAATTTAGGTTTTAAGGTTTTCTCTCCACCGAAGATTATACTCAACTGCTTGGAAAAAACAAAATTTCTTTGCAGAAATTGCTTAAATTTTTAGATATCTTTCCTATGAGATTTAAATATGGGTATGGGATAAAGATTGACAAGGAGATAATAATTATGTCCTATCAGTCCGCCGGAACACAGGTGAATTTTGTTGTGAACATATAATAACACTCACTAGGGTAACACAGGTGATTTTTTTTTTCTCCAAATTATATACAAAAGCCTTCCTAGTATAACGCTCTTTCCAAAAAGAGCGGATTTTAATAAGGTTTAAAAGATGTAAGCATAGATACAGGGGCTTTTTTCCTATGTCCAGGCCACCCGTCGTGGGGCATCGCGTGGTACATAAACGACCAACTGATACCCGAGATCTACGTCGAGAGAGGACAGACTTACACCTTCTACGTCGAGGGAGGCGACGACAGGACCAATTCGGCCAGGTACAGCGACGCCTTCAACAACAGGCGAAACTATTGACAGGGGAAAACATATCACTTTTGGGTGGTACATTTCAGGTTCCACCCGTTCTACATCAGCGATTCATCCGAGGGTGGTTTCGGACAGAAGAAAATGGAGGAGCAGAGGAAGCAGAGAGTGTTCGCCGGAGTGGCCTACGACAACGAGGGTTATCCCTATCCCACGGCGGTGGGCCGCTATTGCGAATGGACCCACAAGACCATAGACCAATCGGCGACCTCGGAAACCTTCGAGGAATACATGAACACCTTGCAGCTCGAATGCAACGAAGGGGAGCCCGCCGTACTCAACTGGACTGTGGCACACGAGACTCCGGACTTACTTTATTATCAGGTAACATAGAGTAAATAGTCCTCTACGAGTATTTAAACTCGTAGAGGGCCAATAACTACTCGCATATAAATTGTGAGAGTTCTTTAAGTGTGGGGAAAAAAACACTGAACTCGGCGATCACGCTCTATGAGCGACACCCTCAGTGAATTTTAATTGTATGAAATAAGCGCCATCTACCCGAATCAGTAAGCACTTCTTAGTTCGTAACTAAGGTTAACTTCGTTAATAGTTTAACAAAACTTGACAAAACTTGAATTGGGACGATTTTTTTAGAAATTCCTCCAAGAATCTAATATTTTTTCCAAAATATGTTAATCAATCAATGCATCAGGGAAAACCGCATTCAAATCGGTTAATCCGTTTCTGAGATACACAAACGCACCGGAAATCAGACAAAAATTCTAAAAACCATAGACATAAAAAGACACGGCTCGAATTTATTATAAGGCAATAATATATAATTTATTATTTTATTATATTTATACAATCGTTGAAATTGTTATTTTCTAGTGCTATACACACCTCAATTTAGGATGGAAGATACACGTCGTGGATCCCGGAACACCAGTTCCGTTGCCTGGAGATCAACGCGCAAGAGTTAATTCCGCAAATGTTTTCCCGCAATTTTGGGACCTCACACCAATTTTAGTTCTGGCAACACTCATTAATTTGGTGACGAGATAAGGATGCGTTCAGAAACAAAGAGCGAGTTCCGTTTATTAATAACTAACAATATAATTTTGAAATTAACTATTTCGGTTTTAATCAATGATAACTTATTATTATTATATTTATAACTAGCGGCCCGCTCCCGGCTTCGACCGGGGTGTATTTTTTCTAATAAAAGATTTTTTTTCTAAAATAAACGTAGCCTATGTTACTCCTTATTACATCAGCTACCTGCCAATAAAAGTACCATCAAAATCGGTCCAGCCATTTCAGAGATTAGCCGGAACAAACAAACAGACAGACAGACAGACAAAAATTGTAAAAAATGTTATTTTGGTGTATGTACCGTATACATATTCATATGCATGTAGTAAAAAACGGTTATTTCAATATTACAAACAGACACTCCAATTTTATTTATATGTATAGATAATTGGCATTTGAAATTTTAATAATAATTGGTCTGTGTGTCAGTCGACAGGCTTTTTTTACATAGACGTCTGTATCGTTAAGTCTTAATTGTCTTAATTATTTTAATTAATAATTATTTTAATTGTCTTTTCTCACGTAGTCTTATTTATGACAGAATAATTGCCGCAACTAAAATGTCTTTTAAGTCTTTTAATTCCATTTTAACAAATATAAAGCCGAACTACCGCTGACCGAACATTCATAAAGTTCTCCGGGAAGGGGCGGTGGGGGGATAGCCCCTTGGGGCTCGTCGTGGAGAGGAAGAAAAATGGTTCAGAAATTAAATCGAAGACCTCGGTACACCGACCTGGTAAAAAGTTGGCGACGGGATCTCGGGAACTGTGAGGGATAGAAGGGTGGCGTTTGCGGATAGTCATAGGGGGTCATCGGCAATTGCCACCGGACCGCTCATCCCCATCCCGTTCATACATTTTTTTTAAACTCCATACAACTTTTTTGAAATATTCCAAGGGGGCTATCTCCGAAACCACCGGAGATAGGGGGGTCATGTCTTTGGAGGATGATCACCTCTCGTGATGGTCCAAGTGTCGGGATAGGTTTCATCCCCCCATCTCGCCCCCTTTATCCCGCCTCCATACAAAAGTGGCATTTTCGGCGAAAGGGATGGGAATTTCTCCAAAACCATCCCGGATAGGTGGGTGGTCGCAATGGCGCGTTTTCATCCCTCGGTGGAATGCTTTCAGGGGGATATCCCGTTTTTCGGGATTTCTATCCCTTCATCCCGCCTCCATACAAATTTTTATTTTTTCGGAAAAGCAACCTTTTCGCCTGGAAAGGGGCAACGCGGGGCGGTCTATCCTGTCCCGTCGGTTAGAGAGTGAGGTTCCGAGCTCCACGCACTTTTGCCACCCTCGATCCACCGACCTGGTACAAAGTCGGTGAGAGGTCCTCGGAGACTACGAGGGATAGAGGGATGGCGTTTGCGGAATGTCATAGGGGGTCATCGGCGGTTACCAAATTGAGACCTATCCCCATCCCGTTCATACATTTTTTTTAAACTCCATACAACTTTTTTCGAAATTTTCAAAGTGGGATATATCCGAAACCACCGGGGATGGAGGGTCGGTTTCTACGGGAGCGATCGACTATCGTCCTGGTCCAACTTCTAGGATAAACTTCATCCCCCTATCCCGCCCCGTCTATCCCGGCTTCATACAAGGATGTGATTTTCGGCGACAGGGATGGGAATATCGTCAAAACCGTCGGGGACAGGGACGTGGTCGCTATGGCGAATTTTCATCCCTAGGTGGGATAATTCCAAGGGGCCATCCCGAACTCGGTCCACCTACCTGGTACAAAGTTGGTGAGAGGTCCTCGGAGACTATGAACGATAGAGGGATGGCGTTTGCGGAATGTCATAGGGGGTCATCGGCGGTTACCAAATCGAGACCCATCCCCATCCCGTTCATACATTTTTTTTAAACTCTATACAACTTTTTGGATTTTTCGAAGTGGGATACCTCCGAAACCACCAGGGATGGAGGGGCGGAGTCTTCGGGGGATAGGCATCGTTCCTTGAGGTCCAACTTCTCGGATAAACTTTATCCTCCCATCCCGCCCCCTTCATCCCGTCTCCATACAAAAGTGGCATTTTCGGCGAAAGGGATGGGAATATCTCCAAAACTTTGCGGGATAGGTGGTCGGTCGCCATGGCGCGTTTTCATCCCCCAATGGGATGCTTCTTAAGGGCCATCCCGATTTTCGGGTATCCCATCCCTTCATCCCGTCTCCATACAAAAGTGGCATTTTCGGCGAAAGGGATGAGAATATCTCCAAAACCATTAGGGATAGGTGATCCATGGCCATGGCGCGTTCCATCCCTCGGTGGGATCCTTCTTAATGACCATCCCGATTTTCGGGATTTCCATCCCTTCATCCCGTTTCTATACAAATTTTAATTTTTCAGAAAAGCGATTAATTTCAACAGGAAGGGGGCAATGTCGGGTAGTCAATTTTACCCCATCGTATGGAGGGTGGCGTAGCGCACCCCGGGAAATACCTCGCTACTCGGTCCACCGACCTGGTGCCAAGATGGTGAGAGGTCCTCGGAAACTAAGAGGGATAGAGGGATGGCGTTTGCGGATTGTCATAGATGGTCATCGGTAATTACCACTGGATCACTCATCCCCATCCCGTTCATACATTTTTTTTAAACTCCATACAACTTCATACAAAATCACACCTCGATGGCGATTTTGCACATTTAGACGAGGGCGGTCGACCCGCCGCAAAGGGTCTCGAGGCCGGGGGGGCGAACGACGAGGAGGGAGGATAGGGGGGATAGGGGAGCGCGCAGCGCGACCCGCCCCCCCGGCCCCCCTCCGAGGAATTCGCCCCCCCGGACTCGAGGGCCGCAGCGGCGGCAACGGTGACCATAGAGCCGCGGAAGTCCATCCCTTTTGGCCATTTAGACACAGCCAAGACTCAATCACCCCAATCCACCCCATCCCATCCTCCATCCCAGTGCGAACTCGGAAACGGTGCGACCGATACCCCCCGTGTTTGGGCTCATTCGATCGGGATCATCGCGGGTAGTCCAAGGGGTTCGACTGAAATCCGGCATTGCGCACTTGCCCCCTTCCCCTGCAACCCCCTCAGCTGTAATTCGGAAGTTGTGTTTGGGTTCATCGGGGACGACTCCCCGAGATATAAAAAATTGAACTCCCTCCAACCCCCCGGCCGTAACTCGAAAACGGTGCGACGCACCCGGGTCGTGTTTGGGCTCGTCGGAGACGTCTCCGGAAGACAAATTTTTTAGAGAAGACCAAATTTAAAAATTTTTACAATTCCGGTCTACTCAGTAGACCATGGTCAACGGTTGCAGATAAATCCCCCTGTGTTGGGTATCATTTGAAAGGCCTCAACGAGGGTGATCTATTGGCACCACCCCTCCCCCCCCCGACCCCCTCTACTAAAAATCCTTACGAAATACAAAACAAAGACCCCAAACCAAAACAATTATAAGAGCACAGTCGCACGAATAAACACTAATAGCATTAATTCCTCCCCCCCCCCCCCTCTAACCCCCCCGACCGTAACTCGTAAACGGCCAGACGCAGCCGGGTCGTGTTTGGGGTCATCGGAAAGGTCTCGGGTAGACGAATTTTTTAGAGTAGACCGAATTTCAAATTTTGACAGTTGCGGTCTACTCAGTAGACTATGGTCAACGGTTACAGGTAGACCCCCCATTCTGGGTATCATTTGAAAGGTCTCAACGAGGGTAGCCTATTACCACCGACCCGAATCCCCGCTTCCCCTTAACCTTACCTAACCCAATCTTACTTACTTACCCCCAATTCTTCACAAATTACAAAACAAAGACCCAAAACCAAACCAAAACAATTAAACATGGCAAAAGACAACAAAAACAATAGACAACCGCGCCCCCGCGGGCTGCTTGCAGTCCGCGGCAGCACGCGCGATCTAGTTAATACAATATAAAGCCGAAATACCACTCACATACCCAATGACTCACTCATCGATTTGTTCTCCTAGAAGGAGCGGTCGGGGGTTTCCCTGTTATAGGTGGTCGTATAGGTAATTCCCCGGTGACCTCCAGAAAAATCTCATATCCTCGGTAAACCGACCTGGTAAAAAGTTGGTTAGTGGTCCTCGGAAACTATGAGGGATAGAAGGGTGGCGTTTGCGGAATGTCATAGAGGGTCATCGGTGGTGACCAGGGAAAGTGTCATCCCCATCCCGTTCATACATTTTTTTTAAACTCCATACAACTTTTTTGGACTTTTCAAAGTGGAGTACCCTCTAAACCACCGGAGATAGGTGGGCGGCGTCTTTGGGGGATGATCACCTATAGTGGTGGTCCAACTTCTCGGATAAACTTTATCCCCCCATCCCGCCCCCTTCATCCCGTCTCCATACAAAAAGTGGCCATTTTTTTGGAAGGATGAAAATATCTCCGAAACTATCGAGGATAGGAAGTCGGTCTCAATGGCGCGTTTCCGTCCCTCGGTGGGATGCTTCTTAAAAGCTATCCCGATTTATGGGATTTCCATCCCTTCATCCCGTTTCATGCCAATATTGGGTTTTTTCTGAATTTTCTAAAAAGCTATTTTTTTCACCCACAAGGAGACACCGTGGGGCGGTGTATCCTATCCCGTCGTATGGAGGGTGGCGTAGCGCGCCCCAGGAAATTATTCGATCCTCGGTCCACCTACCTGGTAAAAAGTTGGTGAGTGGTCTTCGGAAACCACGGGGGATAGAAGGGTGGCGTTTGCGGAATGTCATAGAGGGTCATCGGTAGTCACCAAAGAAAATGTCATCCCCATCCCGTTCATACATTTTTTTTACACTCCATACAACTTTTTGGATTTTTCAAAGTGGAACATCTCCGAAACCGCCAGAGATAGGTGGGCGGCGTCTTAGGGGGATGATAACCCATAGTGGTGGTCCAACTTCTCGGATAAACTTTATCCCCTCATCCCGCCCCCTTCATCCCGTCTCCATACAAAAGTGGCATTTTCGGCGAAAGGGATGGGAAAATCTCCAAAACCGTGCGGGATAGGTGGTCGGTGGCTATGGCGCGTTTCTATTCCTCGGTGGGATGCTTCTCAAGGGCCATCCCGATTTTCGGGATTTCCATCCCTTCATCCCGTCTCCATACAAATTTATGGTTTTTCGGAAAAGCTATTTATTTCACCGGGAAGGGGGCAAAGTCGGGTAGTCAATCCTATCCCATCGTATGGACGGTGGCGTAGCGCGCCCCAGGAATTTCCTCGGTGCTCGGTTCACCGATCTGGTACAAAGATGGCGAGAGGTCCTCGGAAACTGAGAGGGATGGAAGGGTGGCGTTTGCGGAATGTCATAGAGGGTCATCGGTAGTCACCAGGGAAAGTGTCATCCCCATCCCGTTCATACATTTTTTTTACACTCCGTACAACCTGTACGGACTTTCCGATCCCCGTAGCTCCTCAGCGGTGGCAGCTGCCCGTGCGGTCTCTTTGAGGGATAACGGTATCTCCCCGGGGCCCATCGGCCGGTACGGTTTACTTCCCCTCGCCTCCCCCCCTTCGCCCCCCCTCCATACAAAAGTGGCATTTCTTCTCGGAAGGATGGGAATATCTTCAAAACCATCGAGGATGGGTGGGTGGGCACTTTGGCGGATAATCGTCACCCCGCGAGATCCACCCCCAGGGACCGTCACCTTCCCCCCACCTTCCCCTTAACCCCCCTTTCATACAAAATCACACCACAATGGCGATTTAGCACATTTAGGTCGACCCGCCGCGAAGGGTCTCGAGGCCGGGGGAGCGAATGACGAGGAGGGGGGATAGGGGGGCTAGGGGAGCGCGCAGCGCGACCCGCCCCCCCCGCCCCCCTCCTCGTCATTCGCTCCCCCGGACTCGAGGGCCGCAGCGGCGGCAACGGTGGCCGGAGAGCCGCGAAAGTCCACCCCCATCGGCCATTTAGACACAGCCGAGACCCTATGACCCCGATCCTCCCCATCCCATCCGTCCATCCCGGTAGGAACTCGGAAACGGTTCGACCGATACCCCCAGTGCTTGGACTCATTCGATCGGGCTTGTCGCGGTAGTCCAAGGGGTCGGACCGAATTTTGGCATTGCGCATTCACCCCCCCCCCCCCTCACTCCCCCACGCCATACAAAATCACAACTAAAAGGGATTTTTGCACCGACATAAGAGACGGTGGTTGACCCGTCGCGAAACGAAGCGGAGCGACGGCAAGGGTCTACCGGGGCACCAAAAAAAGCGAGATTTTTGACCTCCTCTCCCCCTCCAACCCCCTCAGCCGTAACTCGGAAACGGCCCGACGCAGCCAGGTCGTGTTTGGGCTCATCGGGGACGTCTCACCGAGATAAAAAATTTGACGCCCCCTCGGACCCCCCCGGCCGTAACTCGAAAACGGCGCAACACAGCCGGGTCGTGTTTGGGCTCATCGGAGACGTCTCGACGAGATAAAAAAATTGACGCCCCCCTCGGACCCCCCCGGCCGTAACTCGAAAACGGCGCAACACAGCCGGGTCGTGTTTGGGCTCATCGGAGACGTCTCACCTAGATAAAAAAATTGGCGCCCCCCTCGGACCCCCCCGGCCGTAACTCGGAAACGGCGCGTCACAACCGGGCCGTGTTTGGGGTCATCGGAGACGTCTCGACGAGATAAAAAATTTGAACCCCCCTCGGACCCCCTCCGGCCGTAACTCGGAAGCGACGCGACGCAGTGGGGTCGTGTTTGGGGTCATTGGAGACGTCACCCCGAGATAATAAAATTGAACCCCCCTCCAAACCCCTCAGCCGTAACTCGGAAACGGCGCAACGCAGCCAGGTCGTGTTTGGGGTCATTGGAGACGTCTCCCCGAGATAATAAAAATTGAACCCCCCTCCAAACCCCTCGGCCGTATCTCAGAAACAGCGCAACGCAGCCAAATCGTGGTTGGGCTCATCGGAGACGTCTCGACGAGATAAAAAAATTGAACCCCCCTCGGACCCCCTCAGTCGTAACTCGGAAACGGCGCGACGCAGCCGGGTCGTGTTTGGGCTCATCGGAGACGTCTCGGAAAGACGAATTTTTTAGAGTAGACCAAATTTTAAATTTTGACAGTTGCGGTCTACTCAGTAGACCATCGTCAATGGTTACAGATAAACCCCCCGAGTTGGGTATCATTTGAAAGGTCTCAAAGAGGGTGATTTATTGACACAACCTTCCTCCCCCCTCCCCCCTTACTTACCCCCAATTTTTCACGAATTACAAAACAAAGACTCCAAAACCAAACCAAAACAATTATAAGAGCACAGTCGCACGAATTAACACTAAACTCACCAACTCCCTCTCCACTCCTCCTCCCCTTCGCCCCCTCTCCACACAAAAGTGGAATTTTCGGCGAAACGGATGGGACGAATTACAAAACAAAGACCCAAAACCAAACCAAAACAATTAGACATGGCAAAAAGACAACAAAAAACGAAACACAAAAACCCCCCCGCGGGCTGCAAGCCCGCGGCATCGAGCAACCTACTAGTTAATTAATAAACTATAAAGCCGAAATACCACTCACAGACTGACTGACTCATCGAATTGTTCTCCTAGAAGGAGCGGTGGGAGGTTTCCCCGCTATAGGTGGTCGGATAGGGGATGGCCCCGTGACCTCCAGAAAAATCCCATATCCTCGGTACACCGTTCTGGTAAAAAGTTGGTTAGCGGTCCTCGGAAACTATGAGGGATAGAAGGGTGGCGTTTGCGGAATGTCATAGAGGGTCATCGGTAGTCACCACGGAAAGTGTCATCTCCATCCTACCTTCCCCCCTTCGCCCCCCCTCCATACAAAAGTGGCATTTCTTTTGGGAAGGATGGGAATATCTCCAAAACCATCGCGGATAGGTGGGTGGTCACTTTGGCGGATAACCATCACTCCGCGGGGACCACCCCCCGAGACCGTCGCCCTCCCCTCCCCTCCCCCCCTTTACCCCCCTTTCATACAAAATCACCCCGGAATGGCGATTTTGCGCATTTAGAGGAGGGCGGTCGACCCGCCGCGAAGGGTCTCGAGGCCGGGGGGGCGAATGACGAGGAGGGGGGTAGGGGGGGATAGGGGAGCGCGCAGCGCGACCCGCCCCCCCGGCCCCCCTCCGAGGAATTCGCGACCCCGGACTCGAGGGCCGCAGCGGCGGCAACGGTGACCGGAGAGCCGCGAAAGTCCACCCCCATCGGCCATTTAGACACAGCCAAGACCCAATGACCCCGATCGTCACCATCCCATTAGTTCATCCCGTTTTCAACTCGAAAACGGTTCGACCTATACCCCCCGTGTTTGGGCTCATTCGATCGGGCTCGCCGCGGGTAGTCCAAGGGGTTGGACCGAATTTTGGCATTGCGCACTCGCCCTCCCCCTCCCTCCCCCACTCCATACAAAATCACAACTAAAAGGGATTTTTCCACCCACACAAGAGACGGCGGTCGACCCGTCGCGGAGCGAAGCGGAGCGACGGCAAGGGTCTACCGGGGCACCAAAAAAAAGCGAGATTTTTGACAACCCCTCCACTTGGATCCCCTCAGTCGTAACTCGGAAACGGCGCAACGCAGCCAAGTCGTGTTTGGGGTCCTTGGAGACGTCTTACCGAGATAAAAAAATTTACACCCCCCTCGGACCCCCCCGGCCGTAACTCGGAAACGGCACGTCACAGCCGGGTCGTGTTTGGGGTCATCGGAGACGTCTCCCCGAGATAAAAAATTTGACGCCCCCCTCGGACCTCCTCGGCCGTAACTCGGAAACGGCACGTCACAGCCGGGTCGTATTTGGAGTCATCTGAGACGTTTCGGGAAGACGAATTTTTTAGAGTAGACGAAATTTCAAATTTTGGCAGTTGTGGTCTACTCGTAGAACCATGGTAAACGGTAAAAGATAAACCCCTCGTGTTGGGTATCATTTAAAACGTCTCAACGAGGGTGATCTATTGACAACATCCCCCCCCCCCCCCTCTGACCCCCTCTACTTAAAATACTTTCGAAATACACATCAAATACCCCAAAACCAAACCAACACAATTATAAGAGCACAGTCTCACGAATAAATACTAAACTCATCAACTCCCCCTCTAACCACCCCCCCCCCCTTCCTCCGCCCCCGCCCCCGCCCTCCATATAAAAGTGTCATTTTCGGCGAAACGGATGGGACGATTTACAAAACAAAGACCCAAAAGCAAACCAAAACAATTAGACATGGCAAAAGACAAGACAAACTACAACACAAAAACCCCCCCGCGGGCTGCAAGCCCGCGGCATCGAGCAACCTACTAGTAACACATATAATTCTGATCCGAATTCAGAATAATCTGTTGCCGACTCAATTCTGATTTAATTTTTTTTAAAGTATTTTATACATATAACAGTTAAAAAAGACTATTTTTTAATAAAAAAAAAAATTTTGGTATTAATAAACGTAACTCGCTTTAAATTGATGTACAGGTGTTTTAAAAATTGGGTATTTAATGTCAATATACATTATATCAATTTCATATCAGTTTTATAAAAAAAAAATGCAAAACCTTTACGATTTAGGCTTTCAACTACGAAATATCTAAATAATTAAGTACCTATCAGTATAGTTGTTTTAATAATTATGACAAGGAAATTATTGGGGATGTGGGATAAGAAAGTTTTGATACAACTTTAAAAGGGACTGTTAACTTGAGTTTAACTTTAAACCCTCTACAAACATAGCATAAACATGTCTTTACAATATATACCAATTTGTAAAAAGAGCGGGTAGTTGAAGAATAGATTAATAAGGAGGTAACTTTAAAAATACCTTCGGAACGTACGAACGTCAGACATTTTGTCTTAAAAGCCACAGAACAAATAAATTGAACTGTGGTGTTGTGTGTGCTAAAATTATAATGTTGCCATCTCGGAAACGTTGACAATAATAAATTTGCTTAATATTTATGATAATATAAAATACTATTGATTATAATAGATTAAGATTCTCATTGATAGGATGTGCTCCGTGCTCGACAATATAATAAAATTAAAAAAAAACTTTTATAGAATAACGATTTTTCTAGTTGAATATCTGTTTTATCAAATAAAAAATAAATACTTTTTTTATAAATATATTGTTATATACCTACCTACAATAAATAATACATAAGGTTATCGCGATGTGCGCTTGACAATAAATTTTACTGTTAAAATTATTAGATACTAATTATATACGAGTATGTATCTCTTTATAATATTCTTAATAATTAAAATAAATCTGAAAGCCTGAGGATAAATTTTAGGAACGTGTTTTTTAAACTAATAGGAATGCTTTACGGTGTGGACAGATTAAAAAATAATCATTGAAAATAAACAAAAATATTTCAGAACTTCACTATGTTACGACAATAAATTTATATAATAATACTTATATGAAATGCCATAATTTAAAAAAAAATGATCAATTTACACGCCTTACTTTATTATTAGGTATTTAAGTTTCAGAAACAAAATACATATAGTCAAAAATGACAATAATGACAACTATTTTTTAGGTATAGATTAATTAATTAAGACAGCAACGTTTGACAATAAAATTCAATTGAATTCATGACGTAATTATTATTATTAAAAATAATAATAATAATAATAATAAATTTTGACAACATTACCACAAAGTTAGGTGAAACTTTTTAGCGTTAAATTTCGATAGATGTTTTAATATTTTAATATCACTTCATAGTTTAAATAATGTTTGTATTCAATATTAGTAAATATATATTATGTAAATTTAAGAGACCACGGTTATTTTCTTACTTGTTATGACTAAGTATTATTTTTATTTATATACATATAGTATGATTGAAAATTTGTTGTTAATGCAACTATTGTTTTCATAGACCGTTGTAGACAATTAAATTTATTAAACTTTTAATCTTTGATTAGATAATTATAGATTGGAACAAAGCCTAAATTTCATTTTATACAAATCTTCTAATAGGTAGTTACTGCATAATATAATTTTTTACTAATTTTATTATTTTAATAATAATAATTAAATATATTCGAATAGAAAAGTTTCTTTATTTTATTTATACATGCTTAGCATATTTTGTGCTAATGAAAAAAAAACGAATTTCAGTAATATGAGAATATTAATAAATTTTTGTATATGTTAAATTAAAATTATGTTTTAAAAAAGCAACACATGATCATTTATTAAAAAAAAGTATAAACTCATATTCATATGTGCGATTTTATTAATATGCTACAATTTTATTAAAATAAATATTATAAGTTCGATTTCATTAATAGGATATAATTTTTCACTATAGACGTAGATGTTGATGCACAAATTTCTATTGTTTACAAAAAGTTTTATCAAATTGGATAAAGCAAATGCGAAAATATATTGTGCAATTATTATACTTATATCATATTGACTAGTTCTAAATAAAGTGTTAATTAAACTCCCTAAACGGTATTACTATACAAAATAATGTTTAGAATTCATTTTTTTTTAAGAATTATTTTATTATCATACATACATACCTAAAAAAAATTATCGACGATTTGTGATATCATGTTCATAAACGAATTAGAAATAAATTTTTTTGTTAAAACATTTCTTGATGTGAGATATAATTTGGTCAAAATTACATAACAATAATAGGCCTTATTAATATTTTTTTTTTTTAGAAAATATATCTACTATATTTTTTTTATTACATCATGATTATTTGAATTTAGTTTCAATTTTAAAATTAAATTTGGAGATTTTAGATTTTTATTTTGTTTTTTTTTTCCAAATATATCTTAAAATCACGAATAACAAACAGTACAGCAATAAATAAATTAGTATATTTTACAAACAATGTTTAAAATTTAAATTGTAATAACTGCGTTTATTATTATGAGAGCTTAAACTATGTATGTCATAATTACACAAGTTTTTATTTTAACTTAGTTTGATATATATACTTCGGGGTATTAATTAAGTAGGTAATTGATTACCAATATACATACATATACCTATATGACAGAGAAATTCTAACATATTTTTGAAAATTCGCGCCTTATTCAACCGAAAAACATGTTTATTCAGCCAATGGATGGGGTTGCCATTAATTTAATAATTATTACATACATAATCTGCTTTATTAACTATTTGATTTCTCGTTTCGTGTCTTTAAAGTTTGGCCTAAAATTTATTTCGGAGCAACATTCCCATAGATGAAGCCTTAGCCTTAGGCGCTTGATCAGTTATCAGTTAGTGTATTACACTCTAAAATTAATATTTTGCCAATTAAGTAAGTGTTAAGTCTGCTCTATAAAGTTTTTGTCACTAAATCTGTTTCTATTGAGTAAACAAGGAGTAAACATTCAAGGGTCTGGCCGAACTCTGTAATTGTGGGATTCTAATTTTCTCTTCTGTGGTAACGTCCTACCGGTGCGGTGTTCCAGATATTTTTAAATTTGGAAATAGAAACGCAAACCCGAACTGGCAACCCAAGGCGAAAAAAATAAAGTGGACGTAAAATTCTTGATTTTAGTATTATTAATTAAATACCTACCTACACATTTTATCATTGTTGTAAATATCTTTTGTACAAATACTTGGCTATTTGTAGTTGTTGAATGACTTTATAATTATTACATTGCACAAATTTTAGTACTAAATAATCATTTAATATTAAATCGATATGTCTAGAATAAAATAAACGTAGCGCTTTTTACAAATATCTACCTACATCGTTGTACATAAATTTCTCATTCTGTGACCCTCGATTTTATAAAAACACAGCACAGTTTTCAATAATAAATTGCTGTTACTTTTGTGTAATTGATAAAGAAAATGACAATAAAACCTTTCCTAAAATAGTGACTGTTGTTTTCTTTGTTTAAAATAGTACCTTAATAAACTATAGTTTTAACGTTCAACACAAAACAAAATGCATAGTTTTAATATATTTAATGTGAATTTTGATGAATGGTGCCGGCAGCAGGGTGCAAGGTGTGCATTTATCTACATGTATAATTCTATATTTCATATTAGTTAATAGTATAATTTGTAGATGCAGACAAGATGCAGATGCACCTCCCTAACAGTAATCCTGGCGGCACCCATGTGGCTAAGTAATAAGATTAAGAAGTCAAATTTTAATATAGATGGATAATAATGGTTGTCCTTGGTACAACCTTCTTCTTCTTCTTCTTCTTTTAATGTCTTGGCTCCATCAGATTTTCTCCGATGATTTTGCCAGTGTCATTAGTAAAAATAGCAATTTGTAAGTCTTTTTTAAATAAAAAAGACTAAATTGAAATTAAAATCAAAAATAGCAAATCCCGAGACTAGTCAGTCAAGTCAAGTCTAATTTTTCTAGAGATTTCCAAAACAGGTCCGTCAAGTCCAAAGCAGTCAGGTCAAGTCTGGTACAACCTTGATGATTTATATATTGCCGCCCTTTTCTGTCTTCACTTTTTGACATACGACAACAGACGAATTCGAAGATACATGCATATCCCATACTTCAGTTTATCCTCCATATCCATGCTTTAGCTGTTGCTGTCAAACAAGAGCTGTCAATGTCATGTTAATGTTTTGGCTGTGGTCGCTGCCGAATTTTTTTTTAATACATTCATTGCAGTTTGACTGGTACTGTGTGCAATTCTTTGGTCTATCTATCTATTGTTTTGTCTGTGTCAGACTACGGTGTCAGATATTGTATTGTGCAAGGCATAGATGTGTGCAAGGAGCATAGAATATTGTGGTTCAGTGCTGCCATTTTAGCGCTTTCGGCGCTAGATCTAGCGCTTTTTTGCTATGTTCAGCGGGCACTTGATAATTTTAGCGCCTAACGGATAATTTAGCGCTTTCTTAATTTTTTATATGGCAGCACTATTTGTTCCGTGGAGAATAAAATTATTGTCTATGTTAAATTTTGTGCTCTATGCCAGCTGGGTTTTAATATGGCAATAGAGCACGGGGAATCCCATGAACATTAAGTACGGTTTGTTTCATGTTTGGTTGATTGACTTTGCTTCTTTCATTTTCATTCTGTCTATGTGAACGCACTGAAGTTCAAGTTTAGAAATAACGTTTTATGCACTGATTTTATTAGTTACTTTTGTGAGTGTTCCATAGTGTTGTGTTGGTTAACTCTTTTGAAATGGATGTACCATTATCAAAAAAAACTGTGTACAAACAAAGATATAAAGTCGAATGGGAGAAATCGCCCAACTTTAAACAATGGTTGAAACCTGTGCCTGGAGATGATACAAGGGCAATGTGTTTGTATTGTAGGAAGGATTTTCTTGCCAAATTAAGCGATATCCAGAGACATTGTGATTCAGTTCATCACAAGAAGCAGGCGAAACCTTTCTTGGACAAAAAACAAACACAAATCTCTTCAATGCTGCAAAAACCCGTCGATAAGCTCTGTGTTGAGGCTGAAGGTGCTCTCTCAATGTATGTTGCAGAACACACAGCTATACAAGCAATTGATCACCTTACCGAATTGTGTAAGAATAAATTTTCGGATTCTAAGGCTACTACAGAAATGAAATTGCACCGAACGAAATGTACAGCAATAATTCAGGAAGTATTAGCACCTCATTTTAAAGATTCTTTGAGAAATGATATTGGTGATAATTCGTATAGCTTGATTATAGATGAATCTACTGATGTTTCTGTTCGAAAATATCTCGGTATTGTTGTTAAATATTTTAGCAGCAGTCGCAACGCAATAGTTTCCACATTCTTAGGGCTTGTTGAATTGGAATCTGCAGATGCCGAAGGAATAGTTTCGGCGTTAACAGCACAACTTGAAGCTTTTAAACTTGATAAAAGCAAGTTAATTGGAATCGGAACAGATAATGCTTCGGTTATGACTGGAGTAAACGCAGGTGTCCATAAAATATTGCAGGAAAGGTATGCTTTACACAATCTAGTGTTGATAAGATGTGTCTGCCATTCGATTCAATTGGCAGTGTCACATGCGTCATGTGAGACTATACCAAGAAATATAGAATTTATGATAAGAGAAACTCACAATTGGTTCAAGCTTTCACCGAAACGAAAAAACGAATATAAAAAAATATATGAAGCGATAAACTGTGGAGAGGAGCCACTTAAGATCTTAAAAGCTTGTGATACACGATGGTTGTCAATTGAACCCGCGGTAACTAGAATCTTAAGTCAATGGATAGAACTAAAATTACACTTTCAATTAATGAGAACTCGTGAAAATTGCTACCAAGCCGAATTATTATATAACATGTACAACGATGAAAGAAACAAAATTTATTTGCAGTTTTTGTGTGGAATACTTAATAATTTACAAGGGGCAATAAAAACTTTTGAAAACAAAACTTCTGACCCATGTCTGCTCTACAATACGCTACATGATTTGATACGAAACATGTGCACGAAAATAATAATAGCGCAACCGAGAATGCAATTCGAAAGCATTAATGTGAAAGAACATCTGTCTATGTCACCATACCTTGGTTATTTATTTGAGAAAGAGATGAACGAGTCTTCATTAAATGAGGATGAAAAAAATTCAATGAAGAAGAGGTGTGTTGATTTTATTATTAAACTAATAAATGAGCTGCAACAAAGACTGCCTGAAAATTTAAAACTACTTAAAAACTCTATGGCATTATCTGTTTCCGTCATTTTAAAACCAAACAGAAATATTGAGAACTTTATACAAGTTTTGGAAAGTCTGGGTTACACAGAAAATATGGATAATGTTATTCAGCAGTGGCAAACTGTTATCCTACAGAACTGGGAAAATACCGAAGATACGGTGAAGTTCTGGACAGAAGTTCAACAGTCGAGGGACGCTGCTAGCTGTTGTCCATATAAAGACTTATTCAATGTCGCGACAAAAATAATGAGTTTGCCACATTCAAATGCTGATATTGAGCGGGTGTTCAGCTTAATGAATGTGGTTAAAAGCAAGTTGCGAAATGCATTGCATTTAAAAACTATTAACGCCATCCTATTAATAAGAACGGGATTAACCGCGGTTAACAGCAACTGTTATAATTATCAACTACCAGCTGATATTTTAAGTAAGATAGGATCATCCGAAAAATATAAAATAAATACTACTGAACCTAACCAGCCTGGACCCTCGAGTTCAGCTATGATGGAAGAAGAATTTTAATTTTTTTTTTTTACTTGTTTTTTACTTAAAGTTGACTTTACTATACCCAAACTGTAGGTATAGAATAATATTATTATGTTTTCTCTTCAAAATTTTATTATTATTGTAATAAAAAGTTGTTTTTCACTACAATCACTTCGTATTTTACTTTATTTTTGTCGTGCGTATGACGCTTTTTCCACGATCAATGTGATTACACAATCTACCATACTAAACACCTATAGCAAAACAACGGAGCCGTAAACGAGATGCGTTTATACAAGTCGCAATCTGCGTCTCGCTTCCAAAACTTTATCAGAATTGTTTTAAGAGCTCATGGTTACAGCCCATGTTTATGGGAGATTATTTAATCACACTGATCGTCTAAAAAGCGCCTCAGTTAAAAGTTCGAATTTAGCGCTTTATTGACTCGTTTGAGCCGATTTAGCGCTTTAATGGCTCGTGAATATATTCGAATCTAGCGCTTAATGCACCGCTGTCAGCGCTGATTAGATTTTTTCATCTGGCAGCACTGTTGTGGTTGGTTTGGTCAAAGAGTATAGTAATATATAGGGTTTGGCTCGGTTTGGCTTTGGTAGAGTTTTGGTAGAGTTGTGGAATGTGTGTGGTGTGGTGGAAGGAATCTATGTTGGAAAGAAATAAAGGAATGTTGTGAATTGTTTTGAATGTATTAACTTTTGTATTGATAATAATGGCGGAAAAAGTAAGTGCTATTATATAAAACCTTTTCGGTGTTTTTATTAGGAACTTAGAGAATAAAATCAAAAAAATAAATACAACAAAAAGTTTTAACACCTGTCATGTCAAACTCACGTAAAAAAATTGTACAGGATTTGCCTTTTTTTTGTGTTCTTAGTATTAATGTTTTTGTCTCACAAAGCGAAATTTTGAGTTAAGTAATTGTTGTCAACCTAATTTTAAACATGTAACTCGATAATTATAAGAATCCCATCAAAATTTTAGTGAAATTGATTAGTTTTTGTTATGAAATAACAATATTTTGTGACTAATAAAATAACCTTAAAATAATTATTTCGTTACTAAAATTTTCTTATTGGATGAATTCAGATAGGAACATTAAATTTGTTGTAAAATGTGCTAGTGTTTACACATCTTGCACATTTTTTTACATAAGCTTACACAATAATGGTAAGATCACATTTTTTGCATAGATTTGAATAATGCCTCATCAGTACAATGCTTTGTCCACAAAGAAATTGTTTAAATCTGTTGAAACTGGCAGCAGTAACCACCTCCTTACAGAAGACCACTGTGAAATGACAACGTGTGCTTTTATCCTTAAATCTTAAGCCATATTAAAGTTTTAGGATTCAATGCTTAAGATTTCTTAACTGGTGAAGTTGCTTGACTCATATATATTGTATAATCAATAGTTGTATCACAAATTGATAATTTTTATTCCATTAGTTGTATCCCTTAATTCCTTAATGATAATGTTATCTAGACAGCTTCTTACTGTATTTTTTTTTTTTGGAAAAAATCAGTCCTACTGTGAAATTAAGCTTATGTCTAGCAGTGGATATACTATGGCTGATTAAGCTATCAATAATGTTTTCTACCTGAAATGTACTTGTATTTTACTCATTAGGTAATCAAAAGAATATTAAGACTTCACTCTATAAAACAACATATATTCTAGACTTCTTTAAACAGAATACAATTTGAGTTTTCTTGGTCGTATTTTCTTTTTCTTCCTTCGTTATTCCGTCGCTCGGCAACCACCCCTTTCTCTCGCCAATAATAATATGTTAATTTTTAATTAATAAAAAAATTAATAATTGCTGCACTATTGTTGATGACTTGTTTAACAATTTTTTCCAGAAAATACAGGAAAATCCACTTCCTGAAGAAAAACAGATGGAACAAACTGAAACAGAAAAACAAAAGGACTTGTCCAATGTAATCACGGATAAGAGTACAACGGTACCGGTTCCTGTGGAACCGGTGTTGCCGTCGTCACCCAGGTTCACCATTCCATCTTTCACGAAGACTCCGCCCAATGAATTATACAGGAAACTACTGCCGGCAGTACTTTTTCTGCTTACATTTGTCAGTGTGATGACTGTGCTATTAATCTATATGGATACTGTAGGTGAGAATTTTAATTTCAAAGGTTTTTTTTTAAAATTTATTCACACATAAAAAAAACAGCATTGGCACTCAGTTTTGGTGCAACATAAACTTATGGATAACAGAAGTTGTTTGTATTTGTAGCACTGGGTGCTCAACAATTCCGGTTGAACATGTCACGAGACTATGAACTGGCCAACATCCCTCAGGAGTCTCCGCCGCTTGTGGCTTACGTGAGGCAGGTCCATCTGTCCGCTCGACCCTCGGCTCGTGCCTTGCCCGCACCACAGCCCACCGACAAACTGGCCGTACTCGATCAGATACTCGGCCAACTTGTGAGTATTCTCTTATTCCTCTGCTACCGGTCAAGGGCCATGAGCAAGTGTTGAGATGTTGCCATTGTTTTTTGTGACTCACTCCTGACTTTGCCTGGGAGCAATCCATACTCCATACTAATTAATAAATGTAACTTTGTCTGTCTATTACCATTACACGCCTTAACTACTCAACTGATCATCATGAAATTTTGCATACACGTTGTCATCTAGATAAAAAGTACTGTTCCCAAGGGATCATATAAAATAAAATAAAAAAGTAACGCCTGGCCAAAGTGATATAGCAACGAGAGGTCAAGTGTTATATTGCTTATAAGTCGCGATAACCAGCTATAGCCTATAGCGTTGCCTATGTCATAGGCGACGGTAGACTGCCAATGTTGAAATTTCCTAAGTTGACCCTGCCGAGAAAAGAACCTGGGACCTTTTAAGACAGAACGTTGAGGCAAGCGCCTTAACCACTCATCCAATGAGCTCGTGAAGTCTTCTTTGAATGTGATTTTCACCAGACTACATCTATACTAATATTATAAAGAGAGAAGATTTTTATTTTTATTTGTAAAACGAACAAACTCAAAAACTAGTTGACCGATTTCAAATCTTCAACAATTGTGTTACGTAATACTTGAACGCTTCCTTATTATTAAAAAAAAAAAAGAAAAAAAAAAAACGTTTTGTGCAGTACAACGGCACGTTCATCGAGTTTTTGGCGCGAGGCCCACGCGATCCCACCGTTGAGTACTTGGAGTGGGCGCGCGGGTGGGACGGCGTCGTCGCCAGGGCTGCCGCGCGCGATTACCTCGCTCTAAGGCCGCGCGCTCGCGCGCTGCACGCTTGTCTCAGCCCTACGGCGCATCCGCGCGAGGTCACCTTCCCCGAGGACGAGGACTCGCTGTACTATCGCGCGCGAGTTCTGTGCCTCCCTCTCTACACCGTCGCCTTGGCGGGCGAAGCCACGCGCGCGGACTATGTCTTGTTGGGGGGGCCTTTCGCTAAGCAAGCGTTGCGTCACGTGCCATACGACTCCGTGGCGTTTGGAGCCATAGAGCTGAGAGAAGCGGACGCGGAAGCGACCGAATTCATGGCCTCAAGAAATTACACTATAGCCGCGACCTTCTCAGATGGGATTCTATACGCGCATAAACGTCCTTAAGTTGTCGTATATAAGCGTCAGGTCATATAAAAATGCGCACGTTAATAGGCCCTTGGCACAATAATTACGATACTCTTAAAAGTAGATACTTTATGTGGTACTTGGATTTTTAGATACTTGTACAAATGTATGTGGATGACATAGTACATTTGCACATTTCGTTTCTAGAGTATTTTTAAAAATGGCGACATGGAAAGAAATAAATACTGAATTTAAACAGGAAATCATAAAATTTGTGAGTTTATACAATTTTTTTGTAATTTATGGAATGGCGATAGAAGCTCAGTAAAAGTTTCTGTTAATATAAGGATTTCAGTTTTTTTTTTATTTTCCGAAATCTTCTGTTTCTATTTTACAGAAATATCGCAAGTGTAATGACACTTGACATAATTAGAAACATGAGAGTCAAAATCAAGTGTTTTATAATGAGAAATAACACAATTTGTTTGATTTTCAGTCGAGTGTATCGTATCTAATGAGTATCGTAATGTGCGAAGGGCCTTTAGGTAATAAATACAACACAATATAGAACTTATATACCTATTTGTGTATTAAATTAGTTCTATATTGCATTGTATCACCGTAGATGGAAGCAAAAAGAAAGATACGTTACGTTCTTAAATCAATCGACAAATAAAATATTATATCTTAATACTCATCCCTAAAACAACAATTCGAAATACAAAATAGAGTCAAGTTTTTCCAATTTCCAATTCAATTTTTCCAAAAAAAACTGTGTATTTTTAAATTATCACGTGTATCATTTACGTATCACGTCACGCCATAATTACAGTATCATTTACGCCAATGAATGATACTGAGTTCATTGGACTCACTATATGAGATTCATGCTCGGATAGTGAGTCCACCAGTCTTTCTTTTTGCTTTCATCTACGATTGTAACCTTGAAATGCGCGCGTAGCTCAGTCAGTCTTGGTCTGAACTGGCCTTAATGGCCATAGCAATTGCGGTCAAATAAATAATTTTGATTTAAACTCGAATGAGTCTCGCGATTCACTTTAAGAGAACTCATAAGAGCCTTATCTAGACCAGTTATCTTAAAAACTGAAACGAGTCTCGTCAACAATGCCCAATGTTTGATCATCCAGATTAAAAAAAAATTATATATATATACAGCCTCATTGACGAATTTGAGGAATGATTTTGGAGAGAAATGTAATGACATGTGATAAAAAATAAAGGATGGCCTTAATTTTTTTTATTAAAAATCAGTTTTAAAACCACTTTTTATAAAAAAGGTCTTACATGAAACGCGATGTTGCGCCACTAAATTGAAGGTTGATCCAAAATTTTGATGAGTTTTGAAGAAAAATAAAATATCGTGTTAATTAAATAAAAATATTTACAATATTATGGTCCTAAGGTAAAAAAAAAAACATTGAAATGGGCATCAAGGCTCGTGTGAGTAAATTTTTGGCCTTTCCCTATGTTTCACTACATAGTTTTTTATTGCACGTATTGTGCACAATTTAAAAAAAATACAAAGAAATAATGTGCACTAGAAGTGGCCCTTTCATGCTTTATTTAAAAAAAAATTGAAAAAAAAACATCAAATAAAGTATGATTATTTTAAGATAATTACAATATAGTAAATAATTTTTTTTAGTAAAAGTCAGAGGTTTTGAAATCTGTAAAAATCTGCGTACACAATTCAATATTGACATAAATGATTGATTAATAAAAAAATATTTACAATAAATAATTATTTTGAATTAAAAAAAAAAATGTGCAGCACTTCAAAAATTTTAAAAATCACACGTTTTAAAATTTTAGCGTTTTTAATGCTACCAAAATGTTTCTGCACATAATTTTGAGCTGTGGCCATTATTTTTTTTTTTAATTATTGATATTTATGAATCTCCTATGGACACTTTTATCTGAGGGTTTTATCAAAAAATATAATATGGTGTTTTATCGCCCATTATTGAATTACGTATTGATATTAATTTTGATTTTATTTCAAAATATGTATATCCATAAAAGACTCGCTACTATTCCATAGAAGCTATAACAGGCATTCTTTTCTGGGGAGTTTTTAAATATGGTTTCAAAATACAACGTGTTACATAAAAGCTAAAATAAAATAGGGAGCATTAAAATTAAATTGCTGCATTTACAATTTTTGCAATTGCAAATTGCTAAACATCCATATATGACGTCATCCGCAACTAAAATCTCGCAAGCCAGTATAGCTAAATGTACTGAGTGTGTCACGTGACGTCACCAAAATGGCGGCCAATCGCATCAGCTGTTTGCGGGGCTCCATAGCCAATGTATCAGAATACAAAATGTGAAATTTCATGTCAATTATACCATAAATATCAAAGGGTATATAATATTGTGGTATATAATATTTGATTTACAATTTATATTCACTCTTGAAGCGTTTTTTTCTTTTTGAATATATAAATGTGTATATACCGGAGGTATACTATCCTAAGTACATTTAAAAAAAAAATCACTTTATGATGCCATTGGAATAAGCATTTTAATCTTTTTAATTTTTGGCACTTTCCAAAGGTATGTCAGCCCTATCGTCCTCTGAGCTAAGTAACATAACATGACAATGCTTAGAAGGTTCATTGAAGCCTTAAATTTTCGATTGAAGCAAAAAAAAAGTTTCGTTTTTGATTATAATTACATACAGTATGTTACAAGTTCAAGTTACATGTTTTCACTCCAGACTTTTGTACGTATTGAATAATTTGCTTAAATGTCACTTTCCGATATACAGATAAGTATATTATATGCGTTCAAATTTAAACAGTTTTTCAAAAATAAAAATAACTCATCAAAGTAAACTACGTTTCAAGTAAGAATGCTTTTGGATACATGTATCTTTTTACAGCTGGCAATATTTTGAAGATTTCTTTAATCTACTATGAAAATTTCGCTTTTATTTAAAATAGAATTAATTTTTGAAAAACAAAATTTAGATTGGCTTTTTAGTGACATGATTTTTAATTGATTTTTTTTAATAATAATTAGTATAATCAATAATAATAATAATAATAAAAATGCGTGCTATGAAGCAAGACATTAATGGTAAATGGTAAATTGCAAGATGCCGTCCACTTTTTATATATGAAATGGTAAACCCTAACAAGAAAATCACCCTTAAAAAATAATATTTCATTTAAATGAATAAAAATAATGATTATTACCTATAATTAAATAATTAATATTATTGTAATGTTTTAAAAGGTTTGATCTGTCATTCCAGTTGATTTTAATCTTTTTTTTTAAAGACTGAATTATATTTTTTTAAATCAAAAGTGAATATGAACAAAATATAATGTTTTACGTTCAGTATTAATTTGTAATAAATTGTGAAAGTTTATAATTTTAATGGATTCATTGAATGTTTAATCTTAAGTTTATGAATGATAATTTTTAATCTTAATTTGGTTAATTATAAGGAAATATGTTAGTGTAAGTTTTTTTTTTATATGTACGCTCAATTTTCTCACAAATAAATGGCTTTAATTAAGTAAACTTGGTTTTTATTTTTATTTAAAATAACAGATCATAATGTTCAATTATAAGAATGTGGAAATATTTATTTCCAAAATATTGAATGAAACAATTCATTTAAAAATGAGTATGATTTAAAAAAAAAGTGTAGGTGGCAACAGTCGCCACAGCTGCTGCAAGTTCGTTGTAGACCTGACCGATTGACCTGTAGATAGTCGATTGGGACTTTTTTTTTTTTTTTTAAACAACAATCTAATATTGGTTTAACAAAGGTGTAAACACAAACTCATTAGAGTTTTACATATATACTTACTTATATTTATATATACTTACAGCCAGATAATATTAAAAATATATACAGACAAATGATATAAATATATACACATACTTAATTATTACTATACGCTTGAATAAACCTTCTGTTGACGCTCACACATTCTTGTACTGTATGTACTGTAAATACTTTAGAATTTTATTGGCAATATGGCAGTGAAAGTGAGACACGATCGTGATGGATTTATTCTTTTTATTCAGTTTTTTTTTTCATGTCACACAAGCAGACACACATTTTCATTGTTCACAGACTATATAAAAAAAAAATCTTTTTTAAACTTAAATAAAATTGCCATTTTACAGTTCTTCTCTTAAGAGAGTGGTTACAGCCACCAGACGACCTTACAGGCTAGGTCCACTTGATTGTAGGTGGCTACCGTAGCCTATAACACAAGCAACGTAACAGGTGATACAACTAAGGAAATGGGCTCTGGTATCCCTTACCGAAACATAACAGCACATATGCTGTTATTTCACTGTGGTCTGTGGGTGGTTACTGCCGCCAATTTATGACAATGTGCCCAATATTAACGCATTTAGGTAAGTAAAAATAAAAACAATAATATTGTTCAATAATATTTATTAATACATCCTCCATTTCAATATCTCGTGAATTTTTTAAAAAAATCAACACAATTTTTTAGGTCCTAAATCATTTTATTAATTTATTCATTACCAATTACAATAAAAATAATATTGTTATAAATAAATCAAATTGTGCGAATAATTCAATCATGACACGTAACACATTAATATACATTTCCTTTTTTAAAAATTAATAAAATCTATAATTAAGAGTCAACTACAAATAAATTTATTGCTTTTAAAAATCTCAATTAAAATGAAAAAAAAAAAAAAAAAAAATGGAAGAGCTACGAAAATAAAGTATGTACAACGGATTAAAATGTCGAATCGATGCCACAACTCGTAGTAATTTCATTACTACCCAAATTCAACGAGTTTAATTTATCGGGAGTTAAAAATGTTATACAATATAATCGTCCCTACAAGCCCAGCACAGACGTGGCTCTAATATATATATAATATATATATTATAAAATAAAAATATAAATGTTTTATATATATATAAATGTTATATAATAAAAATATATATATAAATGTTGTGTTGGTTTGTGTATTACTCAAAAACTAGCCGACTCGAAAACTCGAAATTTTTACACAATTGATCTATTTTTCGCGTAATAATATAACTAAAAAATTAAAAAGAACAATAGATAGTGAGAAAAATGAAGAATTTCAATCCTTCCTATCGAAATTAGACTACACTGCTGCTGAGTACTCTCTATGGAAAGCAACCAGAAAACTGAAAAAACCGCAAAGCCAGCAGGCTCCACTGAGGAAGATCAATGGTGGATGGGCAAGGAGTGATAGTGAAAAAGCGTCCACATTCGCGAGACATTTATCGAATGAGTTCAAGCCTTTTGAATATGAAGGCAATGATAGCGACTTGAGACATAGAGATGCACTTGATGAGTCGAATCATTTCTGGCTTTGTTGCGGCTATAAAACATATTGACCCTAAAAAAGCCCATGGGTACGACAGCTCGTATTTTATCAGAACTGCCTCAGAAGGGTATCTACCAAGTTCCTACTGTACCTATATAATGCGATTCTTAGGACCTGTCACTACCCATTGTAGTGGAAGGTTGCTAAAACAATAATGATACCCAAACCGGAAAAAGTGAACATTATCCAAAGTCGTATAGACCTATCAGGTTGCAGTTATTGGAGTTGCTGATCCAATAACGCGTACTACCAATCATTCACCAGAATCTGATTCCATCTCACCAATTTGGTTTTAGGCAGAAGCATGGCACTATTGAGCAGGTGCATAGAATAGTCGAATCAATAAACACTGCATTTAAATAGAAGAAATATTGTTCAGCAGTCTTCTTGGACGTCTCGCAAGCGTTCGATAGGGTGTGGCACGAAGGCCTTTTATACAAAATAATAAAAAACGCACTGCCGGTAGCAATATTTCGTTTAATGTATGGTGGGATTGTTTCTCATTTATAGGTTTTACAGATAGCTTACTATACCCAATCTAACTGCTAAAAAAATAATCACATATAATGTGGTATTTGGAAAAGCTAACTAGACGAATACAGCATTAACCATTATTAAATTAAATACGTTTGTTACCTTAAGCATTTCATACACATCATAATTGCCCTTTACACTATACAATTTAAATTAAAATCTATGCGTGATCAAGCGGTCTCGCACGAACGTGACGCGACGACGGGACTTGCTTGATGCAGCTTCCCCCGCCCTCGCTCCACCACCCGCTGTCATGCAAAAACGCACTCGTGTGAAGTCGGGAATGGTTCGCTAATTATTATATAATAACTATGACATAATACGTCCGTGCTGAGCTTTGAGATAAGTTCCTTAAAATATACATTAGTCTTCTTATACCTAGCGTAAATTGATATTTTCATGATTTAGTGTCTATTTACGATTTGTTTATGCTCTGAGAGAATAGTTTATTTCTTAACTTATGTTATATTTTTAAACTTATGCTTGAAAAAAATAAACTAGCAAGTAAATGGATCTTAAAAGAAAAATTTATTATGTACCCGCACCTCGATGAGCACACAAAAATAGTACTAAATGTAGAAATAATGGAATTAAATTTTCAATTTTGGTCCCAATTAGTTTAACTCGTAAAAGAAAAAAGGTAAACACCGAAGGTAGTTCACAAATATACCAACTATCTACAATTAAACATAATGTAGAAACTAAGAAATATAAAGTATTAATGTTCATTTATGATTATTTTACATCGTTTTATAGCTGCCATAAGTAACACAACATTTAGTTTGGAATGAAGATTAAATGCAATTGATTAAATATTACATGGGCTGAAAAGTCCCGGGCCTAACACATAGATTGCATTCACCTCTTTTTTAGTTAGTACTAAACCTTCAAAAGACAGCTGTTAAAATTTCATGATATTCTATTCATTAGTTTTCGAGTTACTGTGCTGAGAGTGACGCTACTTTTGTTATTTTCAAAACAATTTGGTGTTTTGATTTTACACTGCTTCTTGATGGGAAAAAATACCGTTCAAGCGAAGCAATGGTTTGAAGTGTTTGCTCCTCTAAAAAAATCCGCTCCATCAGAAACAACAATAAAACGTTGGTTTGCTTGCTTCAAACGTGGTCGTAGTGACACCGATGATGCAGAACGCAGTGGACGTCCAAATGAGGCGGTAACACCAGAAAACATCAAAAAATCCACAAAATCGTTTTGAATGATCGAGAAGTGAAGTTGCGTGAGTTAGCTGACATCGTAAAAATATCAAAAGAACATGTTGGCTTTATATTGCATGAGCAATTGGCTACTGGCTGTTCGCAGACCCCAAAAAAATGTTCACCAGTAAGAAATTTCGCACGAATGAAGAGGTTATCGCTGAAACTGAGGCCTATTTTGAGGCAAAAGATAAATCGTTCTACAAAAGTGGTATTCAAATGTTAGAGCGGCGCTGGAATAATTGCTTTGCTCTTGATGGAGATTACGTTGATTAATAAAGCTAATTTTGAACAAAAAAAACCGTCTTTTCTTTATTAGGCCCGGGACTTTTCAGCCCATGTATTCATACACATTGAAGATTTAATGCCCGACTCCATTCGTTTGTTCGTATTTTTTTGTACCAGATGATAGATCCCAGATGGAATTTTTATTAAACGACATTTGTATAGGAATCTGACATTAAACCAAGTCATTATTGATTACATAAACTCAAAACAGATAAGGCTCATACACTCAAGACAGAAAAAGCGGTGTGCATATTTCACATACAGATAATATCCGCTATCTACCCACATAAAATTTAGTAAACGCGGGTATTTTGTAAATGCCTGCTCGATTTTGAAATGTACCTTACCTAATATCTCGCAATCTTATTACTACTTTATTAAAAGAGATACATTTTAACAATAAATCGATTTTAAATACACTTACGGTTTTAAGTACGATTATTCCGAGTTATATTAAATCTAAACCTCTCTCATTCTCTGTCGCTCGAATGACCCACAAAACTATTACATTTAATAAAGGTGTTCATTTGAACACATAACAAACAACAAGAATAAATGTTTTGACACTACATTTTAATTTTATCTCTAGTACACTATTTCATTTAATTAAAGTTATTTTACAATTAATTGAAGCGGGTATAAAAAATATTCTATAAATATTAACATTAATCAACAATTGTGTTGAAACTACAACCTGCTTTCTGAAATGTACACTTTTTTTTTTTTAAATTACACATTTCAAATTTCACTAGGTACAACAAAACTTACCAATGTTGACAGGGATCTATAGAAGTATACCAAACATTGTAGATCCGAGGTCTATTGACGTAGGTAGATCGAACAAATTACCTCGATGGCATATGATTTTGGTTTCAAATAATCGCTTTGACAGTTTGGATGTTTTTTTTAGCTAATTCAAGGGATTACCGTGAGAGTTCGAGTCTGGGAAACATATTTGGAGATCTAAGGTTCTAAGAAGATCGTCTAAAAATCTCAAAGAGAACTAAGGTTAGTTTAATAACCCTTAAATCATCAAAATTAGACATGTATATCATCAAAACTGTGTTTTTCTAACTGCGCAATATTATTGAGCTTATTTATATATACACGCCCACAATCTTCAAAATTTTAATGACGATTACAAGTCAAAGTTGCGATGCAATATTATCAACGTGAGCATATTAAAGTATTAAAAATATTTTTGGCCATTACGAAAGGAAAAATTTCAGCTTTTTAAGGCAATAGCCCGATATCTTAGTTACTAACATCGTCACATTCAATCTCTGTGATATTTTGACCAAAATATATTCTTTATGAACCCTTAAATCAGGCGCAGAGTACACGGTCCTTTTATCTAATAGTTCCTGACGCACGACCCAAGGACCTAGGGTTCTTATTTTGACCTGACTGAAAATATTCATGAAACTGATAACAAAAGGGAATATTTTTTAAATAATATTTATCATAAGTTTTTAAAGACTGAATATGAATCACTTATATTTGGAGCAGACCACACCGAGCGGTGTCAAGAGTTAAAAGACAGACATCCAAATTTGCTGGCTATTGTTGACAACAAAGAGATAGGTCTCTAGGTTAGTCCAGGGGAATTTTTAATGCTGTGATCACCAGCAAGTATACGAAAGTCGTCGTTATGTAGAAGATTAGTACAATTCAGAACATGAGTCTTGAACTGAAGATTCATGTTCTAAACTGCTCTAAAGCTCTCTGAAAACCTTTTTAATGCTGTGATCAGCATAAAGTATCCGTAATATTTGTTTTGCAATTAAGAACGTGAGTATATGTAGATTTATTTTATGTTGCTCTCTATATATTTTGTAGCCCATTCATTACCTGTCGTTAACATTGTTCGTTAACAACGAAACACTTGATATGCACCACTAATATTGAATAAAACTATCGCTAAACGTTATCAATACTTTACAATAGCACGTTCCAAAGCATACTGATCTCTGAATCGAGGGGCTGTAATATCAAATTCCTATAAAACTTGCACTTTTTGCTTAAAATAAAAGTTATATTAAATAGTCTTTATTTTCAGTGCTCAAATATTAAAGGGTATGTATTAGTATAGGCGTTTTTTTTTTAATTGAAACAATTTTAAGCCCCAAACATTGTTATAAATTACTCTCCTGGCTGAATTTTTAATTCAATAGGTAACCGATATCACACATTACAATTTGAAGGATTCCAATTTAGGAAATTGGAAAGTGTAGTTAGAACAGATTGGATCCAATTTAGATTTTATCTATTTTCAATTCTGTCTTCGATTTAGAAATCAATTTAGTGTAGTGTGATCACTAGTTCACTACTTAGATTCCTAAATTGGAATCCTTCAAATTGTAAAGTGTGATAACCGCTTTATTACTCATTAAATTGCGCCCAAAGAAGCAATATTTAAAAAAAAAGTGTTTTTTTATAATAGTTACTCGAGTCAGTTGCTAGTCCTTATTAGAAAAGTCTTGTGTCATAATTTTTAATTTTAGTTTTTTTTTTATATACCGTAGAATGTCCTAAGTTTGCCCTGAGAGCCTATCTTCACCTAAAATTTTCAAAACAAATAGTTGCTCATTTTTATACATTTAGTAAAGAATTTTAAATATGTCAATTCGATGTTCAGACACCAGAAAATACGACGCCATTTTGGCAATCAATTTGCGATAACTTAGAAAATTTTAATGTTCTTGATAGATCCCTTCTTAATAAACGAGTCCCAATTTCGCCATAACGCTTGATTTTTTAAAATGTAGGTACATGTTTTGATGTACACAGACATAAAAGCTAATGCTTTGCACCTGAATTATTATGATTTATAGCTCATAATAACGGGTAGTAACCTATTTAAATATAATATCTCGGGAATGAGGCCATAACTTCAACTACATTTTCTTCCAGCAAAAAGACGTTGAAGAATAAAAGTATCGAAGGATCTTTTGTCTGTGGTAAAAGAGAATAAATATTCTATTGCTCCATTCAAAATACAGTTCAAATGGTTTCTTTGCGTGTGGTTTTGGCGATGATTTTCAAAGAAAAACCTTAAAGCAGACGAAATCAGAGCATTTTACGGTACATCCAAGCAAAAATTGCTTCACTAAGCATCGATGAACTCTTTTGATTTGCGATCTAAACACGAGATTAATGAAACTTTCACACTATAACTTAAACTTTTTCAATGTTCCTTTACCCCAAAAGACTCTAGAGACGCGCTATAAATCTAACCATTCTGGCATACATCTGCCAGCAACCAATATCATTGCAGAAACGAGTTCTGGTTGGGCCTTAGCACGTTGTTGTTGACGAAATTGTTGTTTACGAAACTGTTGTTCATCGGTTGCAAGTGAGGGAACATTGTTGGGGGCGGTTTGTGTGCTGGACTGTTGGGCCCCGATTTCAGCTGATTTATGGTCGGTGCGGGGCCCGCTTTCGGGGACCTTGGCGCCAGTAAATTGTCCACATCTATGTTGATAGCGCCCCTAGTGTCGGCCCATGTGGCCCCCAATTTCGTGGTAGGTTTCTGCTGTATCACAGCCGGCGGTTCGATCGGCGGGGGCTGACTGGGCATCGGCTGGAGTAGACCTGTCGCATGCCGTCTTCTAAGTCCTCAATACTTACACACACACACACACACGTTCACATTTCTCTGCTCGCCAAACTTGTTGGCTTTAAAAACAAGCCAGTTTTGACATAATAGCAACTTTATAGTCAAGTAATTGAATGAAAAAATTAGTACCATTACAATGTTCATCGCGTTCGAGCCAGTCTCGTAATTTATATGTTACACATAAAAGTAAGACAGACTATAATTTATAAGGATATGCAAAATTTAATCAAACAAAACGTAAAAAATATTTAAAAAAAAAGAAACCGAAAGAAATTTGTTCACAATGCGACAATTTATTTCCGGAGGTTATAAATATTTATTAATATTTGGAGATAACTAGAACCAGAGAGATGCAGCTCTGTCAAAAGGACAGGCATGGCTGTCATATTTTTTTAGTACTCATGATGGTTTTCTGCCATTTTGCGTCTTTAGTAAGTTGTAGATACATGTTAAACACAGAATCTACCTATGGCTATACCTATAGTATCATACTTATAAGGCCATCCGTCATCAGATGGGACTATAGTCTATAGTATGATACTAGCTCAAAAGAACGGTTTGGTCCCATCTCGTCAGAGTTTCAAATCGTCAGAGTTTCATTTGGTCAGAATACAATCAAACAAATTATAATTCAAATTTTATTGAATTAATTACAATAAATCAATTTTAAAATAAAAATAACCCAAATGGATAGACCAAATTTGATAGTGCTTTTTTTTTGTTTGAAATCTAATTAGTTCGAAGTAGTTTTCATATAATTTATGAAGATTTGTTCAGCTGTTTGAAGATCATCAAGAAGGGATTTCACTAACTTCCACAAATTCGATTGATTTGTAATTTGGTGTACTGTTACTTGGTGGTATGTCCATGACATGCTAACGTTGACTTGATTCTACAGCATCAAGTATTCTGCGAAATACCCAACTCTTCAGCAACTTACAGCAGATGTAGCTTGTTGGGCTCATTGGAATGGTCTCAACAGAATGTCGGGAATTAGTTTATTATTTTTAATAACAACATTTAAGCCCTGTTTATCTTTCATTAAGCTCTGGTGTAGTTTATTTATAAGAACAACCTGTTATTTATTTAATTAATTTACAAAGAACAAAAAATGTATAACAAGTAAAATTTTCTTTTTATCGCCATGAGTAGGTGTTTTTGTAAGGGAAATGTTGTAGTTATTAGTTTTATTTTAATTTTAAAATTGATTTATTGTAATTAATTCACTTTAATAAAATTTGAATATAATTTATGTTTGATTGTACTCTGACCAAATGAAACTGACGAGTTGAAACTCTGACGATTTGAAACTGACGATTTGAAACTCTGACGATTTGAAACTCTGACGAGATGGGACCAAACCAAAAGAACATAGTATGACTGTATGATGCCAGCTCGAATAAACTTTGTTATGGTATTCTAATTTTTTTTTTTTGTATGAACCAAAGATACAATAACCAACTTATTAACAATATTGTTTCTATCAACTTGAACAACATATTTTGGTTTTTTGGTATAAATTTTTTTTTGTATGTAATTATGAAACATAGTTCCCAAGCAGGACGAATGAGTCTAAAAAAGGGTCTTTTAAAAAAGCCTATTTTTAGATATGGCCAAAATCCCTCAACAATTACACCCAAAATACATGTGACTAGGTGATGGGTAGAAATAAAATGATAAGACAAAATGTATCAAATGCAACTGATTTTATTGCAAAAAGTCACAGCACAAATGTATTTATTTACACAAAAGATTGCATGTCAATTTGTTCATAGGCGTATATTATTTATTGCCCGGATATTTTCAGGGATTTTTGCGACAAATTCATCCCAACGTCATTTGGACTGGCAAAAATTCAAACAAGTGGGAATTACTGATGAAAACATCGTTTGCTTTTGAATTTGAATAAACACTATACAATTTTATTAGAAATTAATTTTCATCGGAAGCTATTTTGTTATTAAAAAAAACGTCAAAGTACGATATGAAAGTTTGAATGATGTAATATACTTTAAATGTTTTTACTAATATATTAGAGTTTAAAATGAACAGCCCTAAGAATTTAGATGCTTCCCTACGCTACAACAGTGCCTTGAAATCGCAATGAAACGTTTACATCGAATCCATTTCAAAGTCATAACTCCTTTCAATCTTCAATTATATCCGCAACTAGAGGAGATATTACACTTTCAAGATAACTGAATATCTGTATAAAGAAATTCTTTGATCCCTCTGAAACTATATCATCGCTCGTTCTCGCCATTTCTACGATCAAATCGTTTAGCCAAACTTTAAACTCCGATATCATTTTAAAGTAATTCGAGAATAATATCGATTTGGGCATGACAGTGATCATCGCGGCCAAAACGGAAACTATCCTCATCCGCACGTTCCAATCTTGGTGATGCTTCAATTGCAACAACATTTCGCCAATCTCAGTACAATACATTGTACACTTATGACAATTCTGAGTGGCTGTCACCAAATTCGCTAAAGTTATTAGGAATTTCTGCAGTAAAATATTATCTATATCCCGTATGCTCTCAAACGAGGATAACGCAGTGACTTTTCCCCTTCGTCCCCTGATGAAGGGATAGATAAAATTATCCGCTACTGCGTCAAATTCATTCTTTTTGGCTTCGGCGAATGGATGTTTCTGGGTCGAGTGGTAATACTTGGTCTTCTCGAGTAATCTGCGACGTATGATTTCTTCCGCTCGCAAATCATCACTATTATCCGAAATAACTGTCTGTATCGAACTCTCTTCTGGCGGTTGGATAGTCGCGATTTTGATGGCGGCCCTTCCCAAAACTTCCATCATGAACATCCTTGTCGCTATAGAATATCTGTTTGCATGCGAATGTATTTCGTTGCATAGATATTCAGCACACGCGGCCGGGTGAGCGCATATTATGGCTATGACCGTATTCAGTTTAACTTCAACGAAATTCTCCACGGGAAACTTTTCCTCCAGATTAACGAACAACCTCAGCAAATCGACGGCGAAAGGAGATTGTTCGTAATTCAATTGTCCTTCGACCAATTCCTCCGCGACCTTTATGCAACCCTCGAATATCTCCGAGTCATCAGTTTCGTCGATCAATGCGATCAAATCTCTAATGAACTTTGGCCTCTTTTTCGACGCAATCAATATGTCATTACTCATATCGTAAGGAACCAAGTCGTCGTCCGAATCCAATTCATCGATGGCCACCTTAGTTTCAGTTTGCAATTTCTTAATTTTATTCGACATCACTCGCTTCACTATTTGTTTTGTTGAACTTTGCGCTGAAACGGCGTATGTTGTCACAGAATTCGAAGTGGGACTTTTGACCGTGAACAGTTTGTTCGTTATTGCATTTAAGACGTCCTCCAAGACAATAGATCTAACCGAATATCCTTCGGGAATCGTACGCCCCTTGCCTATCAGGCATCTTGTCGGTAAATCTTTTAACATATTATGTAGTTTCAAACCCTTTTCACCCATTTCTGTATAATCAAAGGCCAAGTGTTTTATATCTTTGTTCGCGTCCCGATTAATCTGTTCGTCGAAAAGTTTCAATATTATCTCCACAGTCGACATGCCTATACATCTAAACTCTGGCGTAGAAATTTCCAAGTGTTTTCGCATACCATTAAACAAGTTTGTTCTTACACCCGTGAAATCCCATCTAAATTTGTATTCCGTATGCATTACCATCCTATATTTGGTCGCCAAAATTAGCAATTGGGACAGAAACATGTGCTGACTGTAGCTCATCACGTCTACTGTGGCGAATTTAACCCACACATCGCTCAGGTGCAGGATAAATTTCGTGAAAAATTCCGCCCCCCTTTTCATCGTTGACATGTAGTAAACTAGATTTTCCAGTATGGTTGTATCTGCGAAGTTTTTGGGCACAAAATGTAATGGTATCTTCACTGTCAACAAATCTTTCCAAAACTGATTCGTCTCTATATTATCGCCGAGTAGAATCAGAATACTCTGTTCCTCCGTCGCATAGTCTATGGGACACTTCGCTAGGAGATACGGTGCTATTTTATCTATGGCCAAACGGCTCAAATGGTGAAACATTTTCTGTATCAATTTCCTTTTAACGTACTTAGTTTTATCCTCGTTTTTACTCCACGCTATGAGTGCGTTCACGAAATTGTACAAAACTTCTGTGTTTGTGCTCGTATTGCAATAGACCAGGAACTTTGACAGCAAATATGACAGGTAATAAACGTCATACTGTATACCCATTTCGTGGTTACTGTCAGCCATGAAAAATAGTGATTTTATTACGTTGAATATCACAAAGAACGAGTGAGTTTCTCGTGTGAAATCAGAAGGTGTGGCTATTCTAAATTTGTTAGCTATCCTCTCCGGTAAACTGGCCAGCATTTGCACATATCTCGCCCACCGGCTTCTCCTCTTTCTCTGGAGCTCTAGGTCTTTGTTTGCAACTATGCAACAGTCGACGATTGCCACGAATATAGCATCGCTCCTTATGTACTTTTGTATTATGTATAGAAAAGCCTCCTCGGTTGGCAAAAGTTTCTCTGTCCGGAGGAATCCGCAAAGTAAATTTAGAATCTCCATGCTTCCGTTAAAGCTCTCCTCGATGAGGAACATATCGGTCATTTCCTCATGAAGCAGAGGCCAAGCTGGCAATACTGTGTTGCTTATTAAACTCAAAAGTTGCACATATTTCGGTAAAATTTCCTCATCTAACACTAAACTGTCGATCCTAGTCAATTTTTGTACGCACACACTTCCCGGCATATACTGTTTAATGTCTTCGTAGCAAGTTTTTATTAAATGTTTATCTTTTTTAACGTCCTCGACTGTACCTAGAGCGGCAACGAAACGTTCTATGGATCCGTTTAAATTTCGTCCGCTTCCATCTGTAAATAAAAAGAATGCCTACATGTGTCCAAAACTCTAACGAGAACTCAGTTTAGTTTTAATATATGTATTATTATTATATATGAACGATATAATATAGTCACATGTATTTTGAGGTTACCTATTTTCTATACTTTCGTTATCATATTATTGTCCAAAATATAAACAAAATTCTAGTAAACAACAGTAATAAATATAGAAGATTTGGGCAAGGTAGTACCCTCGGTACCCCCCTGTACCGTGAGTTTACAACGACCGCACTCGCTAGCGAGAGCGTAAAATATTTATATAGAAAATTGTCATTTTGACATTGACAGTTGACACTTGTTCGTATAAATATTTCACGCTCTCGCTAGCGAGTGCTGTCATTTGTAACTCACGGTAGAGGTACGGAACTTTGAAAAATAGGTCCAATTTGTGAGTATATTACCTTGATCGCTGGCGGGCGAAGGACGCAGCGCGACGGTCGACAGTTGCGCGCTCAACGCTTCCGCACTGCCGCCGCTAGATGGCGACAGCGACAGGTCGCTCAGCAGGTCGACGGCCGTCGCCACGCCACCACCACCGCCACCACCGCCTGCGCCATATACATTAATTCAAAACTTTTTTTTTACTCAGAACTTACAATGGTTAGTTTACACGCATGGACATTTTCCACCTCCTAAAAATATCTTTCAAGTGCAGTGTCGTGAATTCACTGAAAGAGAAATAAATAGATATACACACACACACCTACACATCCAACTTTTATGAAATAGAAAAGATAAGAAGTATTTTCAATAAACTCACCTATTGTTGGCGAAGTGGTGTCGAGTAGAGTGTGAGTGGTGTTCGCCGAGGATTCCTCGAAAGCCGCCGAGAAATCGGCGAATCCCGCGCCTCCCGCACCCAACCCCGCGGAGGGGAAGGCGTTTGCGAAATCTCCGAATTCGTTCGAATCGTTGCGAGACTTCGCCGCCTTTTCCTCGGCTCTGTAAGATATTTATGACGTATTTAGTGAACCACCTTCACTAGATACTATCTCGTTTCGGTACATCCCACTATCCCCATTATGAATCTCTCCATTGATGGAGATTGTGAGTTTTTCCCACTGTCCCCATTGTGAATCTCCATTGATGGAGATTGTGAGAAGTTTTTCCCACTGTCCACATTATGAATCTCCATTGATGGAGATTGTGACAAGTTTTTCCCACTGTCCACATTATGAATCTCCATTAATGGAGATTGTGAGTTTTTCCCACTATCCCCATTGTGAATCTCCATTGATGGAGATTGTGAGAAGTTTTTCCCACTGTCCACATTATGAATCTCCATTAATGGAGATTGCGAGTTTTTCCCACTTTCCCCATTGTGAATCTCCATTGATGGAGATGGTGAGAAATTTTTCCCACTGTCCCCATTGTGAATCTCCATTGATGGAGATTGTGAGGAGTTTTTTCCTACTATCCCCATTGTGAATCTCCATTGATGGAGATTGTGAGAAGTTTTTCCCACTGTCCCCATTGTGAATCTCCATTGATGGAGATTGGAGAAGTTTTTTCCCACTATCCCCATTATGAATCTCCATTAATTAAGATTGTGACAAGTTTCTTTCCTACTATCCCCATTGTGAATCTCCATTGATGGAGATTGTGAGAAGTTTTTTTTTCCTACTATCCCCATTATGAATCTCCATTAATGAAGATTGTGACAAGTTATTTTTCCCACTATCCCCATTGTGAATTTCCATTGATGGAGATTGTGAGAAGTTTTCCCACTGTCCCCATTATGAATCTCCATTGATGGAGATTGTGACAAGTTTTTTTTCCCACTATCCCCATTAGTCATTTGTAGAATTGCCAGTAGTTGCGTTACTTATTCGCCGTCGACTAACTAGACGAAAAAGATTCTGGGTGTCACCGTGACAACACTGACAACCGAACACTTTAACACAATTTACTCTGAATTACTCTTAAATAACTTTGAATTACTTCAGTTGAGTTGTTGAGTACTCATACGAGCTTATACGCGCAGAAAAAATGCTAACCTGAAACCGCCTTAATAACTGGTCATTTGTCTTTATGCAAAATGACTAATGGAGATAGTGGGACCACAATCTATTGAAACCTTTATTAGATTCAAATAATTGAAATAATGCACTCGGGACCAACGACTACATAAACATTGAAGATGAGACAATTAGCACTGACCTCGGGTCGAAGTCGTCCTCGAGGGAGATGTTGGTGAGAGGAGTGGGCGGGGCGGGAGTGGGGGTGGTGGTGGCGCAGGTCTTGAACAGGTCGTCGAGCAGGTCTTGCGAGGTGCTCACCGCTGGAGTCGCTGGAGCCGCTGGAACTGCTGCAGGCGACGTTGTGCTGCGACCGTAGTTCGCAGCGGCGCCTGTCCCATTATTATTTCAATTACATAGTGTCGTCTTTTTTCTACAAATTATCAATATAAAACCTTCCTCGTTTAACGAACGCTCTTTCCGCATTAGTGAAAACCGCATTAAAAACCGTTGCTTACTTTAAAATATCTAAGTTTAACATCCACAGAGACAGACGGCGGGAAGATACTTTATTTTATCTATACAAATATTATAAAGATTTGTATTTACGAAAAACTACTGGGGTCCAATTCAGTAAGCCTACGTTTTCAAAACGCGTGAATTGAATTCGATTTAAAAAAAAAAAACAACGTTTTTGTATTCAGTAACATCTGTCAATTGAAAACGCACGTTTTACACGTGGTTTTTATCTGTCAAACTTTCGACGTCAAAAACGATACGGATTTGGCGCGTTTTGGCGTTTTCCTTTGTACTGTCCTCTATCTATATATAATACAGAAGTGAATTTTTCTTATAATCGTTTATAAAATTGTGTTGTGTTTCGTAAATTTTGAATGATGGAGAAGAAACACGCCACTAATTCTCAGATAAACTTCCTTGTGGACTATATGGTTCGCCACAGTGATTTAGCGTCTAATAAGGTAGATGTAGCGCAAGGAAGAAATGCTGCCGAGAAAATGTGGCAAGAACTGGCGGGTGAGCTGAATGCAATGGGCGGTGCTATGAAATCCGTGGACAAATGGAGACAGGTTATTTATTACATAACTTTATTACTGCTTGTGGAAAGCACCACGTGTTTGGTGTAGCTTTTTGAAACATTAAATTATTAAGTTTAGAACACAAAAATATTTAGTTTAAATTTAAAACGTATCTATATGAAAAATACAAAGATAGGTTATTTTATGTCAACAAAGTGCGTTCATAACCAATGCTTCGCTTTGTCTTTGAAATTATTTGTTACGAAATAATATATTATATTTAAATATTAAGTGTTATTAGTGAAATAAACCATAGTCGGAAATATTTCACCATTTTTAATTGATTTCATAATATAATAAATGTTTAATAAGTATGTACTATATTATATTATAAAAAACTTATTAAGATGTTATGCAGCTTCAGAACGTCGCGTCGGTGCGAAAGTCATAACGTGCCAGAGACAATTTAACTTTTGTTTACTGAATGCCAAAGTTTTAGAAATCGAAATTAGCGCGTTACGTTTTGAGACGTTTTCAATTCACGCGTTTTGAAAACGTGCGCTTACTGAATTGGGGGGCTGGACCGATTTTAAAAATTCTTTCACCTATAGACAGCTACGTTATAAGCGAGTGACATGGGCTTTTTTTTATAAAGTTACGCGAGCCAAGTCGCGTGCAACGGCTAGTACTTATATAGAGTGTGAAGTGACAACTGACCCAGGTCGATCCTCTTGGAGGGCGTGGAGGGTTTCCCCTTGGCCGGACTCTTGAGACTGATGCTGAGGGTCTTCTGGTCTTCGCGACGCAAGGGGGGAGGCGGGCTGGTCCCCCCACTTCCGCCACCGCGTTCTTCGCTGTCTCTATAAACGTTCTCCCTGAGGAACACATTTAACACCCCATCAATGTAATACAGCTATAGATTTCGCACGCCATACAAAACACTACACTTTAAAAGTGACATTCGCGTTGAGCATGAACTCTGTCTCATGTGTCTTTTAAAACCAACCAAACGTTTGTCATTTAAAGAAAATGTGACTTTACGTCCAAAACATTGGAGTTTAAAATTCAATAGTTGAAGTCGGTCGTTACTACCTTTTACCATTGACTCCGCCATGATTCCGCTTTAAGCGCACTTTTCATGTGCCGCTTTGGCATTTGTGACGCAAATTCCATACTTGTTGTACTTCTATGGAGAACACCCATAAGAGTAAATAAGGCCCCAGACATAACTTTGGTTATTTGAGTATTATTTTACTTATTCTTGTTACACACTTTTTAATAGGCATTTTTTTTTCATTAAGATTCCCAGAACCTAACCTATTTCTATCCACTACAAATAAGTCTTTTAACACACATTTTGTGAACATGTTTTTTAAGTGATTCTGTGCTTTTAGTCCTAAACTTGCTTAGGTGAGGTTTTCTCACCATAAAAACTATATTTTTTTACGAAACTAACATCCATTCCTACGCCCTATTCCATTCTGGGTAAGAGGGAGAGAGATAGATAAGGAGAAAGTGGGAGAGGGGTGCGGAGAGAGAGAGAGAGAGATGAAGAAGTTTAAGAGAAGGAAAGAGAGAGAGAAAGAGAGATAAGGAGAAAGTGGGAGATGGGTGCGGAGAGAGAGAGATGGATAAGGAGAAAGTGGGAGAGGGGTGCGGAGGGATAAGGAGAAAGTGGGAGAGGGGTGCGGAGAGAGAGAGAGAGAGAGGGAGAAAGTGGGAGAGGGGTGCGGAGAGAGAGATAGATAGATAAGGAGAAAGTAGGAGGGGTGCGGAGAGAGAGAGAGAGAAAAGAGAGAGAAAAGAGAGAGAAACGTGTTGGTCACATTACTTGTTCGGTTTCCGTTGTCCATAGTCCCCGTCCGAGTCGTCTCTGTCATACTCATCTTCTTCGTTTCTCTCTTTTGGCTCTTCTGAAATGATAAAAACTTATCTAGTACAATTAATTTATAAAATTAGTGCTAAGAGTTTACGAAAGGTTTTCGTACCCTGACTGTACATTTAAAGTAGTGTAGGCCGACTTACCCCAATTGGTGCCTCGGTCGCTGTATTCACCCCAACCTCCTCCGCTGCCCCTCATCGAGCCCAGGGTCGTAGCTTCCGAAGACATACCTGGTGACGAACAAACCGTCATCGTCATTGTGCATGCATTGATGCAACAAACACAATCTAGGTTAGATTCAATCTTCTCTTTTTTCATTTTCTTTAAATCTCATTTTGTGGAATATTATTCAAGTTTGATATCATTTAAAACAATGTATTTTTTTTATTGTAATTAACAATAAACAATCTCTTCCTATTTTGAAGAGACTTGGTCTTGCAGCACTTGCAGCACCTGAGGTGTTGCTTTTGTTATTGGCGACGGTAGCCACCTACCGTCGAGTGGACCGTCAGCCTGTCTGTCGACCTTAACATAATGTAAACAGGTTCCAGATTCGATCCCGTCAGGGTCAACTTTGGAAATGAACTATTCACAGTTGGGTCTGGTCTGGCAACCGTCAGCTTGTCCGACAACGTTACCACAAAAAACAGTTTTTCATCCGAATCCGACTCACCGATATATTTATCCTTATTTTTCTTCGCTTTCTTTCTCTCTTCCCTAAGTTTGTCATCATCCTGTATGAAGTCAATAAGTTCTCGCACTTTATGTCGAACGTTTATACCCTGAAATGATAAACAGGTTATGGATCAAATTCGTAGATAGAATGTGTATAGAGTCTGTCGATATGTATGTGGTCAAATCAACGCATTTTCAAGTTATCAAAGTTAATTATTTCATTAAATTCAATTGGTAAGCATGTCAAAGAAAAGGAAAACTTCGTTTAGAGCCGGAATGACGAACCAATGGTACGCGTAATTAGTAATTAAACAGTACTAAAATATACTATAAAATGCACAATAATTATTTTTTGTGGTATTTAAGAGTCGATAGGTATTTTTAATTTTATTATTTTCGCAATAATTTTGACACTATAACCTGAAAAGTATGAAAAAAGTAAGTTTTAACAAATACCTAATCAAATAAACAACAAGTGGTACTAACCTGATCCTTTCCAATATCGTCAATGTATGTATAATTCTCTAAGGCGCGCAGGTCGTATATGTGTTCCCTGGCTGACGTTACCACACGCTCTGAACCGTTGCGCACTAGATAGCTTAGCAATAGTAAACACTGAAATATTAATTAAAAAAAATTTTTTAATAGTGACAACTCATCCATCCCTCACGGAGAACCTTAGAACTGTAAGCAAAAAATACCTTGTATGTCCTCCGCCAGTGTGATCTATTGTCGAGCAGCATCCGTCGCCAGAGCATGGACATCACTTCGGGGAAGTGCTCGTACGTGAAAGTGGCTAGGGCTAATTCTTGCATCTGCTGACCGGTGGGACCCCAAGCCTCGTCCGAGGTTGCCTCTCGGACTTTGCCTTCCACTTCTGTGTAGTTCATCACCACATTTGTGCTGGAGATTTCCAAAGACAATATGTTATGAACGTGTGAACATATTTGGTCTAGTGGCTAATAACCCTAGCTGTTAACCAAACGGTTGCAGGTTCGAATCCCGCTAGGGGCAAATGTTTATTTGTTTACAATTATTATTACCTTTGTATCGGAGTCATGGATGTTTGTATTTATAATATGTATTTACAAAAATTATAGTAATCTATGTAGTATATCAGCTGTCTGATATCCATAATTAGTAGCATTAGTTGCTTAGTGTGGAACTAGATGGTGCTGTGTGGAATGTGTGACGATATTTATTTATGAATGACCTTTCCTGGATGGGTATAGCAAAGAATAAAGTCAACTGGAACAAGATGGGGGAGGCTTTCACCCTATCATCACAATTTATTTTCTTTTCTCTGTATATTATTATGACGTGGATAAATAAAAAGCTTTATTATTATTACTATTATATTATTATTTTATCAATGAATTTCAAATAGCAGTGATAGCTCGGTGATACAGTGACATGGAAAATGCAGGATTTAATATTGAGTGTTGGTGTTGCTGTTAATGGTGACAGGTAAAATTTTGTGTAAACCTATGCTGAGAAACGAAGTCATGTTCGAAGATATGTGAAGTCCACAGTGCCCTGGTCAGGGTGGACTAAGGTATATTTATGGACTAATGAGAAATAAAAAAGGTATAAAGGGTGTAGCTTTTTATACTTTCGTTTAAATCTTTAGCCTTAGTTAAAATAGTAAAAGTGTTGCAAGGAAATTCCATTAAGGCTGTAACTACTGTTTCTGAGTGTATTTTATGTCCTGACACTAAAAAAATCATCTAGTTATACCATAACAACAATAAATTGGATCTTTTCAAGATCGGTCTGCTAGTTTTTGAGTTTATTCATTACAAACATACAAACCTTATCTCTTTATAATATTAGTATAGAAGTATAGTATAGATTACTTTTAAATAAAAAAACTACAAATATATTAAATCAGTTCTTATACCTATTGCACAATATATAATTATCTACTTGTAGCATGTAGAGTGCCTTTTATGTAATAGACTTGAAAGAGAAAGGACCTTGATTGTGAGGTTACGAATTTATTTTACAAAAGAGGTTGTTGACCTATGAAAAATTATGCATTTAATATTGATATGAAAGGAAAAATGAAATATATAAAAAACATGGAATAGTGGTAATAGCCCCTATGTTTATAGAAATAAACCATTTAAATTTTCATACAATTATAACATACAACCTTGCAGGTTTAATTTATTAATTTTTACAGCTACCTGTTCCATTATATCCTTATCGGTCTCATATTCAATACAAAGAGCTGCAAGTAAACTTGTTTATTGTGATAAAAAAAAACTAAGTTTATCCTTATCTGCAGACAGTAAAACTGAAGTCAACTTACTGAAATTCACCTGAAAATTGTTATATGTACCTACACTACTGATCTAACATATTTAACTGCATCTTCCATGTTATTATATTTTCTATATAAATGGACTTATTAATCTTAAACTTGTAATGAAATAAATAATGAATAATGAAATAATTCCGCTGGGGCTGGAAAGTTCTCGAGGGGAGGCCACATACCAGCAAATGCAGACGACCTAATAAAGGCAGCGGGTTAACGGTGGATCCAGGCTGCTTCTGACGGGTCCTATTGGAGAGTTATGGGAGAGGACTATGTCCAGCAGTGGACATCCTGCGGCTGAGATGATGATGAATGAAATAAAACTTTTTTTACATTTTGTGTAAAAAAGCGATATTGGATCCAAAAGAATTAGTAAACTAATTTAAACCAAAATGTAGACTAGAACCATATTTAATGGCAATTAAAGGATAATATTTTTAATTACAATTAAATACTTTAATTTTAATTACAAGAACAAGAATCATAACACACAATTGTTATTGGATTGTTGCAATTACAACTAATAAATTTTATAATAAAATTCATTTATTTATTAAATTAAAACATATTACATAAACATAAACATTTTTGTTATAAAAATCTACTAGCATTAATCACTAGTACTCCGATTGTATGTTTATCATGTTTTATAGATAAACTTATTTATCTTTAAAGATGTAGTTTTATTAATGTATTATTTTGTTGCAGATAATGTTATTATCTTATTACTATAACTTTATATGTGATTAATTCATTATATCCATAAACAGAATATTGTACATTATGCCCAAATAAATAAATGTTGGTTAGCACAAACCCATGTTGGAAATATCTTAATTATATGAAAAAGAAAGAGCTTAGTCTATTTTAGTATTTTTTTTTAGTTTATTTATTGGTATGTGGGTACCACTTCTACTTAACAACAAAAAAGTCACCTACCAGCAATTATTTACAAATACTTAAAAAAAAAAACAATTGTAAGTACCCAAGTTGAATATTATTATTGCCACATATCTACTAGATTAGCAGTGTTTCGAAATAATGATTTTATTTATGAATGGATTTTCGAAACATTACTACGGTAAAACATTTACAGCCGGTAGACGCCCATATCTAGCTTATTGTATTTATGTCTTCAATATTGAAGTAATTGTAGGTACTCAAACATTTTTCCAAAGTTAAGGCAAAACTATTTAGACTTATTATAAGATAATAAAGAACCGATTACATTTCAGTTTTAAACAGTGAATACTATTCGAAAAATCGAGTTTTATTTCTTCTAGTAATAGGAGATCTAAGTTATAATCTTGTTTGAAAAATACGATTGGAAAGTTTTAGTTTTTATATTGAGGACTCATTAAGATTGTTGTTAAAAAGGCGTTATTAAATTGGATATTTTTACACATATGGTAGAAATTAACATAAAATATAAGTGAGGTCTCAATGCTTACACTTTATCCGCCAACTCCCGCACCTTCCACATACTTATAAAACGATCCATATTTATGGGCTATTCAATTTTAAAGTTAGTAAGACACTAATTATATAAAATGTAAATCACGCGAATAAATTATAAACAATATAAAATTTATTTAACTCAAAAATCGTGATGATGATTTGGCTGACATTCTTGCAAAATGGCGACAGTAAATGTTACCATTTAACATAATCATTAATCACCACACAATAAAAAAATGTTACCAAATTAAAATATGTGTGATATGGTTTTAAAAATCATAGAAATAAATCACAGAACACTACATAACCAAAAAAAGATATATTATGTATGACCATGGTATGACCCATATGAAAAAAAAACCAAAAAAACTTGGTGTGAAAAAAATCCAGGAACACCCCAAAGTTGGTGTGTTTTGAAAATGCTTTTACTTTTTTCTCGAAACGAATGGCCGTAATGTATTGGTGTGGTGTACATTTTTTGGACTAGCTTTATCTATTTTTTGGGTATCAAATTGAAAGGGCTCCATTACCTTTCATTTAATATCGCACTCGATAGGTTTTTAAAGAAAACCATAAACAAATATACTAAAAATTGATGACATCATAACTGGAAAATGTACCAGGTGGCGGATATCCACCCAAGCCAACTAACTGAGACTATTATACTTTCATGAAAAAATTCTTCATAGTACGCGAGCTTCCTCACAGGACTATAGTCAAATTCTATATAATATATGTAAATAAAGTGGAGATAATCGCCCGTTCCACCTATCCCAATTAAGTATCCCCACTGGTAGGATACTTCCCCAAATATTTATATATATTAAGGTTGATGGTAGGTGGCTATCGACCATAGAGCAATTAAGGAAGGGTTGGTATATTATCCTCACTGTTCGAAAACTTAAAAAATATGACATATTGATAACAATTTTGATATACACGACACTGATAGTTTTTGTTTCCATTTAACCGGCTTACTTACTAGCGCCATATTGTTTTTAGCAAGACGCCGCGCGCCGGTACCATAGGATTAACGATAAGGGATAGGGTTAGAGTAATAGGTATAGGCATACGTCGACCACTAGTATTATTAGTATTATATACGTATCAACAAATAAAACGACAGCTTTAATATAATGTTTTTATTTCAAGAAGTAATGACATAACTTAGATATATACTATATTGCAAAACAGCCAAAGATACATGTCTCGTGATATTTACAGCCAAGCCGTATATCATGCATTAAGATAGAGTTCAATTCCTTCTCAGACCACTTTCCCCTTGGAACCTCTACAACCAGTTTTACTTCTAATGAGTCTCACTCATTAGAAGGTCATACATCATTTCTTGGCGATTTGATCGTTCTGCGGTTGAGCACCATAATATTGCCACAGCTCGATAGCTTTATTGGCTACCACTTCTTCACATTGCTCTGAAATCTGAAATTTAATGTATAACATTAATTCGGTTTGGAGTACCAACTTACATGGGTGTTAAACTGAAAAAGTGGCAAGCTAAAAGCGTTAAATAGTGGTTCATAAATAGACTAGAATGGCGCTAGTGTAGCATTGGTGTTTGATATGATTGGTTGGTTTCGTAGTTCGTGAAACCACCGTAAATAAAATGCTACTAGAGCGCCACGCCCCAATTCTACTACAGCGCCGCCAAATTGAGCGTATTCGACGGACACTTTCTCATGTATAGAGTTGGGGCCTCCTTGCCTCTATTCTCCATGGGTGGGGGTAAAATCGTGCAAATGCAACGAAAACGTGTTACAGGAAGAATACAGGATTTATAGAACGCGCGCTATTTCATTTGACCAATGACCAAACCGCGCGCGGAAAAAGTGAGTTATTAAAAATCGGTAAAGTTGCCAGTAAAAAAATCTATAATTTGTGAGGAATTTGAATAGGAATTTTTAAATCGTCATCATAGAAACACTGGAACAACGATCAAGGTGACTTGTCAGATGTTACACATCATATGCGACTAATGTAAGGCTCGTTTACTTTTTCAAATATTAAGATCGACAGACAGGCTGACGGTCTACTTGATGGTAGGTGGCTACCGTCGCCTGTAATACAAGCAAGTGCCGATTACAGTAGTATTAAAAATAAGGGATTGGAAAATGGGCTCTGGCATCCCTTACTCACTCATCGAAACACAACAGCATACATGCTGTTATTTCAAAAAATACTTACAATATACTAATTTCAAATAAAATATCTATCATCTAAAAAAAAAATGGCCGACCAAAGTGTTATAGCAACAAGGGTCAAGCGTTATATTGCTTTTTTTTTTTTTTAATTTTGAACGCATACGAAGTCGCGGGCATCGGCTAGTTATAAAATATCAATGTATTGTATCCATTAAAATTTCTTCCTAAATAAAGTCTATTGATATGAAATCGAATGACGCACTAGGCGTAGTATTTGAGCTGTTAAATGGCAAACAAACGGTTGCACTATAGTCAAGCCAAACAGACAATGCAAACAATGAAAACAATGTCTGTCCTTTTCCCTCACACGAAGCATCCGGCGCTATCTGTCTCATGGTATAGGAAGCCATCTTGACAACACGCAGAAAGTTTTATATTCTTTGCGTTGTCTGGTTGGCCTTGCTGTAAGTATTAATACATTATAAAATTATAAAATCTTAAACCTCGCTGACGCATTTCAAGACCTCTTCAGCGGTCTTAGCTTTGAATATACTCCTTCGTAAAGTTATAATTAAGGTGACCGCTACAATGGGGAGTATTTTCGAGGCACCGCTGCACACCTTATCCCATATCCTGCAAAAGAAACAGTCACTACATTAATTTTATGTGGACATATAAAGAGGAAATAATAAATTTCATAAAACGAAAATTTTAAATTTAAAAAAAAGACAACTAAGTAGGTGCCTGAAGTTTTTTATTAAATCATATATATTGACCCATTTCCTCACTCTTTCTCTTAGCTTCTTAGACAAAAATTGGCTACTTTTCAGATCTTTTTACATGCATTGACTCACTTAGTTATCACTAAGTTAATTATAACTTGGACTTACTTGACTAGTGAGGTGTCATCCAAGACACCCGCAAAACAACAATTGAACCATTTGGTCAGAGGTAACTCGTCCAGTGAATTTGTACTTTCTAAATGACTGCAATTTAGGAAAAAAAATGCAAATCAATAATAGATATACAAATACCTATTATCCTAATCATTTATTCTTAAGAGTGTATAACTTTTTAGACTAATTTCTCAACACGATTATGATTCACGTAAGAATAATACAAACAATAAAAAAATGGAACAAGACAGTACAAATTCTATTTCTATTTTTTTTTTGTTGCAATTAAAAATTATACTTTAACTATATGTAAACTTCTGTTTTTAACGTATCGTATTTTATTGAATTTTACTATCTCAAGTCACTTTTAGTCATCTATTTACCTGAGAAAAATTATTAGGAATGTCTTTTAAAAAAAAATCTCGATTATAAAAATTTTCTCCACTTTTACTTGTTGCAATATCCAAGCGTAAAAATAATAATGAAATGTTGCATTTTGTGCTTTATATATTTTATGTGATTTCTACAAATTCAGATCGTTCATTGAAAAAACAATATTTGTACATGAAATTTCAATGCTTAATATGTAAGAAAATAGATAAAAATTATTATAAAATACTAAGGCCTATTTTATATGATTTTTTTTTATAGACTATTTAATGCCTATTTAGCACTCTTAAGCAAAGCAAAGCGTTAAACTGTTAAGCACTCTTAATCACTTTAGTATAATATTTTACATAGCTTTTGCACGCGACTTCGTCTGTGTAACTTTATAAAATAAAGCCTATTTTACATGCTGTCTATAGGTGAAAGAATTTTTGAAATCGCTCCACTAGTTTTTGAGTTTATTCACTACAAACAAAAACACAATTTCTCTTTATAATTTCGTCATGTTTTTTTAAAAAAATTTCTAAAACCTTCTTGATTCATCTTGTCGTTTTTAAATATTAATTTTACCACCCTGATGAGTTTGTAAATTTGTTTTAATAATAAAAGTAACAAAACTAACGTATAAACATCTCCGTCCTCAGCCTGAAGCATGTTTTCAAATCCCTCTTTAAGTTTTGGCAACTCCTTTTGCATTCCCTTTACAATTTCTGTTAGGGATTTCGTCATCCAATAGACATCTATCTCGTCCGGATAAAGGTTCAATAATGTTTCTGATATTGCTAGAAATGTTTCTTCAGACTGTAACGGAAATATCAATAGTGAAGTTGTAAAATTCAGACGGCCTTTGTAAACTTGTAAACATATTCACTTCATTTATTTATAGGCAACTAGACCCATATGTTACATTAGTTATATACTTAATTTTATTATTATATCTAGACAGTTCTGTATTAAAAAGTATAAGTCAAATAAAAGCAAATTGTTTTTATATAAGTACTAACAGTAATAAGACACAAGATTATTTTAAATGAAGATAGAATATATCTGTTTAAGCTGTTTATATTTTTAATTGGTCTGTTTTGCTGACAAAAGTTTATATAAAACAAAAAAAAACCAAATCATTACTCCATGAACATAATTAAGTTAAATAATTAATTAATTTTAATAAATTGGAGATCTTGTCAATAAATATGTTCTACCACAAATTTCAAAATCACTCTGTCATAAATAAAATAGTTCTTACTGGATAATTAGTTTCAGGAAACAAAGGTGGTTTAAACTCTTCGGTTTCGAGGAGCCACATCTTCAAGAGAACATTGCTGCGAGGTATATCAGCATTTATAACATCAACCATCTCAATGGAATATAGGAGATCGAGGAACTGCTCTGAACGTTGTTCCCAAACAAATTGATGAGAGTCCGGATATACAGGGAGTATATCTGAAAGAAAGAGACGACCTTTAAGGGCATTTCTTTTTTGAATTTACGTTAAGGTCAGCAAACAGGCTGAAGGTCCACGTGATGGTAGGTGGCTACCGTCGCCTGTAACACATGCAACACCATAATTATGTGCTATTGCCCACTACAGTATGATTAAGGATAAAAGATTGGAAAGGGAAACACAAGAGCACATTTGCTGTTATTTCACGGTGGTCTTCTGTAAGGGGTTGTTTATCACAGCCAAAACTACTATAAGTGTACAAAGCTGAAGTTTATTTTATAATGTAAGTATACACTAAGAAAAGATTTTTCAAAATTTAAACTGCATGTGAAACCGAAGGAGGGTCGCTAGTGTTTTATAAAGATACGCAAACGAAGTCGCGGGCAATAGTTAGCCATGAACGAAACGCTGATACTTCAAAGGTACAATAGAAGGCTAAATGCTCTCACCAAGTAAAACTTTCCACACTAGATTCCTGTAAGCAGCCGGCACTGTGAACCTCAAGCAGAACTGTTTCAACTTCATTTTATCCCATGGTTTCTCTTTCATAAGTATCTCCAGCGATTTCTTCTCTTCGACTCCTCGGCAACCTACTTTTTCATAGTACGACGAGCGGAAGTTTCGTTCGTCCGCCATTCTCACATTAAACAATATTTACATTAAACCTAATAAAGTTATATATAACATTTAACAAATAAAAACATTTAAATGGTTATTGAAACGAAATACAATAACCAACAAACTTAATATTATCGGCGAAATCTCTTTGTTTCACTTTCGCCCTTTTGATTTGATAATAGTGATACTGGCAGCTGACAGCCAACTGACAGCTAACAGAGGACAGCTGACACTGACAGTAATGGATTTTTTGACAAACGCCAGCTGTTCCCAGCTGTTCCTCATATTTCGTTAGCGCTATACATATAATCTATAATGCAAAAATCTCCGTTGACTACTTTTCTACTGAAAATACTTCTACTTCTACTTCGCTACTGGGAAGAAAAAAAAAATTTTTATTTTAAACATTACTTTCATGTTCTTAAATGATATGTTTTGAGAACATGAAAGTAAGTAATTAATTTAAAAAAATATTATAGTACCTAGTACAAGTAATTGTATAATTTAAATAAACAAGTAAATTCTAGGATGTATGATTATTAAATAATTGAATGGCATTAAGCCGAAAATCGAAAAAAAAAATACAGCGATATTTGCACACGCACCGACGATTTGCTCGTTGATATTTCATGACCTTAACATGACCCTAACTTATAATATGTGGGTATAGGTAGGTAGGTATATATATGTATGAAAAGGCAGGCACTTTTAATATGTATGTATGTAGGTATAGGTATACTAATCTGTTTGGAGGAACATTTCCGTTTTATTTTTATAAATTTATATGCTAAGTAAATACTTATTAAGTTTTTTTTAACTCTAGCTATTGCTTTCGTAAAAATATTTTTATATTTTATCCTAATACATAAATTATATATAAAATAAGTATAACATAATGTAATAGCAGACAGGTACCTTCGTAAGTACTTAACTGTACCTCTATCTACTTGAGTTATACCAGCCTTCAAACTAAAAAAGTTGTAGTACTGCCAATTTTGAATTCTCATTTAGAACTTCGACCAAACAATACGTTATTATGACAATACCTAGGCAAATGGTTGCCATGGATTGTTTATAAAGCGCAAAATTTTAGGAATTTTTGCAGTGGCAGCAAGAAATTGTAAGGTTTCATATTTTTTTTTGTATTGATCGGATAAAATACAGAATTAAAACACCAAGTTAAAAACTATCCATGGATAGTTCGGGCGCATCAGTAAATAGTAAAGAATATAAAGAAAAAAAGTATGCCGAGTTACGGAAATTCTTTGAGAAAGCAAATTTTCCTGAAAACGTTCTGGAAAAAATTATAGAAAACGAATTAAAGCCGTTAAATGCAGATTATAATACATCTTCGGCTAGCAGTTCCGACGTTAAAACAGAGTATGAAGTTATGACTGGTCAACCTTTTACAAATGTCGAACATTATGACAGACCGATCACAACTGCTCAAGCAAAGGTTATTATAAATAAAAACCCAATTATAGAAGAAAAAACCAGACAAATTCAAATCGCAACTGAAGATCGAAATAAGGTTATTAAAATTCCTTTAGATGAAATAAATTTACCGGGCTATGAACAAATGCAAAAAGAAATCGCTTCTGCAGAAGGTGATACGGAAAAAGTTAATGAAATAAAATACAAGCATATGCAATATTTAATCAAATCTGTTGACGATTATAAGATCAAATGTGAAAAAGATAACGAGGAAACGGAAGAAGAAAAATCTGACACTGAAGTGACAGAAGAAGATGAGGACAAGGACTTCGAAGCGATTGAAAAAATTGTTAGTCAGTATACCGACAAGTCTTACGAAGCAAGATACCAGGAAACTCAAGATATGCTTTCAAGAATGGCAGACAATTATGAGAATCCATATAGTGAATCTTATCCTGAACCTAGTAAACTAGGATCAAATGAATGTTCAGTTTTAAAGGCATCGTCAATGTACTTAGCCAAAGGTCAAATACGAAGATCAGCTTTGGCAGAAGTTAAGGAAAGTTACTCTATCAATGAAGCTATGAATATATCTTTAAAAGATAATCCTGTAAAACTAAATCTTAGTGGAAAGCTGAAGAGTGAGACAAAATTAACTGATGTTAACAATGAAATTTTGGACGTTGAGGAAGTATTTCCCAAAAGTTATGAAGCGAAATTGAAAGATACAGTGGAATCTCTTAAATCCATTAATTCAATTTTAAATAATAGCCCGATTTCTACCATTAATAAAGGTGATAAGAATGATGATAAAGATAACATAGAATTTGTTCCTAGCGTGGGAGTTGAAAGTAAACTTGAAAGCAAAGACACACTGGACAATAGGCAAGTTAATGATAAAATTGATAATGCAGAAACAAGTTACCCATGTGATCAACAACTTTTACAAAGTGCCCTTGAGGAAATATTTGAAGTAAGTGAAAATGACGAAACGGGTAATAAAGAACTGGAATACAAGGAGATGAGAAATCTCGCTCGGAATATTGTTGAAGGTGCTGAAAATCTTAGCACGTTAATTCAAGAAGATATAACTAATAAGCTTAATAGCATGAATGAACTTTTAAATGATGTTAACGAGGCTTCGGAAAATTCGAGAAAATCTAATCTAGTTTACCAAAAACTTAAAGAAGAAGGAGATCGGGTACGAAGAAGAATTGGTGTAAAAAGTCTATCTAAACTCGATAATACAACTCCTAATTTTGATACAGAGAGTAACGAAATAGTTGAACCTAAGGAAACAAATTTAAAAAGCAGTTCTATCACTCATTCTGAAATTAATGATATTTATACCTCTATTAGTAAACTCAACGCTGAATTAAATCGCCACGAAGAGCAAGTAAATAAAAGTGAAGAAAATTATGAGTTGAGAAATCAGGAGTGTAAAGATTTTATGTGCGAAATGGATCAGGTATTACAAAAATCTCATGAGGTTTTACACCCCGTATCAATAACAGAACTCAATAAAACCGCTGACGTTAAAAAATCTACAAACGAAAGATCTGAATGCGAGAATGTTGAGGTTATTGAGAACAATAAGTGCAACAAAACACGTAAAGAACTCTGGGATATTGATTTAAATATAGTCAGTAACAGTAAGCCAAAATTATCGGATTTTGAAAAACAACAAAAACAAAGGAATAACAGGATCGATACGCTTCTTAAAGACATTCAATGTAATATGAAAGATAATGCAGAAATACAAAAACTAGTTGACAACATGTTAAAAAATAAAGAGGGCCACAAAGAATTTAATACTAAGAAAACCTGTGAAGAATCCACCGTGGATGATAAAGCAAGAGGAGACTACATAAAAGCTTGTAGTTCGAAATGTAGTGAAAAGAAGTTACAATTGGTTTCTGAACTTGCGCCCGCTGATGGAGAACTTGAGGGTAAAACTTAGTTATAACAAGCACATAGGTTTTTAAAAATTAATTTCCTGCTATATGCATTCTTATTAAACAGCCTTAAACTAACACTTAACACTTCATGACTAACATTTACGTACTTGATTCTTTTTATTTTTTGTTATTTAGATACATAGTTGTATACAACAATAGTTTTGTGACCCTCAAAAATCAAACTTAGAACTTAATTCAGAACCGATTCGGGCTCACATCCCACATTGATTAAAAGCTTACATATTAAGTCAATTTGCTACATTGTTTTAGAATATGCAAAACAAAGAAAAGCTAGAGAACTGAAAAAGGCCAAAGCTGAAGAGGAAAAGCAACAGAAGAGACTGGAGTTTCAGAAGAAAATGGAAAAAGAGAAAGAGGAATTGAGAAGGGGTCCTAGGATGACCAAGGAATTGATACGGAACCACTGCAAGCAACACAAGTTGTACTGTACTCCGCATCTTAATGATATTTTGTACTTACATTTCAAGGTAGGAAATTATATACTCCTAGATGTGCTCAGGACTTCTACGCGCTGTAGTTGGTTTTTTGATAAGCCCACAGGGACCTAACATTTTTCCAGGCTAAAAAGTATCCTTTATATTAATCCAGATGATAAAATATCTGTAAGCTAAATTTCATCAAAATCCGTCCAGCCGTTTTTGCGTGATTAGGTAAAAACACCGAAATAATAATATACAATATTAGTTTCATATCAGGATTGTGAAAGTTTTATTTTATGGTCAAATTCTCGTTGTTAGATGTTTTTGAAATGGTCAATCACTTATTGCCTTACTTTAAACTCTACAGGGATTTTCCAAAATTGAAAACTTAGACGAGTACACTGGTCTTAAGTGCATATTTCTCGAAAATAATGGCATCGAGAGAATCGAAGGATTGGACACATTATCGCAATTGAAGTGTTTGTACCTCCACTACAACGTTGTTAGAAAAATAGAGAACCTGGAAGGATGTCCATTGTTGGACACATTGAATTTGGATCATAACTTTGTGACTAAAATTGAAAATTTGAATGTTGTTCCCGATTTACATACTTTGAGTATAGCGCACAATATGCTTACGAGTGTTGGTAAGTTCCTTTTATTTCTAGATTAGCTGTTCCCTTTTTTTTACATGAGGAATCCATCATGGATACCCACCGGCCTGGGGACAGACCGGTGGGTTATGTCGGACTCCCGCCCCGAGATGGTATTGGGGTAGACCTACCGACTAAACCTTTTGGCGTCCTCCGCGTCCGCTATAAGGCGAAGTTGCGAGGTCGGACGAGATTAGCTGCTCCCTAGACTTCGTTCGCGCTGTAGTTCGTTTTTTGAAAATCCCACACCAACTTAACATTTTTTCAGGATAAAAAGTTTCCTATATGTTAATCAAGTTAATCATTAATCTCGTACATCAGTCAAAATGGCAAAAAATATATTAAAATAGCACATCTCCATTCAAAGTTCAAATCTGTGCCCTTGAAGGAGCTAATCTCAAAAAATTATTTTCTGTTAATTCTGCTCAATATTCTTTTTAATATTGGATATATAATGTTATTATTGAATTATTGATTTAATTACCTAATCTTCTAATTTATTTTATTTACGAAAAAAAAAACACAGTCGATATATAATATCTAGCTTGGGTTCCTTAGCCAGGGTTTAATATACCGGCCGAGGTAATGGCCAGCTCTGGGTCGCCAGTGATTAGGACCAAGCATTTTGCCAAAATTTTAAAAAGTTTAAATATGAATTTTAATATCTCTCTCTTCAACAAAAACTATAAAAACGCGATATACCTACTTCCATCCTTTGTTGACCCCTTGACAGGGTTGACATGACCGTGTTCTTCTTCACAGTTTAAACTATTCAAGGGATTATGGATTACAAGGTGCTGGATACAGGCAGCGTCCGATATTATAATTATTTTAGTTCAAAAGGCTACATGATTTTGACTAAGGTAATTTTCAGATGATTTGGAGCATTTGAGGAGTTGCAGGAACCTGTCAGTTTTGGACTTATCATACAATCGTATAGAGGATCCTTTGGTCATTAACGTGTTGGCTGACATGGATATTTTAAAAGGTGTGCATCATTAAAAGGTTTTTGGTGTTGTCAACATTTTCGAAACTTATTTAGGATTAGGTATTTTATTTACATTTTAATACTCTGCCACTACTAAATATCGATGTGAATATTTGCAAGTAGCCATTTTCAACTTTGTTATTGTAAAAAGTTAATTTTAGTCTAATTTCTTAACAAATTTTGTGAAGGCTTGTGCTATCTCCAATTCTCCATATCAAATTATACTGAAAATCATATTAAACACAGATATAGGCAATAATTTTTACATACTCGAGTACGTAGTTTCAAAAGTATATAATATATTAAAATAATAATAACATGCAAACAATGAACGAGTAGGACCACAAACTAAGTTCCCTGTCTCTCGGGTAATTGCTTAGGTCAGAGAGGATTGCGTGCAATAGATAATCTTGCATACATTTGTGCGACTTGTAACAAGGGAAGCCACATTCCTGTAATGTAGTTTCCTCTGTTGAAGTGCAATCTGGGTGACAGTTCTAGTGTTGACGGGCAACCCGGTGATCCGCAACATCCCGGCGTACCGCAAGACGCTGACTCTGCGTCTGAAGGAGCTTTTGAACCTGGACAACAGGCCTGTGTTCCCTCGGGACCGCGCTTGTGCCGAGGCGTGGCAGCGAGGCGGCGTCCAGGAGGAGATTGCTGAGAGGAAACGGTAAGCAACTCTTGATATCATTTGAATTTCAAAATAAAGTACTAAGAGACATTGTAAATTCACTCTGGTATATCAGCGTGGCCTTAATGATTACTGTTATCAAAAAATATGCAGAGGCTCATCAAAAAAGACTTCGTCAAAAATTTAAAGGTCCACTATTTGTTTTTTACTTGTTGCCTGTAAATCTGTTTGCCAATCGGCATAGGCCTCCCTTCAACGGTTAAGATTTTAATTGACTTAAACCCATGTAAGTCAAGTCAAGGCACATTTAGGTAAAGTTATTGTATCATAATAATGTTAAAAGGTGGATAGCCAAAGATCAAGAGAAGACTATGGAAAGTGTTCGCTACTTAATTCGTATGCGAGACGAGAAGATTGCACTGAGGGAGGCCAAGAAAAGAGAAGAAATGGAGAAGATGGGTTTGCCATCAGAGGTAATAAATTCATTAAGACTAATATTAAAACAAGCTATAATAATTAAAAGTAAACCCCGATTTTCTGTTGAGCCCACACGCTATATCTGCTGTAAGTTGCCGACGAGTTTGCTATCACGCAGACTATACTTGATGCTGCAGATGATGATCAGATCAAGGTTACAATGTCATGAAAATATCACCGATGATACAGTATATACCAAATTTCACATCAATTGAACATGTGGGAGTTAGTGAAATCCCTTCATCAACTAGGAAATGGGCTGATGGTCTTCAAACACTTGGAACAGATCTTAATAAATTATAGCTAAGAACCATCCCGGTCACGACAACTTTCAAACAAAAAGAAGACTGGATCAAAATCTGTCAACATTTCACAACATTCAACAAATTAAAAGGATATCCAAAAAAAGATTATAGTGACCCTTGATTTGAAAAGATTACAAAAAATAAAAATCTTTATTTTTACTTGTTGTTCATCAGTACGAGAAGTTTTTCAACCATAAATTTAATACATACTTATTCTTAGGAATCAGTAGCGGAACATAATGATACTGAGAAAGCAAAACATCTTAGCGAATTGAAAGATGATATCGAAGGTCCATCAGCTTTAGAAGAAAAGTATGGACCGCCAAACGTTGCCACCAAAGACGGAGTAGCGGAAGATATGCTCTCTGGTTCAGAAGAAGATGACTCTACCAGTGAAGACAGCAGCAGCGATGATGACAAAGATGATAAAAAGGAACAAGGTTTGTTTTTAGATTTTATTTTATTTTTACAACAACCCTACAGCAAAACAAAATAACATACAATAGATACAATATTAAGTACTACTTTATATTGCTACTTACAGGCTATCATCATTATCTAGGACTGTGTGTGTGTGTGTGGTCCCATTTATTTCTCCTTTAGTGTACTTATCCTTGACACTGCGCTAAATAACCGATTTTTTACTATTTAAAAATAAAGCGGTTGGTCTGAGATTACCAAATCACATGTAGCGGATTGTAACGGATCTTGTCGTTTTATAAAACCGGTATAAAAATAAAAATTAATTTTAGCCCCAGAGACGAAAAAAATTGAGTGGTCTCGTGACGACAAAAAACATTTAGTTCAAGAAGTCAGCGTGACACCATCGAAGTGTACGACAAATCCAGATGAGGTATGGAGTGGGTTCAGTGGAAACTGGAAGCCCACATCCACTTCTCACGAGTAAGTACATCTGTAATTATATGTAATACTAGTTGTCGCAGGCGACTTCGTTTTAGTAACTTTATAAAATATAGCCTATTGATAATGTAGCTTTCTATAGGTGAATGAATTTTTAAAATCGGCCCAGCAGTTTCTAAGTTTATTCATTACCAACAAAATTACAAATCTTTTCTCTTTATAATATTAGTATAGATAAGATATAACATATCATACTAAAATATTAAGATATCACAAAACTCAAATCTTTTCAAAGTTGAAGTGAGTAGGCATCTTCTAAGTGAGCTAGCTTCATCATAGGTTTCATCTTCGCTACACGGCTAGATGCTGGTTAAGAGCAAACTCATTTCTAATAAAAAATCAAATTAAAAAAAGAATATTATGTAAAATGACTTCACCATACTCGTAGAACACAATTACAGCTATGCTCAATTATTTACAGCCACCCGTTATCAGACGTCCAAGCAATTAGCAATTTGCTTTTCAATCAAACACCACATATTAACAAGAAGAATGTAACCAAGCCGTCAAGCGGTAAGATATATTCTAAGTAAAGAAAGGAAATAAATTAATTGTCCTTAAACGTAATATAGATATTCAAAAAAATCTTCTACAGGACTAAAAAGGATTAAAGAAGTAGACGAGGAAGATACAACACGATTTTCTGAAGCCCAAAGGAAACCATTGTCAGAAATCGTCATAACACATGATAATAAACCTATTATAGAAGAAATCGGCATAACCGAAGAAGGAAACATGATCATAGATCATGATAAGAAAATCATTTATGATAAAGATTGCAAAAAGAAATCTATAGACATCAAATTTAATAAAAAATTAGAAGAGACAAAAGGTCGCTGCGAAGAACAAGGGGGTAAGATTCAAATATTAGAAGCTGAATCCCAGAAAATTGAAATTACAAATCCTTCAGGAAAAGTAGGGAAATCTCTAAAGAAAATCGAAGAATTGAAGACCGAACATTCACCAGAACAAAAGAGTGTTAGTAACAAAAAATCAAACGATACAATTGATACAACAATAAAATGTGGCTTAAATAGTGACAACAAACAAAATAGTACATCGGAAAGTGATGATAATAAAGACACACAAAAAGATAAACAAGAGTCGGTGAAAGATAAAGAAGTAAAAGAAGAAGAAAAGTCTGAAAGCCAAAGTAGTGAAGATAGAAGATCAAGTGGTAATCATGAGATTTATTTATTACGCTTTAATATTTATGTTTGATATATTAAAATTCATTATGATGCTCTTAAAAATGTAGTGCTTATAGGGTATTAATAAATATTTAATGCCATCTTAATTGGTTAGTGTAATAGAACTCTCATCTAACTTATACGAAAAACAACTACAATATTAGGTATCTATGAAAATTTTATATTAAAGACTGCTTGGCATAAAATCCTAATTTGTGCAGCCCGTCTAAAGCGAATCACCATTACTCATAGGATTCCACCGTTAAACAACAGCATGTGTGCTGTTTTGCCAGAGTTCATATCTATCTCCACCTGATTCTTTCTAAAGTCGGGAGCGCAAATGCAGTACCTAAACTATTGAAAATCAGGCAGTCTATTTTTCGCATATTAGTGCTGAAATAGGTTTTCACTTTTTCTGCTGCTGAAATAAAATAATAAAAATATTATAAGATCACACTGCTAATCTGTTGCCTTGCTTTTTCCCAAAATTAGAAGACAATTTTTTGCTAATCGACATTAATATAGCGTAAAGGCCTATGCCTGCTTAAATGCGTACCTATTCAATGATGGATTAGGTATCTTGCTTAAAATAAAACGTTATAAATGTGGGTGATGTGACACAACATATAATGGCTTAATATTATGAGTTAGAAAACTTGTCTTTATTCTTTAGTGACTCAAAGTTCAGGGGATGGAGTGGCTCTCATAAACTATATGCGTCACATGAACTCTGGATTAGGTGAGGATAATGATGAAGATCTGCAGCCAAGTGCTGAAGATCTAGAGATATTTGCGGAACTTGAGAGAGAACAGAAGGAGAGGGAGGCCAGAATCGAGAGGGGGGAGCCGGCGGTCGATCCTATGGTATGGCGTAAACGTTGCATGAAATGAAATTAAAAATAATATGACAAGTTAAATGTTAGCCTAATAGAGGCAGGCTTAAACTGCGTTCCACGATTATAATCTGGGTAAACCATTTGGCGACAGTAACCAGCACTCACAAAAATGTCGCAATTGTTGTAGTGCTGCTTGTGTTACTGTCAGCCTGCCTGCCGCTAATACCTTAAAAAGATTCCACCATGATAAATAGATATCAATTGTCTAAAAAACAGCCACTTTTATACAATTTAGGACACTAACTTATTTTTTTATCAATCACGACCTTAAAATTCACAATAAACTGTTTCTTTTGGTAACAGGTTCTATAAATTTTAACAGATCCAGATCTAACATATTGTTTGAATCATAATTGTTTTTTTAAAATGGTTGATTGTCCTAACAATTTTACATAAGCCTTCAATGAAAGATGAACTTCTATTTGTAGAAGCTGTATGACAAGAAAACGATGGAGGAATTTTACAAAGCCGAAGAACGGACTCCGGCCCATGAAGTTGTCGAGAAGACTTCTCACACCACTTACCGTCACGACAACGCCTTCGATAGGATCGCTTTCAGCCAGCTCACTGGAGGAGACAAGATTGGTAATTATATTCTTTACTCCCACGATAGTAGACCATTGGTCTTCTAGTCTTCTGGATTGTTTTAGCTACGTATTGTCGAATTCGAGTGCTGCTTTTTTATGTAAAGGTTTTTTTAAAGTTTTTTTTTATGCAAAGGTCATCAAGACGAAAGATTTCTACCGCATTTTAAAACTAAAAGTGAAGTAGGTATGATCGGAAATTTTGCTGTGATGCTACTTGTAGTTATAAACTATTATAGTCTGGAATAATTATTTTCAGACGAAAAAAAGGTGAAATTAACTCGCGTACCGGGAGCATTGTTGTACGAATACATTAACAAGCAAACTCCCGACTCTGATGTCAACTATGAGATTGGCGAAGAAAAAGTTGATTACGGATGTAAGGCAGTTCTGGATTCTTATTTATTTTTATCAATTATCAATACTAATAATAAATCTGTAAGGGTCGGTCATGGAGTAAGTTACTTTGTTTTCAGAGATATCGTGTTTATAGGCTCTATACATGATACTGAAACTAAATTGACGATTTTTAGAATTTTTTTTCTATATGTATGTATGTATGTATGTTCCTCCATAACTCTGAAACGAATTAACTGATTTTTATGAAACTTGGTAGATAAACATTTGGACGTACGGGACACAGGATAGGCTACTTAATATTTTTCAACGCAGACAAAGTCGTGGGCACCAGCTAGTTATGTTGTAAAATTGTAATTATGAGAGAGATCATTAATAATTTTAAAGGGTGAAAAAGTTAGGTATTGACGACATTAATAGATTTTACTCTGAATTTTTATTCTTTAAAATTGATTTGGAAAATATTTAAAATTTTATTAACATTTTAAAGATGAAGTACAATATATTATAATTTAAAAAAAATTTAATACGAGTAAGAAGAGTATAATAAGATTTTTAAGTAATTTAAGATATAGAAAGTAGAAATTGCATTCTTATTAGAGCTCGATAGATTTTAGAGTTTATTCTCCATTCTTAAAAAAAAAAATAGTTTTAAATGGATTGGCCAATGCGATTACAGGGATAATATCGTGATAATAAATGAAGTTACACATCTAGGTATATATCTATAGATTCGAAAACACTGTCATTAAATTTCAACCATAATTTTTAATGAGATTTATATGAACAACAAGAGTTACAAGAGAGTAAGTACTATTGATTTGCAGCATCATCGAGCGACACAGATTCAATCCATATAAAAAGTGAAAGCGATTCGGACACCGAAGAAAACAATGCACAGCTTAAAGCTGATGCAAATGAAAATGTTAAAATGGATCCACTTGAAGATAGTGAGTATAAAATACAAGAGACTGAAAATAAGGAACATAAAAATAAGACCATCAGACCGGCTACTGCGAACATTAACTATCGCAAAAGGGAAACAGGACATCACTTTAAAAAGAAATATAACGTGAATGACGATGAAGGTAGGAATTATGTAATAATAGTTGCGATTTTAAGTAAAATGAGTATAGTACAGTCAAATTAAGCAGAATATGGGCAATCGGGGGGAAAAATTCGTGTAGTTTTGAAAATTGGTACAATTATACCTTGCGGTATCTGGATGAACAAACTAAAAGTCCTCAAGGGTGAAGGCTGTGCTGAGGGAGTGGGGGGGGAAGGGGAGGTTGAAGGTACTTTTTATCAGGTTTTTATTTTTTATTTCAACTAATATCGCGAATATCTGTAGGAATAACATTACGATTACTTCTGACAAAAGTTTAAAATATTTTGAAAATTGGTTTTCCATGCCAGGCACAATGCCATCAACATCTCGTGCATCGATGAGAGATTTGGATCCCAATGAAGCAAAGAGGTCTATTATTAAAACCATGAATTCCTATGAGGACGACCGCTTTCCATCTCAAGGTACGTCATCTTCTTACCGTACCTTTACCATGTCCATGAGAGCGTAAAACATTTTCAACAAAACTCATGGTAGAGGTACAGTACTTGTGCAATAAATCAGTCTATTCTAACCTTTCGCTAGATATATTCTTTGATTCTAACCAACTTAGATTAGTCTTCTTCACAGATGAACTATATAAATAATAAATAAAAAAATGTTAAAATGAGTCGCTAACCGCAAAACACGAGAATGTCTGGACCATTTGTTTTTTTTTTTTTTTTTTCAAATATTCGTTTGTCCGGTGAATTGTTTTTGTGAAGAGAGCAATTGGAAATATTGTCTGAATAATTGTTTTCGTGCAAAGCCGAAAGAGAGTCACTAGTTTATAATAAAATATTGAAAATTTTATAAAACTTTTTTTTTAAATTCGAATTTTGAAATAAACTTACGGACTAAATTTCAAGTTTGTTACAATAGTCAATTCTTTTTCATTCAAACATGAATATTCTACGAGAAAATATCTTTTCAACGTCATTTTGCCATGTACAAGTATACGATAAACAAATATTCAGCCATTAATCCCAAGCAGCTCCGTCAATTAATTTTTTTTTTCAGAATAAATAGCCTTTCGTACATAATTTCGTACTTTCTAGTCTATTAAATTTGCACACTTAATGATACTGCTTGTGTATAAGATTGAGGTATGTTTAAGGGATAAACTATGCAGATTTTGAAGAAAATCGTCGTATAGATCAAAACGTGGCATCGGAAATATTGAAGAGAACAATTGAACACGAGAGACAAGAGGAGAGGGAAATGGAGGAGGTGTACGAGACTCTGGCCACCAGAGCTACCTCTGTCGACAACAAGACGAATGAGGTTATTGAACATATTTCTGATTCGCTGTCACATCAGTGTGCGGTAAGTGAAGATAAACAAGATATAATTGAAATCTAGAAACTAACCCCAGACTTTGAATTGAGCCCAAACGCGCTATATCTGCTGTAAGTTGCTGAGGAGTTGAGTATCCCACAGATTTCTTGATGCAGCAGCATCAGGTTAAGGTTATCATGTAATGGAAATACCGCCGAAGTCTAACGGTATACTAAATTTCACATCAATCGAACATGATACTTAATAGGGAAAGGTGGAGGCTGATAGTTGTAAAAACTTGTTGTAAACTCATACCCATCACCTATCTTGTAACACGAAGACAAAGCTACATAATTATCTTATATTTAGTAAGAGAATACTAAGTTCTGGGCACTGTTTTCACCACTTAGATGCGCATTAAAATGATAGATGATAAATGCTTAAAATTTTGTGCTAATTGACTAATTAATAATTATCTTCCAACAGTTGGAAGATGTCTCACGTCTGGTCGAAGCTCATATTGAAGAAGCAGAAAGAATATGGCGTACTGATGGTTTCATGAACTATTACCCTCGAAGTCCACCTGATTCTGAAGATGAGCATGAGACAACTCTTATTGTGGACGAAACTTCTTTCGAAGCCACCCTCACAGAGGAAAATGCCACAGAGATGGATAGTCTCAAAGAAGAACAGCATGATCCAGAAGATGATAGAAAGAGGGCGATTTCTTTTAAAAGTAACGACGATTCTGGCATTGTTTACGATGAAAATGATGACCGTGAAGAACTTTGTCAACAAATTGGCGACGGTGATGTCACCGTAGAAGAGGGAGTAGTTAAAAATAATGCTTTTGAAAATGAGAAGACGGAAAATGGTGAGCAAATATTGATGGATATTAGTCAAGATGATGCGAAATCTATCGATAGCCATACTGTCGAAGATTTCGTATCCATAGATAATGTTATTTTTGATAATTTAGAAAATGAAGTAAGTGTCAGCGTCCGTGATGTTTCCTCTGATGCTGATGTCTTTGAAGATTGTGTTGAAGATGAATACGAAAACTATACTATTGAAATGAAGATGGCTTTAAATATTAGCAAAAATGAATAAGGTTTTAGATTATTATGCATAGTTTTAATATCTAACAACACATTATTTTTAACATTAGAAAATGTTTTAGTTGTAGCTTAGTGGCAAGCTTTATAATTTATTTATTATTTTACTGCCTTATCATTAAATAATGTTTAGTACCTACGATTTTTTTGTTTTAATTAACCTCATCAGACCTCAAGTGTCCACTGTTAAGACATAGGCCTTTTTTAATTTGACCCTTTAAAATATTATTGATATAGAAGCTATAGTCAGTTATAAACCAACCCCCCGACGATTATTCGCTAAACGGCAGATTCTACAAATGGCAGATTCTTGAAGCGGCAGATGTACAGTCAAGTAATGAATTTCACTTCGTTCAAACCTTTTGAACGATGACTATATGGGATCAAACCCTGATTAAGGGTACTTGATGATGTATGGAACGCTCAGTAGCATTATGTACAAAAAGCACAATAAACAACACAAAATGTTAAAAACTCAAAATGAACACAACAAACAAAAGGAAATCCGTTGGATGGTTTATAAAAAATTAGCGGATAAACAGACTGAAGCAGACAGTGCCTTAATCGGTTTGGTCCCATCTCGTCAGAGTTTCAACTCGTCAGTTTCATTTGGTCAGAGTACAATCAAACATAAATTATATTCAAATTTTATTAAAGTGAATTAATTACAATAAATCAATTTTAAAATTAAAATAAAACTAATAACGACAACATTTCCCTTACAAAAACACCTACTCATGGCGATAAAAAGAAAATTTTACTTGTTGTACATTTTTTATTCTTTGTAAATTAATTAAATAAATAACAGGTTCTTATAAATAAACTACACTAGAGCTTAATGAAAGATAAACAGGGCTTAAATGTTGTTATTAAAAATTATAAACTAATTCCCGACATTCTGTTGAGACCATTCCAATGAGCCCAACAAGCTACATCTGCTGTAAGTTGCTGAAGAGTTGGGTATTTCGCAGAATACTTGATGCTGTAGAATCAAGTCAACGTTAGCATGTCATGGACATACCACCAAGTAACAGTACACCAAATTACAAATCAATCGAATTTGTGGAAGTTAGTGAGATCCCTTCTTGATGATCTTCAAACAGCTGAACAAATCTTCATAAATTATATGAAAACTACTTCGAACTAATTAGATTTCAAACAAAAAAAAAAAAACTATCAAATTTGGTCTATCCGTTTGGGTTATTTTTATTTTAAAATTGATTTATTGTAATTAATTCAATAAAATTTGAATTATAATTTGTTTTATTGTACTCTGACCAAATGAAACTGACGAGTTGAAACTCTGACGAGATGGGACCAAATCCCTTTATCATATAACTAGTGAACGCTAATTTTTCCTTTTTGTTCATTTTGAGTTTTGTTCATTAAGCTTTTTGTACATAATGCTACTGAGCGGTATGGAATATGTAAAAGATAAATAACGAACATTAAGTAATTCATTGAAACGGACTGTACAATTTCTGCCAACTGCCGAATCTGCCATTTAGCGAATAACCAATAGCCATTGTACCTCTACCATGAGTTTACAAGGACCGCAAGGATAGCGAGAGAAGTAAAAAAGTAAAATGAAGTGCTTTGCTCTAGCACCATTGAGGTTTGGTCCCATAATGCTTAACTACAGTTTCAAACGTCACGTTTTGAATTAACTTTTCCACAAATGTTTTACGCTCTCTAGAGAGAGATAGTTAGAGAGAGAGAGAGAGAGAGAGCAGTAAATTTAAAATGGTAAAGGTACTAACTGGGCCAAGGTTACCTGTCATGGAAATTCCACCGAAGTACTTAAATAACAAATTTCATATCAATCTAACCTATGAAAGTTATTGAAATCCCTTCGTTAACTAGGAAATGGGCTGATAGTCTTCAAACCCTTGAACAGATCATTTAACTAAGCTAAGAACCATCTCGATGAGTTACCATATTATGACAGTGACAGACCACTGTCATAATATGGTAATTATAACTGTCATAATTATGACCATATTTTTGTTTCACCAGTTTTTGACCAGGTCGGCTTTCAAAAAAAACGGATCTAAATAGGCCCATCTGTTTGGGAGCTATGATTCCATAGACAGATACAAAGGTACACAGCACGCACGTCAAAAACACCCCGTTTTTGCGTCGGGCATTAAAAAACTTCAATATATTATCAAATTCGTACTATATGCTCGAATAAGTAATAAAAAGTGGGAATTCTTTGAATTGATGAAACTATTGGGACTTTTTAGTCTCTAAGTAGTTCAATTTAAATTAATTGGACTATCGAAACTAAAAAGTCTCAGGTTTTCTTTAATGGCAACTGGTTGTGCATTAAGAAAAAAACATTCTTCCATCGTAACTACAGTTACAAGACATACAAAACTCAGTTTCCATAAGTCAAAAGCAAATCTCTACTTTACAAATAATGCAAAGTTTATTTAATTAATAAAAATAAAAAACTGCGGACAAGTTTGTAATTATATATTTATAAATTAAATAAAAATACTAACAAAATACATTTATTTTTTATATATAATATACGATTTATATACCCAGAAACGATCCATATAAAAATAACATTCTATCTCATATTTAACAATTTTATAATTAAAAAATATATTATATGTACATAAAACTATAGTTTAATTTGTTTTTTTTTTTCACGAAAATTTAGAAAACATTCCCTAAAGTATAAATTTCTTTAGTCCTTTTTTTACAATAAATTTTTTTTTTTTAAATTCGATCCCATAAAAAAAAAATCTAAATTTCATTATTGTATAGACTTTTTATAAAATTACTAATTTTATAGTCTCCCTGCGACTTGTAAATAAATACATACACACCTATGTATACATATAAATAAAAAAATGACAATTTAATAAATTAACTTAATATTATATTCTACACATTCACCTATTTATACAAAAATTGTCTATGGCGTAATAGTGATTGCAAAATAAACCCTAAAACCATTGAAATTAGGTTCAATTTCGATCAACATTTGATAATAATGTAGGTACGCATTTAATGTAAATATTATAATAAAATATTACAGGCACAAAAATTCATTAAATTGATTATTTTAAATAGACTTCAACAACAAATAACTAAAGTTTTAGATTAAATAGGTAAAATTTGGACCTGTCTACCACCGATAATTATAAAAAAATAATTGCTACCCACAATTTAAAAGTATTTAAAGTATCTGTATTACTTACTACACTGGTTATATTTTCAAAATATATTAGAAATATATTTAACTGTCTATTTTTCCAAATTTAATTTAACACCATCTAGTGGCGAGTGACAACGAAATGTATAGCACAAAAAAAACCTTCTTTATGAAATAATATAGGTAAGTATGTAACGTACATTAAATGTATGAAAACACAGAACGGTGATTAAATCGTTAAAACATATAACTACTAGCTGATATCTTATTAGTATATATGTATATGTATATACATAATTCGTTGCTAGTTTCCTATTATCCCGTGTTTTGCAATCGTACTAGAATTTTCGCAAAAAAACATTTTTTCCGATTATACTGCGACATGTGCACAAAATTTCATTGCGATCGGTAAATTTAATTTTACTTAAATAATTTCATATTTTTTTATATTATTTTTTGTTTTCTCATAATTTTGCATATATACGTTGTCAGTCAGGAATACAGAAAAGGTCATAGGATTTTTTTCAGGATTACCTAAATGATAATTAATACAATGTAGCTCCAAATGGGGTTAAATTTTTTAAAATTAATTTGAAAAAAAAAAAAAAAATCAGATGCAGTTCAACACTTAAAAACAAAGACTATTGAACTTAAGATTATTGAATTTAAATTATTGAGCGTATTGATTTTGCATTGAAATTGAACCACCCAATCAAGCCGCGTGATGTTTTAAATCGAAAATCTCCATCAGAAGAGGTTCTATTGGGTTCACATTGAGACACACCTCCGTAACCTCCTCGGCGAGCTTCCTCAGCTCGAGGATCTTCTGGATGAGCTTGAGGAAGGTGGACTTGGCTTCGCATCCTGGGTACACGCTCTCCAGGTACCTCCTGAGCAGGTAATAGTAGGAGTTCTGCTCCAACTTGATGACATCCCTATGTACCAAATTCGCTCTTTCGGGGGAAAATAGAAGGATAGCGGACATCACGAGGATAACGTGCTCGTCCGTCCTCCACGCGGCTGCGAATGAGGATATGAAGGCTTCGTGGGTGCGATAAATGTTGCCTTTGGCCAGTTTGAGCACGTCTGTGCGTATAGTGCCGTATTGCGAGTGGGGAACCTAATAGTCCAGGAAAAATCAACATTTCAGATACCCTTTATAGGCATCAATGTACTACAACTATGGATTTCGCACGCCATACCAATCACTACGAACTTTATGGAACATTTAAAAGTGACATATGAGTAGAGCATCAACTCTGTCATCTGTCATTTAAAGAAAATGTGACTTTACGTCAACACATTGGAGTTTAAAATGAAAAGTAGAACTTGGTCGTTACACTCTGCCATGATTCCGCTTTAGGCACACTTTTTATGTGCCGCTTTGGCATTTGTTACGCAAATTCCATACTTATAGTACTTCGATGCCCTTTAGAGTATATTTCTTCTAGAATATTATTGTTATATTCGTCTTATACATATATATATGTTATAGCGTCTGCTATTTATGTGGACTGAATTAATTAAGGCGGAAAGTATAGTAAAAAGTGCTCTGTGACGTTGCAAAATGAGGTGTTCATTCATTCGGTGACATGATAGGTCGCCGTCGTATGTTTGCGACATCTTATAATTGGAATTGCAGTTCTGATATATCGGTCGGACCATCGAAGTACTACAAGTATGGAATTTACGTGACAAATGCCAAAGCGGCACATAAAAAGTACGCCTAAAACGGAATCATGACGGACGTCACATTTTCTTTAAATGGCAGATGACAGAGTTGATGCTCTACGCATAATTATGTCACTTTTAAATGTTCCATAAAGTTCATAGTGTTTTGTATGGCATGCGAAATCAATAGTTGTAGTACATTGATGCCTAAAAGCATCAACCCTTATCTTCTACAGGTTGAAATCGATTTTTTTTCACCAATCGAAAGAAAGATTTTTTTTATTTGTTACGTAAAAAATCGTTTTGCTATGGGGTAAATCCCTTATCCTTAATGCTCACCGTCCACTGGTTCCTCTGTCCATCGTAGGCCATCGCACTTCGCAGCACCATCATCTCGATACAACCGCCTTTCAGCAGCGCCACCTATACCAATCAGGGGCTTTATTTACCAATCACTTGCTTCTATATCCTTGTACAGTTAGTGAGCCCTCAGGGTGACAACGACAACTTTCTAAAATGACAACTCCGAAAACTACAACTTCCTAAAACGACAATTTCCGAAAACAACTTCCGAAAATGACAACTTACTAAGGGGTGTCAATTTCGACCCTCAGTTGTGAAATGTCAAAAGGTCAAAAACGACGACTTCTAAAATCGTACACTAGAAATATCGGCACAAAATAATATTGACAGGTTAGATAAAAGATAAATTTTGTCTAAGTATAAAAATGACTACTAGTTTTACCCCGGCGGACCGGGGAACCAACTTAAGAATTTGTCGATTTAAAAAGTAGTCATTTTAGGATGTTCACCTATAGAAAGCTACGTTATCGGGGTTATCTAACGTTATTTATGAAATATAGCCCATGTTAAAGCTACATTTTATAAAGTTACGCGGACGAAGTCGCGTGCAACAGCTAGTATATTGAAAAGGCGACCTGATCCTCCTCGCACATGTTCTTGAAGGCGTTGATTTTCTTGGCCATCTTGATGAACCGGCGGATGGCGACGGCGGTCAGGTTGACGACGGTCACCAGCCCCGGGTCGTGCTGCTTGCCGTCCTGCGGCTGCGCGCACGTGGTTTCCGCCACCAGCTGCGACAGGTCGTCGTCTATGGGCGCGTGCAGCGCCTTGTTGGCCACTATCAGCTCGTTCAGCTTGGCTCGCTCCACCTTTGGCCGACCATTGGCTACTTTGTTTAATCAACTTTTGGTGGACAAAGTCGCGGGCACAAGCTAGTATTAAAAAAATATAGCTAACCTCATTGAGCTCCCTCGATGAGCCGTTGCAGCGACTGATCGAGGTGTACGCTTCAAACTCTAATTTTATCGCTTCACACAATATTGACTCCATCGAGTTCGGTTCTATCCTGAGATCAAAAAGGCAAGTTCTTACTTAATTCCCATCGTTTGTACAATATTTTATATTTCCCCACAAATGTACTACAACTATGGATTTCGCACGCACTACAAAACACTAGGAAGTTTATGGAACATTTAAAAGTGACGTATGCGTAGAGCATCAACTCTGTCATTTAAAATCAACCAAACATCTGTCATTTAAAGAAAATGTTACTTTACGTCAACATATTAGAGTTTAAAATGAATAGTACAACTTGGTCGTTACTACCTTTTACCATCGACACGCGAAGGCAAAACTCCGCCATGATTCCGTTCTAGGCGTACTTTTTATTTGCCGCTTTGGAATTTGTGACGCAAATTCCATAGTTGTAGTACTTAGATGTGTTTCCCCCCCTAAATACCTACAAATTACTACCCCCTCGTTATCCTTAATCCTTGTATGGTCATTGCAGCGCACTTGGCGTTGCTTGCGTTATAGGCGACGGTAACCACCTACCACCGAGTGGACCGTCAGCCTGTCTATCGAAATTAACTTAAAAAAATATATATTACTAAAATAATTGTAAAATAAAGTTGCTGTCCGCGTCTGTCTTTTTCTCCGCTAGCATCTTCTAAACCACCCAATTAATTTTGATACCTTTTTTTTTCAAAAAGCGCTAAATTAGAAAGGCTTGTGTTTATAAATGGTGGAAAAAAAAATTGCATTCATACTAAGAAGGGGGCGAGTCGCTAGTATAGTAATAATTAAATTAATAATATTCATGTTATATTATCAAGTTATTTCTGTGAATACACACCTCTCTATATCTTGAAGTATTTCTTTAGCTTTATTGGCGTCAGCATTGTTACTCGTCGATGGCAACTGTTCGCAAACATGTTGCAGCTTCTCTATACTCGTATCACCATTTGTTAATATTGACCTGAAAATTAAATCATATTTTTTGGTATGTGGACGAGTGGACTATTTACGAATAAATCATCATATCATCTCAGCTGTAGGACGTCCACCGCTGGACATAGGCCTTCCCCATAAGTATCCTCAACGCACAGCCTGTATCGGGTTATTTATTAAGTTTAACTTTCATTTGTATCTTATTTCTTGTTGCTGACAATTCAATGCTATTAACTTTAAATTTCAATCTTTTTCATTGTTAAAGGAAGACCTGGCAATGAACCTTATTATTTGCTTTTTTCAACATCAATTTGTTAAAAAGGTATGCAATAAACAAATAATTTGTCAAATAATGACTACCTATATTTGTGCAATATTTCAGTTTGACTAGATACTCTTTTAGACTAGAATCTTATCTTAATGTGTCCTAACCTTTATTTTTGCTTCCCATCATCTGTTGCTGTAAATTTGCAATTATAATGAGTTAAAACACCTAACCAGCTATTTACGAGATTATCTTTTGGGCGTTAAAAACATTGACGTCACTCAATACTTTGTAAGCATTCATTCAATAACAACCATAAATTATAATTTATTATTTACAAATACAACTTGAGGTTTATCGAATTTTGACCTGACTACTTTGGAATTGACGGACCAAAGGTTTTGGAAAAATCAAAGAAAAATTGTGGACTTGACTTGACTGACTAGTCTTGGAACCTGTTACTTTTGATTTTAATTTGAATTTTGCCTTTTTTTTATTTTAAAAAAGTGTATTTTGAATTGTTATTCTTACAAAATATACTGACAAAATCATCGGAGAAGATCTGATTGAGCCAAGACATTGAAAGAGAAGAAGAAGAGGTTTATTGTTAAACTAGCTTTTACTCGTTGCAAAGATAAAAACCAGACCATGTTCTTCGACAGCATTCAAAATAAAAACAACCAAATTCTAAATATCTACTATAGTGGAATAAAAAAGCGCACAGCTTTTCGAAGTCATAAATTTGAGTGGTGTGTTTGGTGGCAGTAACCAATAAGCACCCCTTTAGTCTAGATGCAATAACTTTTTAAAGTTGGCTCCAGTTTGGATTTGGAACACTGCGTTTTGCAGTAGTTTGGGTAACCTGACTGGCGACAGTAACCACTCTCTACTTATATAAAAATACATACCTTATACTCGGCTTAGGTATTTCACTATACATATTAGTGTCTATTGATATCATACTATCACACATATTACACGAGTCCAGTAATCTTTCATCGTACTGTACTTTTTCACTGTGCTGCGACTGATCGTGGTCATTGTACTGTAATCTATCATCGTACTGCGACTTCTCATCTATCGGATAAACCTTCGTGGTATACGGTTGGTCTGCGGTCTGGACGGGAATATATATCGAAGTTTCCAAGTCTGTGCACACAGAAGACTGAACCGTGCTATTTGGGCTACAAGTTGTACTATTTGGTACATCGTACTGAACGATAGACTGTTCTTGAGCAACAGGGACTTCTTCTTCGCGTTTTAAATGCTTAGAACTAGAAACTGTCTCTTCAGAGTCGCGCAATTGGCGTTTTTTTACACGATTTTCTTCAATTTTTCTTCTTTTCTCCGCTTTGTCCGCTTCGGACATGATGAACTCTTTGACCATGCCCACGGAAAAACACTTTTCCAAGCGGCATTTTTGACAAAACCTTCGCGTCACAATAGTGATTTCGCAGTTGTTTGTAAAAGGGCATTTAAACTCCTTGCTGGTGAGTGCATTGCGTCTGAAAAATGCCTTACAACTCTCACAGGATATGGCATTAAAGTTATATCCCAAAGCTCTGTCGCCGCAAACCAGACAGATCTTCTGCAAATTCGGTGGCAACTCCTTCTTCTGCGTCGCGTTTTCCCTCGCATGACTATCACTATCAGTTTGAGAGTTCATTTTCGCGTAGGACATTTATTGATAAACATGCTACACCCTAATCTAAAATTAGGAAACATATCGCAACACGCACGGTTACATGACTGTTCGGGCACAAATCGAACTATCCAAAACCTAAATTAAATGCCAATTAAATTGGCAATTTTGCGCGTTGATAAGTGAAGATAAAATCGCAACTTGTTAAAATATTTTGATAAAGTTGTCGCCAGTCAGTATTTACCAATCAAGTATGAGTGTTGATGTGAGATGACTAATGTCATGCAATTGTCAATGTCAAATTCTTCAAATGACACAGTATAAATATATAGCAGTAGTGCAAGTATATAAATATATAGTCTGATATATTTTTTAACATCTTTCTTTGTACATTATGGTTTCGCAATAAATGAATTGAATTGAATTGAATCAAGTGGTAGAGCGGTAGTGTAATTTAATGTTAGGGTCCAATTCCAATTCCAATTTTGTTGTTATGGCCCCATCGAATTCTACGATGATTCGATTCAACAATGTTAGGGTCACTATAAACCGAAACGCGACGTGACAAGAAGAATTGAAAATGCTTGGAGCGGCAAGATGCTTGACGACGATATAAAGTAGCGTTCGCACTGCATCTCTGCGAGACTACGACGCAGCGCTACCATTTATAACGACAGTCGTATTCACTATTGATTTCGTATTTCCCTAATAAAAACAGACCAATGAAATATTCAAATGTAACATGGTTCCCTAAAGATTAATAGTAGGTATTGAAAGGTTATGGAAGAAATGCTAATACGCAAATATCTACTTATGTGTTTAAAAATATTACCTAGCCAGACGCGCTGTGCGTAGAAAATACAGAAAATTAATATCGTCAATGATCGCTCCACCTAAGCGTCAAGCGTATTTTAGCATAGATCGTAGATTAGCTCGCCTTTTCCATCACCCCACAAGATTTTCGCGCTATTTTCATATGCGCAAGTAGGTACCTTCATCAGTTACTTTCTCATTAGGTTACTGTGCATTGCCACTTGCTTGAGTTTCATACAAAAGTGTAGGGTTTCCCTTACGAGCTACGCTTAATAGTATGTTCTCAGGTTCTGTGTACCTACTAGAGTTCACGTTATACCTAAGTAATCTCATTTTAAATACCTGGTTGTATTTTTACATACCTACATATTAACTCCCGGCGGCGAGGTCAACTTTGGAAATGAACTTTTCATAGTTGGCTCTGGTTTGGATTAGACACGTAGTGGTAGGACACACTGCGTTTCGCTGGGCAGCCCGTCCGGTAGCTGTAACCACCTAATTACAGAATACCAATGTGAAGTAACAGCATTTGTGCTGTTCTGTTTCGGTGAGTGAGTAAGGGATGCCAGAGCCCATTACCCTGTGGTTTATTGCTAAACAAAACACTATACAGTGGAAAAATAAGTCGGGCCCTGGAGGGAAACTACCTTAAATCCTTAAGTTGGCTCATTTTACATAAAGGAGACATTCCTTTATTTTTTAAAAGAAACAAAACTGCATTCAAAGATTTTCTAAAACTCGCTTGCCTCGCCCGGGACTCGAACCACCTAAAATTAAAAAAACAAACATTCGCTATTTTATTATACTAATCGATAGGATTATCGTTATACAATTACCCCAATACAATTATTTTAAGGATAAAATACAAACGGGACGATTGGATGACTTGCAAGAAGTCCAGACCTGACGACCATGGATTTCTTTTTATGGGGTCATGTAAAAAAAATTATTTATGAAACCTGCTATGAAACCGTGCTAGAGCTAAGGGTTGCGGTAGAAAATGTTATTACGGGCATTCACCACAACACTGCTGAAGGTTACAAGAAATGAATTTCAACGGAGACTAAATTTGTGTATCCGGAACGAGGGAGCTCATTTTGAACAATTTATCGGTTAAAATTTTTTAAGTGTAACAAATTGATAATACAATAAAGTTAATGTTACATTTTACGATCTTTTTTTATTTTTAAGACCAATCTTTTTTAATCTTGAATCCTATCGATAAGTATAATAAAATAACGAGTTTTTGTTTTTTTTTAATTTTAGTTGGTTCGAGTCCCGGGCGAGACAAGCGAGTTTTAGAAAATCTTTGAATGCAGTTTTGTTTCTTTTAAAAAATAAAGGAATGTCTCCTTTATGTAAAATGAGCCAACTTAAGGATTTAAGGTAGTTTCCCTCCAGGGCTCGAGAACTTGGTTTATTATTTACTTACAATATAATCATCAATACTAATAATAAATCTGTAAGGGTCTGTCATGGAGTAAGTTACTTTGTTTTCAGAGATATGGTGTTTATAGGCTCTATACATGATACTGCAACTAAATTGACGATTTTTGGAATTTTTTTCTGTATGTATGTATGTATGTTCCTCCATAACTCTGAAACGAATTAACTGATTTTTATGAAACTTGGTAGATAAACATTTGGACGTACGGGACACAGGATAGGCTACTTAATATTTTTCAACGCGGAAGAAGTCGTGGGCACCAGCTAGTTACTTATAAAAAAACTATGAGAAACATTCTATGAGTAAATCCAAGCCGATAATAAATGTTACCTGTGACACTCATCATCTTCTCCCAACACCCGCGCAAAGAGCTTACAACATATCGAACGCTCTTTGCGTTCGCTACAACCCCATCACTTCTCATCCCTTATCCTTAAGAGCGTTGATCAATTAAAATCACGCTGGAGTCAAATTTTATGATTTCAGTAGTTTCAGATGTTTTAGTTTGCAGATAAGATGTTAACGTCATATTATTTGTAGTTGTATAATCTAGTAAATAGCTGAAAAATATTATAAAGTGAATTTTCATTAGAACATTTTTAAACAGCCCTTTTTTCAAACCAGCGGTCGACGGCCTACGCAGATAAATATACAAGTTATTAAAAAAATTATAACACAATCTTTTAGAACATTAATGACTTCACATACTAGGTCCAAGAAAAAACAGAAATATCTCAAATTTGATCCTAAAATAACACGTTTAATATCACGAAAAATTACTAAAAGTGACACTTTTGATTATACTTTTCTTGAATGAAAATTTACAGAAATCGTATGTTTTTTCGACTATTATCTAATAAATGATATGAATTTTTGGAAAATCAATATTTTTATAATTTGTCGCATATAATTTTACTAATAATATCTCGCTTCTGCGTCGACCGTCGACCGCTAATTTTAAAAAAGGGTTGCTTAAAATCAGTTCTAATGAGAAAAGTATCACAATATTTTAAAATATTTTTCTACTATTATCTAGATTATAAAACTACAAATAATATGACGTTAATATCTTATCTGCAAACTAAACACATCATGGCATTATGATCCGCCGGGAATCATAAATTTCTGATTCTAACTCTGTAACGGCCTTAATCCTTGCAGCATCTATGGCGTCGCTTGTGTTATAGGCGCAGTAGTCACCAACTACCATCAAGTGGATCGTCATCCTGTCAGACGACCTTAACATAAAAAAAGGAATGTAAGTTTGTCATTTACCTACTAAAAAATTTTTAGGAAACAAAACAAAATTAACTTTTTCCAAGTAAATAGCACAAGGAAGTACATTTTACTTACATTCTAAGTACGTACCTACTCCTATTTATTGTAGAATAAATTTCAATAAATTATAGCCATATTTAAATAATTTCGTGTAAACATTCCCAAGTAAGCACATAGTTATTTTTGCAATACGTGATAAAAATACGTTACGTGATAGTTTAAGAATAATTATTTCTCACGTAAAAAAAAGAAAGACAAAACAAATGAACAACTAAGCGAATTCAGTAGAATCAGCAAAAATATGTTGCAGACACTGTTCGGGATATTTTCATTATATTCATTTTAATGTTGTTCTTAGTCATATTAAGAACTAGCGGCCCGCTCCCGGCTTCGCCCGGGGTCCATTTTTTTTTACGTAAAAACCTTCCCTGATTATCCCTCTATCCATGAGTGAAGACAGAATTAAAATCGGCCCAGCCGTTCTCGAGTTTTGCGCTTAGCAACACATTTAGGGATTAATTTTTATATTATAGAAGATAACCCACTAATTACTAGTGTTCGTTAATAGGTCGAAATTTCGATAGGTAATCATATCAAAAATGAAGAAATAATGACATTTTTTTCAGACATTTTTAATGATCACACAAAAATTTTCACATGTAAAAGCTAGGCTAGATTAGATTAACATATCTTTCTGTTAATGATACCAACAACTAGTATAGTACCCAAGCAGGTTGCTAGCGATTTCCGTGGGACTCAGTGAGTTCCTAACAATTATTGGTATGCACTTATTCAGCATGCTCTCCTGATCACGAAAAGTGCGGTAGTAAAACGGTAAAGGTGTGGAGGGGGTAGTTATGACGTCACAAAGATGGCGGTCGAGCCTATTCTATTTAGCAGTTTTTCTCGATAAATACTTAACCGATTTACTTCAACAAGGTGTCCAATGAAAGAGAATAGAATACACAATATTTTATCTCATACATTAGTTTACGTAAACCTATTATTTCATAAAGAAAAACACAGAAAACTGAATTTTTAAAAATATATACTACTTTATCTTGTAAATATCTCGCTAACTATTGGGATTTGGGAAATTTAGTTTATTTTAAGAAGTACTCCCACGTTTATCAGAATTATAATGATGCTTGAATTATAAAGATAGAGTCATAAACGACGAAGCTATAGTCATTTATGTGAGCGTCGGCAGCGTTAAGATGGCACTTGAGCCGCCTGGCGCGGGTGCGGCGGACGACGGTTTTTTTACCTTATTGCGATTTATATTAGCCAATATGGTCTTTAGGTGTTTCTTACTAATTAGAATACATTTCTGGATATTATGATTTTCAAATATACGTGTGTTGTTACGATTAATATTAAAGAAATGTGTAATATTAAAAAATCGTTTTAATTTGGCTAAGGTTCCTTATATCATCAAGATTACAGTAATTTCGGCTAAATTAGTTAATTACCTGCGTATATAAACACTGGAGTATGACGCTCGCGCTCGCTGCTTTGGTTTTGGCAAGTAGGTAGGTACCTACAATTAACGGATCGGCCACCCCCACCGCGCCACGGTCTTGTCGCCGCCACTATGAGTTCTTTGGAGTGAGTATTATTATTATTATCTTCTTAGCGGCTATTTCTGGTCTGCTAGAGTACCAGTATCACTTCGTCCATTGCTGAAATATTGTGATCTCCACGTAGACTAAAGCTCTCTACCTATACCTACCGCGTTTAGAAACTGTAGTACTTTTTTGATAGAGGTATTCCTCACATCTTCACAAGCCATTGTGTGGCTTTCTATGACGTAACTGCGCTTGTGCATCAAGGGCCACACTCGCACGGGATATGCATTGGTGTCTCTTCTGCCTCATGGCAAAAGTGAACTCTCCCGTACTGGTGAGATCCATTATTTTGAGGTGCCTATTGAGGCGGCAATGCCCCGTTAGTGCCCTCGTTAGCATGCACAGATTGCTCCTACTAAGCGACATAGCCTGGTTCGTCACGTTTCGACTGTAGGCTTTTATGGGCGCTTTGAAATGGTTCAGACCTGGCAAGTTAGTCCAGCGTTTGTAAGATTTAGTAAAGCACTGGTTCCATATGGTCCAGCGAGCTAAGCTGTTAGGTAGTCCGCACATAGGTTCAGGACCTATTAGCCTACCTTTTGTGCCTACTCGAGCCAGTTGGTCGGCATGTTCATTGCCTTCGATCCCCATATGGCCAGGTACCCATCTTAGGACCACTTTATTCTTGCGCCCTAAAGTATTTAAGTAGTCTACACAGTTTCGCACCAGCTTTGAGACTGTAAAGTCCGAGTCCAGTGCTAGAAGTGCAGCCTGACTATCCGAGTGAATATAAATTACACGGTTGACGTAGTTTCTTCGCAGGTTGATTTCCGCACATTCTAGGATGGCAAAGACCTCTGCTTGGAAGGTGCTGGCGTATTGTCCCAAATTTACACTGGTCCTGTAATTCTGGTCCCTGCCATACACTCCACAGCCTACGTCAGGTCCTGATTTGGACCCATCAGTATACCAAGAAAGGCTACCTTCCTCCCAAGAGATTTTATTTTCTGACCAGTTTTCTCTTGAGAGTAACTCCACAGTGTAAGATTTTTCTTCGATATACTGTGGTAACATTGTATCAGTGGGCATGCCTAGGATGGGATCCCTTAGTACTGAGTCTTCTAGAGCTCTGAGTACCTCGGACAGCCAATTGTGTTTACCCCGATTCATCATCCTGTGCATACTGGTTTTCGCCTCTTTCTCTAAAAATAGATTTAGAGGCGGTAAGCCCAGGATTGCCTCCAGAGATGCTCCGGGGGAACTCGACATGGCTCCTGTTATCATCAGACATGCCAAACGCTGTAGGCCATTAAGCTTATCCATAGTCGTCTTCTGGTTGGCTTTTCTATACCATACTATAGAGGCGTATGCGATCATCGGCCTCACAATAGCAGTGTACAGCCAGTAGGTGAGCTTTGGACACGGGCCCCAACTCTTCCCTACCATTCGACGACTGATGCATAAAGCTGCCTTAGCCTTATTAATCACATTTCCAATGTGTGCATTCCACGTTAGTCTCTGGTCGAAAGTGACTCCCAGATATTTGACCTCTGGAAAGTTCAACTCGTTTACCATTTACTAGAGGTGGCTTTAATTTGTCCAGCAGCCTCTTTTTGGTAAACGGTACTATAACGGTTTTATCACCGTTTACTGTCAGTGCATTTGCTGTGCACAATTCGCAAATGATATTTAGAGCTTTCTGTAGTAGGGCCGAAATTGTGCTTTGGCAGAAGCCTCTTATGATCACCACTAGGTCATCAGCATAACCTAGGGTGTTGATCTTCTGTTCTGCCAGCCTACACAGAAGCTGATCACTTGCCGGTGTTCTATCGCCACTGCTTTGAACTGCAAGAGTCCAAAGCAGTGGCGATAGAACACCGCCCTGCGGGCATCCTCTTGTAGTGGCTACAGTAAGCGCTGTATCGTGTAGTTCGACTTTCGCTTTACGTTTGGATAGCATGGCCTTCACCCACCTAACTGTAGTCGGGTTCACATTTAGTGAGTGAGTGAGCTTGGAGTGAGTATGCTCCTGTTCTTTGTAACGGGCTGACTCGAGAGAACCTACCTCAAAGTGCCGTCAAGTAATAATTGCGTGAAATTTCGTTTATTAATTCGAGTTTACGTAGATAAACATGGATTTGGAACATGTGTTTAGTGTAGGTGTACACCCGAGACATCCAAACGACTGGAATTTGTGCATTATTTGTAATAAAAAAGCAAAAACTAACCTAAGCAAAACCACACAAAATGGATTACAACGATTTCAAGAATCATATGATATTCGCAAGAAGTATGATTATCCAACGTGGACACACGTGGAACAAAGCAGCGAGCGCGAGTATCATACTCCAGTGTTTATATACGCAGGTAATTAACTAATTTAGCCGAAATTACTGTAATCTTGATGATATAAGGAACCTTAGCCAAATTAAAACGATTTTTTAATATTACAAATTTCTTAATATTAATCGTAACAACACACGTAGGTATATTTGAAAATCATAATATCCAGAAATGTATTCTAATTAGTAAGAAACTCCTAAAGACCATATTAATATAAACTATAAAGCCGGATTCCCACTCAACGACCTAATGACTCATCTTTTTGTTCTCCTAGAAGGAGCGGTCGGGGATTTCCCTATTATATATGGTCGTATAGGGGATTCCCCCGTGACCTCCAGAAAAATCCGATATCCTCGGTACACCGTTCTGGTAAAAAGTTGGTGACGGGATCTGGGAAAGTATTAGTCGCAGAGGGACGGGGTTTGCGGAATGTCATAGAGGGTCATCGGTGGTCACCAGGGAAAGTGTCATCCCCATCCCGTTCATACATTTTTTTTAAACTCCATACAACTTTTTTGGACTTTTCCAAGTGGAACACCTCCCGAACCACGGGAGATAGAGGGGTGGCGTCTTTGGGGGATAAAGGTTTCTCCCCGAGGTCCATCGGCCGGGAAGGTCTACTTCCCCCCACCTCCCCCCCTTCGCCCCCCCTCCATACAAAAAGTGGCAATTTCTTTGAAGGATGGAAATATCTCCGAAACCATCGAGGATAGGAAGTCGGTCTCAATGGCGCGTTTCCGTCCCTCGGTGGGATGCTTCTTAAAAGCCATCCCGCGTTTCGAGTATCCCATCCCTTCATCCCGCCGCCGTGCAACATTATGGTTTTTCGGAAAAGCGATTTATTTCACCCACAAGGAGACACCGTGGGGCGGTCTATTCTATCCCGCCGTATAGAGGGTGGCGTAGCGCGCCCCAGGAATTTCCTCGGTGCTCGGTCCACCGACTTGGTAAAAAGTTGGCGAGCGGTCCTCGGAAACTACGAGGGATGGAAGAGTGGCGTTTGCGGAATGTCATAGAGGGTCATCGGTAGTTACCAGGGAAAATGTCATCCCCATCCCGCTCATACATTTTTTTTACACTCCATACAACTTTTTGGATTTTTCAAAGTGGAACATCTCCGAAACCGCCGGAGATAGGTGGGCGGCGTCTTAGGGGGATGATAACCCATAGTGGTGGTCCAACTTCTCGGATAAACTTTATCCCCCCATCCCGCCCCCTTCATCCCGTCTCCATACAAAAGTGGCATTTTCGGCGAAAGGGATGGGAATATCTCCAAAACCATCGAGGATGGGAAGTCGGTCTCCATAGCGCGTTTCCATCCCTCGGTGCGATCCTTCTTAAGGGCCATCCCGATTTTCGGGATTTCCATCCCTTCATCCCGTCTCCATACAAATTTATGGATTTTCGGAAAAGCGATTTATTTCAACCGGAAGGAGATTTTCTGGAGCGGTATATCTCATCCCATCGTATGGAGGGCGGCGTAGCGCGTCCCGGGAAATTCTTCAGTGCTCGGTCCACCGACCTGGTACAAAGATGGCGACTGGTACTCGGAAAGTAAGAGGGATGGAAGGGTGGCGTTTGCGAAATGTCATAGATGGTCATCGGTAGTCACCAGGGAAAATGTCATCCCCATCCCGTTCATACATTTTTTTTACACTCCATACAACCTGCATGGACTTTACGATCCCCGTAGCTCCTCAACGATGGCAGCTGCCCGTGCGGTCTCTTTAAGGGATAACGGTTTCTCCTCGAGGCCCATCGGCCGGGACGGTCTACTTCCCCCCGCCTCCCCCCCTTCGCCCCCCCCCCACCATACAAAAGTGGCATTTCATTTCGGAAGGATGGGAATATCTCCAAAACCATCGCGGGTAGGTGGGTGGAAACTTTGGCGGATAACCGTCACCCCGCGAGATCCACCCCCAGGGACCGTCACCTTCCCCCTACCTCCCCTCCTTTACCATCCTTTCATACAAAATCACACCTCTTGCACATTTAGAGGAGGGCGGTCGACCCGCCGCGAAGGGTCTCGAGGCCGGGGGGGCGAATGACGAGGAGGGGGGGTAGGGGAGGATAGGGGAGCGCGCAGCGCGACCCGCCTCCCCGGCCCCCCTCCGAGGAATTCGCGACCCCGGACTCGAGGGCCGCAGCGGCGGCAACGGTGACCGGAGAGCCGCGAAAGTCCACCCCCATCGGCCATTTAGACACAGCCAAGACCCAATGACCCCGATCCTCCCCATCCCATCCGTCCATCCCGGTGCGAACTCGGAAACGGTTCGACCGATACCCCCCGTGTTTGGGCTCATTCGATCGGGATCGTCGCGGATAGTCCATGGGGTCGGACCGAATTTTGGCATTACGCACTCGCCCACCCCCTCCCTCCTACACTCCATACAAAATCACAACTAAAAGGGATTTTTCCACCCACACAAGAGACGGCGGTCGACCCGTCGCGGAGCGAAGCGGAGCGACGGCAATGGTCTACCGGGGCACCAAAAAAAGGAGAGATTTCGACACCCCCTCCCTTCGCACCCCCTCAGTCGTAACACGGAAACGGCGCGTCACAGCCGGGTCGTGTTTGGGGTCATCGGAGACGTCTCCTCGAGATAAAAAATTTGACGCCCCCCTCGGACCCCCCAGGCCGTAACTCGGAAACGGCACGTCACAGCCGGGTCGTGTTTGGACTCATCGGAGACGTCTCCCCGAGATAAAAAAATTGATCCCCTCTCCAACCCCCTCAGCCGTAACTCGGAAACGGCCCGGCGCAGCCAGGTCGTGTTTGGGGTCTTCGGAGACGTCTCCCCGAGATAAAAAATTTGACGCCCCCCTCGGACCACCCCGGCCGTAACTCGGAAACGGCGCGTCACAACCGGGTCGTGTTTGGGGTCATCGGAGACGTCTCCCCGAGATAATAAAATTGAACCCCCCTCCAACCCCCTCAGCCGTATCTCGGAAACGGCGCAACGCAGCCAAGTCGTGTTTGGGCTCATCGGGGACGTCTCACCGAGATAATAAATTTGACCCCCCCCTCGGACCCCCCGGCCGTAACTCGGAAACGGCGCGTCACAACCGGGCCGTATTTGGGGTCATCGGAGACGTCTCCCAGAGATAAAAAATTTGACGCGCCCCTCGGACCCCCCAGGCCGTAACTCGGAAATGACGCAACGCAGCCAGGTCGCGTTTGGGCTCATCGGAGACGTCTTGGAGAGACAAATTTTTTAGAGTGGACCAAATTTCAAATTTTTACAGTTGCGTCCTACTCAGTAGACCATGGTCAACGGTTACAAGTAGACCCCCCATGTTGGGTATCATTTGAAAGGTCTCAACAAGGGTGATCTATTGCCACCACCCGCCTCCCCCCTCCCCCCTTACTTACCCTCAATTCTTCACGAATTACAAAACAAAGACCCAAAACCAAACCAAAACAATTAGACATGGCAAAAAGACAACAAAAAACGAAACACAAAAACCCCCCCGCGGGCTGCAAGCCCGCGGCATCGAGCAACCTACTAGTTAATACAATATAAAGCCGAAATACCACTCACATACCCAATGACTCACTCATCGATTTGTTCTCCTAGAAGGAGCGGTCGGGGGTTTCCCTGTTATAGGTGGTCGTATAGGTAATTCCCCGGTGACCTCCAGAAAAATCTCATATCCTCGGTAAACCGACCTGGTAAAAAGTTGGTTAGTGGTCCTCGGAAACTATGAGGGATAGAAGGGTGGCGTTTGCGGAATGTCATAGAGGGTCATCGGTGGTGACCAGGGAAAGTGTCATCCCCATCCCGTTCATACATTTTTTTTAAACTCCATACAACTTTTTTGGACTTTTCAAAGTGGAGTACCCTCTAAACCACCGGAGATAGGTGGGCGGCGTCTTTGGGGGATGATCACCTATAGTGGTGGTCCAACTTCTCGGATAAACTTTATCCCCCCATCCCGCCCCCTTCATCCCGTCTCCATACAAAAAGTGGCCATTTTTTTGGAAGGATGAAAATATCTCCGAAACTATCGAGGATAGGAAGTCGGTCTCAATGGCGCGTTTCCGTCCCTCGGTGGGATGCTTCTTAAAAGCTATCCCGATTTATGGGATTTCCATCCCTTCATCCCGTTTCATGCCAATATTGGGTTTTTTCTGAATTTTCTAAAAAGCTATTTTTTTCACCCACAAGGAGACACCGTGGGGCGGTGTATCCTATCCCGTCGTATGGAGGGTGGCGTAGCGCGCCCCAGGAAATTCTTCGATCCTCGGTCCACCTACCTGGTAAAAAGTTGGTGAGTGGTCTTCGGAAACTACGGGGGATAAAAGGGTGGCGTTTGCGGAATGTCATAGAGGGTCATCGATAGTCACCAAAGAAAATGTCATCCCCATCCCGTTCATACATTTTTTTTAAACTCCATACAACTTTTAGGATTTTTCAAAGTGGAACATCTCCGAAACCGCCGGAGATAGGTGGTCGGCGTCTTAGGGGGATGATAACCTATAGTGGTGGTCCAACTTCTCGGATAAACTTTATCCCCCCATCCCGCCCCCTTCATCCCGTCTCCATACAAAAGTGGCATTTTCGGCGAAAGGGATGGGAAAATCTCCAAAACCATCGAGGATGGGAAGTCGGTCTCCATAGCGCGTTTCCATCCCTCGGTACGATCCTTCTTAAGGGCCATCCCGATTTTCGGGATTTCCATCCCTTCATCCCGTCTCCATACAAATTTATGGATTTTCGGAAAAGCGATTTATTTCAACCGGAAGGAGATTTTCTGGAGCGGTATATCTCATCCCATCGTATGGAGGGCGGCGTAGCGCACCGTAGGAAATTCTTCGGTGCTCGGTCCACCGTTCTGGTAAAAAGTTGGGGTGTGGTCCTCGGAAAGTACGAGGGATGGAAGGGTGGCGTTTGCGGAATGTCATAGAGGGTCATCGGTAGTCACCAGGGAGAGAGTCATCCCCATCCCGTTCATACATTTTTTTTAAACTCCATACAACCTGTATGGACTTTACGATCCCCGTAGCTCCGCAACGGTGGCAGCTGCTTGTGCCGTCTCTTTAAGGGATAACGGTTTCTCCACAAGGCCCATCGGCCGGGATGATCTACATCCCCCCACCTCCTCCCCTTCGCCCCCCCTCCATACAAAAGTGGCATTTCTTTTGGGAAGGATGTTAATATCTCCAAAACCATCGCGGATAGGTGGGTGGTCACTTTGGCGGATAACCATCACTCCGCGAGGACCACCCCACAAGACCGTCGCTCTCCCCTCCCCTCCCCCCCTTTACCCCCCTTTCATACAAAATCACACCGGAATGGCGATTTTGCGCATTAAGAATAGGACGGTCGACCCGCCGCGAAGGGTCTCGAGGCCGGGGGGGCGAATGACGAGGAGGGGGGCAGGGGGGGATAGGGGAGCGCGCAGGGGACTCGAGGGCCGCAGCGGCGGCAACGGTGACCGGAGAGCCGCGAAAGTCCACCCCCATTGGCCATTTAGACACAGCCGAGACCCAATGACCCCGATCCTCCCCATCCCATCCGTCCATCCCGGTACTAACTCGGAAACGGTTCGACCTATACCCCCCGTGTTTGGGCTCATTCGATCGGGCTCGTCGCGGGTAGTCCAAGGGGTCGGACCGAATTTTGCCATTGCGCACTCGCCCTCCCCCTCCCTCCCCCACTCCATACAAAATCACAACTAAAAGGGATTTTTCCACCCACACAAGAGACGGCGGTCGACCCGTCACGGAGCGAAGCGGAGCGACGGCAAGGGTCTACCGGGGCACCAAAAAAAAAGCGAGATTTTTGACAAGAAAAATTTGAACCCCCCTCGGACCCCCTCAGTCGTAACTCGGAAACGGCGCAACGCAACCAGATCGTGTTTGGGCTCATCGAAGACGTCTCCCCGAGATAATAAAATTGAACCCCCCTCCACACCCCTCAGCCGTAACTCGGAAACGGCGCGACGCAGCCAGGTCGTGTTTGGACTCACCGGAGACGTCTCGAAGAAATAAAAAATTTGAACCCCCTTCGGACCCCCCAGGCCGTAACTTGGGAACGACGCGACGTAGTGGGGTCGTGTTTGGGCTCATCGGAGACGTCTCCCAGAGATAAAAAATTTGACGCCCCCCTCGGACCCCCTCCGGCCGTAACTCGGAAACGGCGCGTCACAACCGGGTCGTGTTTGGGGTCATCGGAGACGTCTCCCAGAGGTAAAAAATTTGACGCCCCCCTCGGACCCCCCCGGCCGTAACTCGGAAACGGCGCGTCACAACCGGGTCGTGTTTGGGGTCATCGGAGACGTCTCCCAGAGATAAAAAATTTGACGCCCCCCTCGGACCCCCTCCGGCCGTAACTCGGAAGCGATGCGACGCAGTGGGGTCGTGTTTGGGGTCATTGGAGACGTCACCCCGAGATAATAAAATTGAACCCCCCCTCCAACCCCCTCAGCCGTAACTCGGAAACGGCGCAACGCAGCCAGGTCGTGTTTGGGGTCATTGGAGACGTCTCCCCGAGATAATAAAAATTGAACCCCCCTCCAAACCCCTCGGCCGTATCTCAGAAACAGCTCAACGCAGCCAAGTCGTGTTTGGGCTCATCGGAGACGTCTCGACGAGATAAAAAAATCGAACCCCCCTCGGACCCCCTCAGTCGTAACTCGGAAACGGCGCGACGCAGCCGGGTCGTGTTTGGGCTCATCGGAGACGTCTCGGAAAGACGAATTTTTTAGAGTAGACCAAATTTTAAATTTTGACAGTTGCGGTCTACTCAGTAGACCATGGTCAACGGTTACAGATAAACCCCCCGAGTTGGGTATCATTTGAAAGGTCTGAAAGAGGGTGATTTATTGACACAACCCCCCTCCCCCCTCCCCCCTTACTTACCCCCAATTTTTCACGAATTACAAAACAAAGACTCCAAAACCAAACCAAAACCATTATAAGAGCACAGTCGCACGAATTAACACTAAACTCATCAACTCCCTCTCCCCTCCTCCCCCCCTTCGCCCCCCCTCCATACAAAAGTGGCATTTTCGGCGAAACGGATGGGAGGAATTACAAAACAAAGACCCAAAACCAAACCAAAACAATTAGACATGGCAAAAAGACAACAAAAAACGAAACACAAAAAACCCCCCGCGGGCTGCAAGCCCGCGGCATCGAGCAACCTACTAGTTAATAAACTATAAAGCCGGATTCCCACTCACATACCCAATGACTCACTCATCGATTTGTTCTCCTAGAAGGAGTGGTGGGGGAATTCCCCGCTATAGGTGGTCGGATAGGGGATTCCCCGGTGACCTCCAGAAAAATCTCATATCCTCGGTACACCGTTCTGGTAAAAAGTTGGTTAGTGGTCCTCGGAAACTATGAGGGATAGAAGGGTGGCGTTTGCGGAATGTCATAGAGGGTCATCGGTAGTCACCAGAGAAAATGTCATCCCCATCCCGTTCATACATTTTTTTTAAACTCCATACAACTTTTTTGGACTTTTCAAAGTGGAGTACCCTCTAAACCACCGGAGATAGGTGGGTGGTGTCTTTGGGGGATGATCACCTATAGTGGTGGTCCAACTTCTCGGATAAACTTTATCCCCCCATCCCGCCCCCTTCATCCCGTCTCCATACAAAAAGTGGCCATTTTTTTGGAAGGATAAAAATATCTCCGAAACTATCGAGGATAGGAAGTCGGTCTCAATGGCGCGTTTCCGTCCCTCGGTGGGATGCTTCTTAAAAGCTATCCCGATTTATGGGATTTCCATCCCTTCATCCCGTTTCATGCCAATATTGGGTTTTTTCTGAATTTTCTAAAAAGCGATTTTTTTCACCCACAAGGAGACACCGTGGGGCGGTGTATCCTATCCCGTCGTATGGAGGGTGGCGTAGCGCGCCCCAGGAAATTATTCGATCCTCGGTCCACCTACCTGGTAAAAAGTTGGTGAGTGGTCTTCGGAAACCACGGGGGATAGAAGGGTGGCGTTTGCGGAATGTCATAGAGGGTCATCGATAGTCACCAAAGAAAATGTCATCCCCATCCCGTTCATACATTTTTTTTACACTCCATACAACTTTTTGGATTTTTCAAAGTGGAACATCTCCGAAACCGCCGGAGATAGGTGGTCGGCGTCTTAGGGGGATGATAACCCATAGTGGTGGTCCAACTTCTCGGATAAACTTTATCCCCCCATCCCGCCCCTTTCATCCCGTCTGCATACAAAAGTGGCATTTTCGGCGAAAGGGATGGGAATATCTCCAAAACCATCGAGGATGGGAAGTCGGTCACCATAGCGCGTTTCCATCCTTCGGTGCGATCCTTCTTAAGGGCCATCCCGATTTTCGGGATTTCCATCCCTTCATCCCGTCTCCATACAAATTTATGGATTTTCGGAAAAGCGATTTATTTCAACCGAAAGGAGATTTTCTGGAGCGGTATATCTCATCCCATCGTATGGAGGGCGGCGTAGCGCACCGTAGGAAATTCCTCGGTCCTCGGTCCACCGACCTGGTACAAAGATGGTGAGCGGTCCTCGGAAACTGAGAGGGATGGAAGGGTGGCGTTTGCGGAATATCATAGAGGGTCATCGGTAGTGACCAGGGAGAGAGTCATCCCCATCCCGTTCATACATTTTTTTTACACTCCATACAACCTGTGTGGACTATCCGATCCCCGTAGCTCCTCAGCGGTGGCACCTGCCCGTGCGGTCGCTTTGGGGGATAACGGTTTCTCCCCGAGACCCATCGGCCGGGATGGTCTACTTCCCCCCGCCTGCCCCCCCTTCGCCCCCCCTCCATACAAAAGTGGCATTTCTTTTCGGAAGGATGGGAATATCTCCAAAACCATCGAGGATGGGTGGGTGGACACTTTGGCGGATAACCGTCACCCCGCGAGGTCCACCCTCAGGGACCGTCACCTTCCCCCCACCTCCCCCCCTTTCATACAAATTCACACCTCGATGGCGATTTTGCACAATTAGAGGAGGGCGGTCGACCCGCCGCGAAGGGTCTCGAGGCCGGGGGGGCGAATGACGAGGAGGGGGGATAGGGGGGGATAGGGGAGCGCGCAGCGCGACCCGCCCCCCCGGCCCCCCTCCGAGGAATTCGCGACCCCGGACTCGAGGGCCGCAGCGGCGGCAACGGTGACCGGAGAGCCGCGAAAGTCCACGCCCATCGGCCATTTAGACACAGCCAAGTCCCAATGACCCCGATCCACCCCATCCCATCCGTCCATCCCGGTACTAACTCGGAAACGGTTCGACCTATACCCGTGTTTGGGCTCATTCGACCGGGCTCGTCGCGGGTAGTCCAAGGGGTCGAAACGAATTTTGGCATTGCGCACTCGCCCTTCCCCTCCCTCCCCCACTCCATACAAAATCACAACTAAAAGGGATTTTTCCACCCACACAAGAGACGGCGGTCGACCCGTCGCGGAGCGAAGCGGAGCGACGGCAAGGGTCTACCGGGGCACCAAAAAAAGCGAGATTTTTGACTAGAAATATATGAACCCCCCTCGGACCCCCTCAGTCGTAACTCGGAAACAGCGCAACGCAACCAGATCGTGTTTGGGCTCATCGGAGACGTCTCCCAGAGATAAAAAATTTGACGCCCCCCTCCGACCACCCAGGCCGTAACTCGGAAACGGCGCGTCACAGCCGGGTCGTGTTTGGGCTCATCGGAGACGTCTCCCAGAGATAAAAAATTTGACGCCCCCCTCGGACCGTAACTCGGAAACGGCGCGTCACAACCGGGTCGTGTTTGGGGTCATCGGAGACATCTCCCAGAGATAAAAAATTTGACGCCCCCCTCGGACCCCCCCCCCCCGCGGTCGTAACTCGGAAACGGCGCGTCACAACCGGGTCGTGTTTGGGGTCATCGGAGACGTCTCCCAGAGATAAAAAATTTGACGCCCCCCTCGGACCACCCCCGGTCGTAACTCGGAAACGGCGCGTCACAACCGGGTCGTGTTTGGTGTCATCGGAAACGTCTCCTAGAGATAAAAAATTTGACGCCCCCCTCGGACACCCTCAGTCGTAACTCAGAAACGGGGCGTCACAGCCGGGTAGTGTTTGGGGTCATTGGAGACGTCTCCGCGAGTTAATAGTATTGAACCCCATTCCAACCCCCTCAGCCGTAACTCGGAAACGATGCGATGCAGTGGGGTCGTGTTTGGGGTCATCGGAGACGTCTCCCAGAGATAAAAAATTTGACGCCCCCCTCGGACCCCCCCGGCCGTAACTCGGAAACGGCGCGTCACAACCGGGTCGTGTTTGGGGTCATCGGAGACGTCTCCCAGAGATAAAAAATTTGACGCCCCCCTCGGACCCCCCCGGCCGTAACTCGGAAACGGCGCGTCACAACCGGGTCGTGTTTGGGGTCATCGGAGACGTCTCCCAGAGATAAAAAATTTGACGCCCCCCTCGGACCCCCCCGGCCGTAACTCGGAAACGGCGCGTCACAACCGGGTCGTGTTTGAGGTCATCGGAGACGTCTCCCAGAGATAAAAAATTTGACGCGCCCCTCGGACCCCCCAGGCCGTAACTTGGAAACGACGCGACGTAGTGGGGTCGTGTTTGGGGTCATCGGAGACGTCTCCCAGAGATAAAAAATTTCACGCCCCCCTCGGACCACCCCGGCCGTAACTCGGAAACGGCGCGTCACAACCGGGTCGTGTTTGGGGTCATCGGAGACGTCTCAGAAAGACAAATTTTTTAGAGAAGACCAAATTTCAAAATTTGAGAATTTCGGTGTACTCAGTAGACCATGGTCAACGGTTACAGGTAGACCCCTCGTGTTGGGTATCATTTGAAAGGTCTCAACGATGGTGATCTATTGCCCTGCCCGCCTCCCCCCTCCCCCCTTGCTTCCCCCTAATTCTTCACGAATTACAAAACAAAAACCCAAAAGAAAACCAAAACACAGTCGCACGAATATACACTAAACTCATCAACTCCCCCTCCCCTCCTCCCCCCCCCCCCACACACACACACACACACACACACAAAAGTGGAATTTTCGGCGAAACGGATGGGACGATTTACAAAACAAAGACCCAAAACCAAACCAAAACAATTAGACATGGCAAAAGACAAGACAAAGTACAACACAGAGCACCCACCCCCCGCGGGCTGCAAGCCCGCGGCATCGAGCAACCTACTAGTTGGCTAATATAAATCGCAATAAGGTAAAAAAACCGTCGTCCGCCGCACCCGCGCCAGGCGGCTCAAGTGCCATCTTAACGCTGCCGACGCTCACATAAATGACTATAGCTTCGTCGTTTATGACTCTATCTTTATAATTCAAGCATCATTATAATTCTGATAAACGTGGGAGTACTTCTTAAAATAAAATAAATTTCCCAAATCCCAATAGTTAGCGAGATATTTACAAGATAAAATAGTATATATTTTTAAAAATTCAGTTTTCTGTGTTTTTCTTTATGAAATAATAGGTTTACGTAAACTAATGTATGAGATAAAATATTGTGTATTCTATTCTCTTTCATTCGACACCTTGTTCAAGTAAATCGATTCAGTAGTTATCGAGAAAAACTGCTAAATAGATTAGGCTCGACGCCATCTTTGTGACGTCATAACTACCCCCTCCACACCTTTATCGTTTTACTACCGCACTTTTCGTGATCAGGAGAGCATGCTGAATAAGTGCATACCAATAATTGTTAGGAACTCACTGAGTCCCACGAAAATCGTTTTTAGAAGACTTTTTCGAATATGGTTACTAGACTAAACCCTGAATTTACAGAATTTTCTGCCAATTATACCTATACACAAACATTACTCGGTTATCACCTTTTCCATTAGTGAAAACCGTATCATAATGTGTTGAGTAGTTTAGAAGAAGTTAGCGTAGAAACAGATAGAGGCAGACAGGTACAGAAACAGATAGGACTTTATTTTATAGTATACTAGCTGGTGCTCACGACTTCGTCCGCGTTTAAAAATATAAAGTAGCCTATCCTGTGTCCCGTACGTCCAAATGTTTATCTACCAAGTTTCATGAAAATCGGTTAATTCGTTTCAGAGTTATGGAGGAACATACATACATACAGAAAAAAATTGTAAAAATCGTCAATTTAGTTTCAGTATCATGTATAGAGCCTATAAACACGATATCTCTGAAAACAAAGAAACTTACTCCATTACCGACCCTCTAAGATTTATTATTAGTATTGATTATGTATGGATATATCTAAGATATAAATTTCTCAACAATTATGTAGCAGATAATTGTTAGGTAGTCTAGATATTCTTAGGAATATTTGGAATTGCAAATTGCAAATTATTTGCATGGAAAGTATTTAAACCTTAAGTATCTACCATATACCTAGGGAAAATATAAAATTATTTACGATACAATGACCATAGTATTTTATTTCATAGTTCAAACTTTTTTTCAAATGCTTTACTGTACAAATAATTTATACAAAACTATACAAAATATAAAATTATAGGAGACAAAATATAAAATATAAATTATACGAAATATAAATTATATAAAATTATGCATATGTCCAGCAGCGGACGTCCTACGACTGAATTTTTTAAACTAGATTTTAAATTATTTTAAAAATTCCGATTTTAACCGTAACATGCACGTTTCCACTTTAATAAAATGATCAATACAGATGCATTTACATTATTTCGTTATTGAATGTGATTCAAGATGGGTCTCGATTTGTCGAGATGCTTTATTTCATTTATTTGCATTTTAATAAGCACAACAGTTGCATATGGCGAAACGTATAATGTCAAAGTAGACGTTGAGAAATTTATAAACTTGGTTGACAGTAAATTCTTAAGTTTCACAGTTGATCCTAAATTCCTATTTTCAAGAAATGAAAAATACAAGAGGTAAGCATAAGTTTTTTTTTTTTTTTCAATATTATAAGTAACAAACTAACCCTGTGTTGCTTTATTCCCACTAGTTCAATGTGGTTTCTGTTGTTTAGTTTTTAAAACAAAAATTTCTTGTAATAAAATTTTGCTTTTAAATGTTTTTTGTTTAACATATCAATTATTCAATCTGTTTGTTGGTTATTGTATTTCTAGAAGATACTTAGTTTTAGGCATCTGTATATTTTCTTATTGTTAAATGTAAAACTCGACAGACAGGTAGACGATCCACTTGATGGTATGTAGCTACCGTTGCCTTAGGTGCTGGCAAGTGCGTTGCCGACTCACCGAAAACCAACAGCACACATGCTGTTATTTCACTGTGATTTTATGTAAGGGTGTGGATACTGCCGCTAGACGGGCTGAAAAATCCAGACCATAATTTTCAGAGTTGGCCCTGCCGGAAATCGAACCCAGGACGTGTAGCGTTAAGGCAATCACCTTAACCACTTAGCCAACTGGCTCGTCGTTTTTCTATCGGTTCTTGTTTTTTTTTTTCAACTTAAAATTTCAGAATTATTTTAGGATTTCATTCTAATTATTTTTTTTAGCGAAGAGAGCATATGCATGGCTAAATCTCTTACACCAGCTTACATCCAAATAGCTGGACCTTCCACCTCGCAAATGAATTTTGAAAATGCTACTATATCTCTCCACGAGCAGAACCAAGACATTACTAGAAAACGTATATTGAGGCAACATATGTTGACCAAGAACCACGATTTATTTGGAGTTACACCCAGCCAATGGATCAAGTTTGTAAAATGGATCAACTCCACCGGATTTCACTTGGTCTTCGCGTTGAACAACTACGAAAAGACTGACTCTGGAATGTGGGACCCCAATACGTCATTGAAGATACTAACTGTTGCAGACCAGGCTGACGTTGACGTCATTTTCTGGCAGTTGGGATATGGTAAGCCATTAATTTTGGTGTAAATAATTTAACCCTTTTTTTTAACGTTGGGAAATCCTCTTGGCTATCTGGCAGTGTAGGGGACACTGCAGGGTTATGCCGGATTCATACCAGCTAAAACCCAACGTCTTCTAGCGCGGCCGTTGATAGGCGGGTTCGCGGGGACGTTATGACACGACATCGGTGCCCTGCCACGGCTATACAGCGCGGGGAGGGTTACGCTCCCTGTCAGAACCTTGGCGTACCCGAAAGTGGAGGCTTCCACTTGAAATAACTTCCTGATGAGATGTTTCCATCTTACTCTCATACATCATGACGCTCGTTTTTGCTGCAAGCAACATCATGTGCATACCTACTCATACGTTAAAAACAAAAGGAGAAGATGCTTGCTTTAAACGCAAGCAGGGTCCCGGGTTCAAATCCCGGCAGGGCCAACTTTGGCAATGAACTTTTCATAGTTAGCTCTGGTCTAGACCTGGCCAGTACAGACAGGGCATGCTGAATTTTGCAGTCGTTTGGGCAGCCCGTCTGGCGGTAGTAACAATCCTCTCATAGTATACAAACGTGAAATAACAGCACGTGTGCTGTTGTGTTTCGGCGAGTGAGTAAGCGATGCCCAGAGCCCATTTTTTTTTCTAATCCCTAATCCTGAACTGATTATAAAATCAACTGAACTTCTTGAATATTTTTTTTAATGTTAAGATCGACAGACAGACTGACGGTCCACATGATTGTAGGTGGCTACTGTCGCCTAAAACACGAGCAATGCCACAAGTGCTGCAAGTCCACCGCCGACTAATAGTAGAATGACGATAAGTAATGATAACTGTATGAGTAAAAAAATAATTATATTTCTTTTTTTACTGTGTAGAGTGTACAAATCAATCCATCGAAGAGTACCTGAACGATCTGCAGACTCTGCGAGTAATTGTGGAGACATTCCCTCGCGGGGACGATGGACGATGGCAAGTGGTAGGCGGTGACATAACCGGATGCCTGCAGAAAGAATCTAAGAGCGACTTTAAAGATTATGTTACACTTTCCAATGAAATAATGGACGCTGTTCTGTTAAATGGGTAAGTTTGTTCTGAATTCAGTAGGAGATAGGTCAAATCACCCACTTTTGGAATCAGCTCATGGAGCCCTTTTATTTGATACCTCACTCGATAGGGTTCTAAAGTTTTGTTTTTCATAAGAAAAAATTGAAGACGTCATAATTGGAAAATGTACCAGGGGCCCTAGCCAAGAACCAATTCAATGCAAAAGTTTCGTTGCGTTCTGACGAAACGAAAGAAATAAAGCCCGGTGATTGGTTGTTGTAACGCCCACATAAAATTTTGACCAATCACCGGGCTTTATTTCTTTCATTTCGTAAGAACGCAACGAAACGTTTGCATTGATTTGGTTCTTGGCTAGGGGCTTCAGATTGCGGTCATATACCCAAGTCTAAAATACTTACTAAGACTCTTACTAAAATTTCCAGAAAAAAAAAACTTCTCCATAAGCAAACTTCCCCACAGTCAAGTGCTGGATCATAGTATTCATAGCCATAAAACTTGATGTATATTGTAACTAGATTATTGTATTAAACACATATTTTTTCATTTAATTTTCATACCTACTTTATATTAGTTTCGCTGTCTCATTTCAGAAACTCTTCGGCTCAACAATTAGAACGCATGTCTGACTCTGAGAGGCAAAAGTTGTTGCGATTGCTCAACAAGTCCAATCGTCCTCTGTGGTTGACTGAGCATGTGAACCCCGAGTACGACCAGTTGGAAAGGGCTGCTGACTGGATGGCTAGTCTTGGCTTTTCGGCTAAAAACGGCTTCACAGTCCACTTTAGAGAACTTTTAGAGGAAGAATTATATGAACCCACTCTAGTAAGTTTTTTTTATTGTTTTTATGTTAAAATCTAAATCTAACTAAATGTGGCACACATTCCACCATCTAGTTCCACCATCCAGATATTTATTTATTATTATTTAACTTAACAGTTTGAAATTTAAAATACTAAACTTGAGATTTCTTTACGCCCATATAGAGTTTCTACATGGCTCTTCTGTACAAGAACTTGGTTGGCGAACGTGTTCTAAATGTTGACATGGAGTCTTCGAAGGCTACTCTCTTTGCGCACTGTACATCGCTGCGTCGCGAACCAGTGCCGGGTGCTGTCACTTTCTTCGGAGCGAACATGGATAGTGAACCTGCTAGATTCTCTATGAAACTGTCTAAAAATAGTCAAGGAGGAGATATAATGCAGTTTGTATTTGTATACGGCAAAAGCGGGTAAGTTTCGTTCCCTCCTAATATCAATATAAATAAATAAATAATAATATCTTCACACATTCAGTTCCACATTAAGCAACTAATGCTGGTATTATGGATACCAGACAGTTGATATAATACATAGATTACTTTTTTTTTGTAAATACAAACATATTATAAATACAAACATCCATGACTCAGGTAAAAAGGTAAATGTTAACACATAAACATTTGCCCCTAGCGGGATTCGAACCCGCAACTATTTGGTTAACAGCTAGTTAATAGACTAAACGGTCGTGTCAAAATTAGTAGCAGTTTCGAATCTCGGTTGGGATTGTAATTTCTTTTATTATTGTCTTAATTATAACACAAGTTATTAGACCAGGTAACATTTATCTATTACGTGCATTAGATACAGTAAATCTTTTATATATATGTATATCGCTAGCTGTTGCACGCGACTTCGCCCGCGTGACTTTATAAAATATAGCCTATTTTACTCGCTGATAATGTAGCTTTCTATAGGTGAAAGAATTTTTTAAATCGGTCCAGTAGTTTTCGAGTTCATTCATTATAAACATACATTTCTTCTATCTTTACAATATTAGTATAGTTTAGATTACATACGCTTCTATAATATGGTTCCATGTCATATTTCAGCGTTGTCAGTTTATGAATTCCAAAAAGCAGTGAACAGAACCTATGTAGGAAAGGAAATACGTATTAAATGACTATTTAACTCATGGAGCTCTTTGGGAATATTGACTGAAGATTTTGCTTATTGTGTATTTATCACTAAGTAGTTATACTAAGTAATATCATAGAGTAAATAGTACCTAACCAGTAGTATAATTTTTTTTTCGTTTCAGGAATATTATTGTCAATGGTCGCGCGATGTACCACGCTGGAGATATAAAACCACTAGTTAAACGTGCTCGCCCATACAAGACACTTCTGCTCAATTTGCCAGCCAAATCCTTCGGATTTTGGGTACTAGCTAACACTAAAATAGAAGCATGTCAGTATCAATCTAATGACATTGGAAATAAGAGTGAATACGAAGAGATTGCTAGGGAAAATTCACCCAAAACTAATAAAGTAAAAAGATCCATTCGCATTGGAACCCTTAAATTAGATAATCTTAACGATGTTGTTGATTCCACATTTAACTTAGGAAAAGATGGCAATGTATTTGATGTAGTTAGTAGAGTTATAAGAAAACAATTTAGTAATGTAGGAAATACTCTGAAGAGAGTGCTCGGTGCTGAAAATCATTCGGGAGACACAATGAGAGTCTCTAGGAGAGGAAAACGCCAAATCATGAGTAAACAAGATGGTAGAAAGATAAAACAAAAACTTAAAAACAAAAAAAATGGAAAGGACGAGAAACGTGATAGACTGACGTTCGTTGATAGATTATTTCATTTAAGCCCAAGACTTAATAGAACTAGAAGAGTTTTAGGTGGAAAATTTAGAGCGCGTAACAGAATCGCTAAAGAGAAAATCAATAAGAGGGTTTCAGATTATAATCAAGAACATAGACGAGTTGGCAGAAGTGTCAACGAAATGAATGAAGACGTTTCTGAAAATGAAATAGATTATAAAGATAAATATCAATTGACTAAAATTTTGAAACGGATACATAAAATGCTTGACACCCCGTATAAGAGTCACGAAACTGAGGATGAAATAGACTATGAAAGCAAAGAAGAAGGGTCGAGCAAACCGATGAGCGATGAAGAAATATTAGAGGATTTAGATAACGAAGTTGTCGCTGAAAAGAAAGTAAATCGGGGCATTTTCAAAACCACCCTAGAGAAAATTTTATCAGTTTTAGAAGAGTTGAATAAAAATTTGGGTAGATTTTGGGACGCATTCACGTTTTGAAAATATCATTGTTGTGAAGTAATTAATTCTTCATTGCAGTATTCATAATTATATAACATTATTTATAAGTGCTTTATGACAATAAGTATATTAAAAACTTGAACTGGTTTGCTGCTAGTAGTTAGCAGGCAAAGTCCTAAGCTGAGTACTAATGGTAAGGGCGATATCCTTCTGTATTTATCAAAACTGCATTTATTTCTGTATTTACCCTTGATCCAGTCGTTTAACAAAACTCTCTGGTATCTTCGACAAGCTTTGGATCATCAGGACCACTATCAGGACAAAGTCTGTCGGTTTCCATGAGGTTTTCGTCACGAGGAGTAACGATGTCAACAGCATTGTCAGGCATTGAAACTTAGTTATGGACATCAGCATATAGTCCATAATTACTATATCAGGGTTCATGACGATAACAGACAATCATTATTAAAGCGGTTATCACACTTTACAATTTGAAGGAATCCAATTTAGGAACCTAAGTAGTGAACTAGTGATCACACTACACAAAATTGATTTCTAAATCGAAGACATAGAATTGAAAATAGATAAAATCTAAATTGGATCCAATCTGTTCTAACTGCGATTACACTTTCCAATTTTCTAAATTGGAATCCTTCAAATTGTAGTGTGATAACCGTTTTAGTTTAACTTGGGCATCTATATGAAAATTAGAGATCACTTAGAGATGAATAGTTTAAGTTTTAAAAAAAATTAAGTAAACCGAAAGACAGAATATATTTTATTTTGAGGGCTCATAATTCAAATGACCTCGGAGTTTATTTACTATAATATTTTTTTAGGTTATTTCTATTTAATCATTCTAACAATGTGATTGTGATTTTTGTATACATTTTTTTTTTAAATAAAACAACCGTCTGGTGGTAAATGTAGTTTATTATTTAACAACATGATAGATACACCATTTTCATGGTCGCATGAAAATGCAATACGTGTTCGCATGAAAATGGATACCTCTAAATTTTTATACATAACATATAATTCAGGGATATGTCAAATCAAATTAAAATTTGCATAGCGACAGTATTATATATTATAATATATGTAATACTAAAACCAAATATTAGCAAAAGAGTCTACAGTAGCTACATAGGATAGATAGATATTACAAACAGAATATTTCACTATTTCATTGTATAGAGGTCCAAGAGAAGAACGGATAGCGTTTTTTTTAAACAGAAAAAAAAAATCTTTTCTTACGCAAAAAAAATCTTTTAACTTACGAAATAACAACGAGGTCTCACAAAAGCTCAATCCAACTTTTTAATTATCTAAAAACATTTCAACAATAACCTTTTCTCGATTTTTTTTCATTCGTAAATCTAATTTAAGTGGATAAACTACTAATTTTTTATTTATTTTTTCTTTATAATAACAATACGTAACATATAGATCCGCGTCCGCTGCGTACGAGCGGGCGGTTCTACTTAATTCATCATTTAAAAGTTTCTTTTACATTTTCATTTAATCCATTCGGTAACTTGTTGTTTTTTAACGCTAGATGTCACTAATATTAAAAGCTAACTGTGTTTCCTTATTGCCAAATAACCTATAAACAAGATAAAAATTATTACAGCAATAAATCCCTGTGGCTGATTTTAATTCACAACAATGATACCATAAAGTAGGCAGTATTTTTCACACATAGATTTATTACAGCAATTTTTTTTATATATAATAAAGGCATTCCACAAACGACGTTGAAGAGATTGTTGCATTAACCAAGTATTCATGGTGAGTTGATGGTAACAAATATTACAGTAGTACCCAACAGTGGTTCCCAAAAATTCCCAACTGATAGGAATTTTTAAAGCGTGAGAAATGCTATCGACCAATCCACACACTTGGCGGTGGTTTCCAGTACTGCTATTGGTCGCCAGCTGCCGCCATGTTAGCGGCGTGTTACGCTCGTGCGAGTGCGACGGAACTAACAGCTGCATTCTATTATCAACCTTATAGATATTGTATCTAAGGTTAATTGTAAGTTTTAAGCTTTCTTCGTTAATCGTCGAAGCCGTACTTTCTTTTCTGCGTGAACGTAGATTCACGACGCGCCTTATCAAGTGTGTACTATTTTAAACTAAATTGTGTTAGTTATGCAGTCATTATAGCCTATTTCTATTTCGTTTGGGCAATATATTGCTTTGTGTTGCTTGGCGTGCGATGAAATTTAGCAACAATTTGTTTATAAATAATAAAATAATGCTGTAAACAAAATTATTCCAAGAAAATTAATATATTGTAAGATTCTTTTAGAAAATAATAGACATTAAGCAATAGCATTAGATTTTTGTTACTAATTATACTTACAGTAAAAAACAACAGCATAACTTGATCAGACAACGCCTCAACGTTTCGGACTTATTACAGGACAAGAATATAGATTAAAAAATTGTCCAGTAAACTTATCAACAACATTGATCACTATATCAAATGTGTTGATAGATATCGCTCAACAAGTTTTACCATGAATACCATCTGCTCGATATTGCTTGAGATTTTTTTTAACTTGTACGTAAATCAAATCTAACGTCCTTATAAGTGTTACTGAAAGCTCTTGTGTTGTGTGGTGCTAGTGTCGTTGTCTCTAATCGTCTAATCCCTATCCCATTATGAAATCACGTGACATCACTCGCTCTGCGTTCAAAGAACTTTCAACCTAAAGCCCTTTGAACACAGTCGCTTTTGCACCGATTGAATTTTCATGCAAAATCATAAATGATCATACAACCGGTATTCCCCTGTGACTCGTGTTGTGGCATATTTGCCACGCAATAACAAACCTTAAACCGTGTGATTATGTTTCATAATTGTATGTAACAATTCTTTGACTAAATAGTCTCCAAGTCAGATGGTCGAGGGAACAACAAGAAATTAGGATAATTTTTGGCAAATATGTCACCTCACCTGAATTCGCCGAACCGTATAAACCTAGTGCAACTACCTAGGCTAATATATTAATAAAATGTTTAACAAGTTAAGTATTAAAATGTATAAGTCTACCATTCCATAACTCCTCTAAGGAATAAACAACTGTGGAATTTGAATCGCCTACTTTTGAAGGGTAAGGAACATTTCGAGAGCCAAAAAGTCACGTGTCGATTCTAAATCATCTAACAGAACATATAGATAGATATATAAATAGACAACAATCATAGTATTTTTATACTAAACACGTAATATGTTTACCCTGAGTTTGAAAGTCATAAGATCAATTAATTCAACGGATTTTTCTTTTTCGAGGAAAAAATCTAAAATTGGTCACAAGTCTTGGATTCACTTAAAATTATTTCTAAAGGTTTTCAATTTAAGAATGGGATCTCTTTTCGGTTTACCACAAAACTATTACTAAACTACACGTCTACCTTGTATGTACCTCGTCATAAAGCTCTATAATATTAATAGAAGAAAACTTGTAAAAGCTCTCCAACTAAGTATTATATAAGCTAATCATAGAAAGACTTTGTGGGTTTACAGGGTCAATACTAACAATTATTTAACTAATTTGTTTTTATTCAAAATGTCAATTTATCACTCATTATTCTCCCAATGTGATAGTCAGTAAGTAACAGGTGCCTAGATGCTATTCTAGACTTTAGTGTTAAATGAATAAGTAGTATTTTTGACAGTTTTCGTTTTATTGATGTGAAGTTGTGACGTTGAAAAGTTCCCCAGTTGGTATCACCCAAATTCCTTTTGTTAACGCTTCAAGCAATACTTTAAATCTAATCACATATGTATTTACTATACATTGAACACCGAAAGCTTACATACAATCAGAAGGAGCTCCGAAAGCGTACACAGATATTAAACTTAACAAAAACACACAGGACGAGTTAAGAGAGAACGACACGACACACTCCGACCAAGAGCTTGTTCACACTTCGCATTGAGGTATCGCCATGCAACTCTCAAACGAATCTCAATCTTAACCTGGAAACTTTTAAGGTTCACATTAATTAAAATTAGTGACAATTAGCGAACGATCCGGTAGCAAGCCACCTCGCTACGCACCAAACTATAACATCCCGGCTAAATATTCTATTTCTACAAAGGGAATCAACAACGAAGAGCACAGGCTAAGAGACATTACGTCTAGTTATAGATAAGACAGAGAAGGAGAAAGGTTCTATAGATGTCGTTAAGATAACTAACACTCACACGATTAATTTAGAGACAGCTAAAACGGATCCGAGTGATAATTTCGACTGTTGAAACATTGGTCGTGTCAAATTGATACAAATTCATCAAATTTTGAATCTTAAATCTATTATTGTTTATTCCGAATAACTAGAAACAACCGCGACTATGATTGCCATGCACATAGAACTATTATCTGTAATACATTGTTAAACTTTAGCCTAGACTAAACCACACATACACAGTGAATGAACGTTTAAATATAACCATCTTAACCGTTACAGATCGAGAGAAACATTCGAATGACTTCTCGTCACAAGTACAGTACGAGTATTTAAATATAGTTTTGTCTATGGTAGCTATGCGTGCACAAAATAAACTATATCTATAGAAAGAAGCTATGAAAATATATATTTATAGATGTGTGCAGTAGAGTGCGAGAAAATACAATTATTCTGATTTTTAAATGTCAGAAAAATAGAAGCATTCTCAATAAACAATCTGAAATTATCATCATTTTTATTTACATATCCGTACTATTATATTGTTCGTGTATATGAAATAGTTCATAACCATCTGATTTCATCGTAGGTAGGCTTAATTGACCCGAAAGTTTTAAAACGTAATTCGCCACCTAAAAGATATAAACATAGACGTCTCAATCGTAACTCAAGTAGCAAGCGACATTGGCGGAATTGAAAATGAAATACCAGTAGTAAATTTAAGTTGTGAAAGTAAATAATGAGTAAATACATGATGTGCCGATTGCGTTTAGTAAGTACATAAAGGCTGCTAGAGTGAGATAGAATGATGATTTTAGGAAGAGATAGATCGCGATGGAGTGAGGTGAAGAAAGAGATGTCTCGGTAGAAGAGAAGCTAACGAGAGAAGGGCGCGGGCGGACCGACCGCTTCCGGCGCACAGCGTTAGTTTATTATATTCAATATATCACAGCTTTTGACGATAACAAATCTTTTGCATTTGCAGCTTCACTGTGGAGACAATTGTCCGAACGCTCAGCTCTGACTTCGTTCGGATGCTTTCGCTCGAATAATTTGCTCGCACGACGCGTCCGATTAACACCTAAGCGTTGAAACATCGACAAACGCGTCAACTACTCTAGGAAACGGTTCAACGGTAAAACAACGCGAAAATACAAGTGATATCTACAACTCTTTACATCATTATACTAAAACGAACATCGAATCTTACATTAAAGAGACAAGCGAGAATCGAATGGACAATAACAAATCCGTCGCGGACGCACCGAGAGGCGCACGCGCCTTAACGGCTCGCACGGATCAACAACGCATTGCACCTATTATACTTTCGATGTGGTTATTAAGGCTAGGTCCATTACAGGTATATACACCTAAACAAAATACATTGACACAACACCGATTACACTGCATAAGCACGCATGCAAAAGATTTAGAGGCAAAAGTTAGATAGATTCAGAGGGAGTTGGAGATTTAGCGAAGCCGAGGGCGGAGCTTAGGGGAATTTGGATGAAAACAAATGTACACAGGGAATACATTGTTATTTCAATGTAAGTTTGTGTGCGATCCGAATAGAGAACGAGTGAGAGAAGCGTCATCACGAAGACAGACAAGAGAGACACCAGTGTGAGTTCACTACACGCGTGCTAAACATTCCTTACATTAACTATTTCCCTCTTTTTAATAATATTACACCATTTGTCGATCTAGTTGTATTTATATTTATTTTTCTTTACACTTAAATAACAATATATCACAAGCGTCAACATATAAAAGTGGTTTCTCTCCATGTTTGTTTCACAGTATTCGCGCGATCGTGTCTTTCGAAACGGAGTGGGTTATCGATGACTTTTTGACCTCGTCATTTCGATTCGAAATCTTCGTGTAGATGCGTTATTCTCGAGGGCTCTCCTTCACAAACTCTTTATGAATGTATAAAAATATTATTGCTCATTATCAAGCACCAACGCGCCACTAGCCGACTAGGTTCCGAAAAAATTTAGAATCAAAATCTCTCCTACAAAAATGTTTGAGCGCGAATGATACACAGTTCTGGACCGGGTTCGACACTATCTTTGGGTTGTGGTGGTTTCGGGGGATGGGGTGGTGTACGGGTTTCGTGAAACATCATCGTAACAATGACCTTAGCACAGCTACATCATGTATTCGGCTTAATATAATAATAAGGACGACGCGGGCGCGTCTGTCTGTCTGTTGCCCGACGCCATCGATGCCGCACCGCTCACTGCATCACGCATTTACTCTCGATCTGAGACTTCAGTTCGTTCACTTGCGTTTCGATGGTGTTTTTCAACTCTGAAAAAAGAAATACCAACATTTTGTTGTTGTAATAACGAAATTTACAATGCATTTATTTCACCCCACTTAAGGATATACGTTAGGATACTAGGAAAGTTTTGCAATTCAGCTTATTTATTTATATTATTAAGGTCCTCAAAAGATAAGGCTGCATTCGGAAAGCTACATCATCTGTTCTGGTTTTATGGGCTCAAAAGTTCCCTTGTCATAATTTTAATCCTGGAGGTAAGTATAATATAAAAATACGCATTGCTAGAAACGCACGTGTGCTAGAACACCGCTGTATGCAGGATTTTTACATTGTTGTTGAAGTAAAATAAACCTTAAAAGTTTGCAGTAAGAAGATTTTATTGCGTAAATCATACAAAATTATAATAATTACTACGAACCTTTATTAAAGGTCTTTTATAACCATACTTACACTATAATTTATAACTTTATATGTTAATTTTTCCCTCAAAAATGTAAACTTGCTAAATACAGCGTTGTTCAAGCACACGCCTCAATCGTATATAAAAAATAGCCAATACTAACTGGTGAACTCATCCTGATCTTCCAACTCCGCTTCGGCAGCCAACTCCTCGGGGGTCTTCTTCTTCCTCATCAGAGGGTTGTCTGGCTCAGCCTGCTGTTGTTCCACCACTTCCTCCTTCTTCGGAATTTTATACTGAAATCACGAAACGATTGGTTTAAACGATGAAACGATTGGTTTAGTTACGCGGACGAAGTTAATAATGACATCCAAATAAATTTAAAACATTGAAGAATTTAAATCTTCGAGGCTACACTTCCTTTAATAAGTAAAAAAGTAAATCATTTCTCTCAGTATACTTTTGAAATCAATTAGGCAAGTATGTATAACATTGAAAAGATATAGAGGCAACATTTTATCGCATTCAAGTTAATAACCGAGACGCCTCCCAGATATAATTCCCTATAGAATTCCCTTCATAATAACTTCCAGAGTGTCGCTACTTTTCATCGCGTTCAGTAATTAAAATAAAGTGGCTCTTTCGTTGAATGCGCTCGAAGCACTTATTGTAAATTTGAGGAGAAATGGAGTGGGACGAATAATTTCGATGATGAGACACGGCATCGAGTGGTCAATGATGTCGTAGCTCTTAAGGACTAAAAGTCCGTAAAAACAAAGGATTTTTTTGTCCACTAGCCAGAAATGTCCTTTTGTCCTTGTCCTTTTAAATTGACTGTTAACCAAGTGTTGTAGCTTGCACTAGATAGGACCTGTATAAAATTTTGTAGAGGCATATTTATGTGACTGTGGCCAAGCTACTACCCCAGTAAAGATATTTTTACAAAAAAAACTTGCATGCATTTAGACTAAACTCTTAAACGCTAAACTTGTTAAACTTTACTCTTAATTCTAAACTTGAATAGGCTAGTTGACAAAAGGAAATTAGTTTAAAACTATCGCTTAGCATCTATTTCACCCCAAAAAAATATTATTTTAAGAAAAATAGGTCTTTTACATTAGTATTTTGAGTTTTTAGAAATGAACTTTCTAAAAACTCCGATGAGCTCCGCGTTAGAAGGGATCTTAGTCTAACATCATATATTTTCAAGGTACTAATAGGGAAAATACATAATGCGGACATATTAGCACAAATTAGTATTAGCGTTCCTGACAAGTATGTGTGGCGTAGGCGCGGACCTAAGCTGCTGGCGGTGCCGCGCGGGCGCACAAATTTTTTAAAGGAGGCTCCTCTGACGCGCGCATTTCATATCCTCAACCGTATATATAGTAAATTGGATGTTTTTGGGTGTACTCTGAATGAACTCACAAAAATAGCACTACACGTAATTAGTTATGAATATTAGAATTGGTTTGTATTAGTATTAGTTATATTGTATTAGTTATGAATTGTTGCATTTGTACATAATAGTATTGTACATATTGTTTGCTACACTACCGCATTGGGTGAAAAACCTGTAATGGTAGAATGTAAGTTTGTGTAAATAAATAAATAAATAAAACTTGAAATTGACCGCGAAAAAGGCCAAGACTGTCATGGCGTCTTGAATGACGTCACACCTCGCGAAACAGTCGTGTTTGTTTATGACAGTCAATTGTGTCAATGACAGCTACAACATGGCGTTTCGCGAGGTGTGACGTCACGCTTCCATGCGCTTCTTTGATCGGTTTTTAATGTCACGTGATTAAACGTCTCATTTTGTCGATTTTATTTTCCAAAAATATTATTAATCTTTTATTATTTTAATAGAAAAGTTGTTTTTTTGTTTACTAATTATCATGGTTAATCATTAGAAACTCTAAGCCATCCGATTTATTCTTAGTGGAAACAAGCCTATTTCAACGTGTACTTGTGTTCTAAACGTTGTCAACGTATCATCAATTGGACTGTCAGTGTAGTTGTTATATCTATACTAATATTGTAAAGAGAGAAGATTTCTATATTTGTATGTTCGTAATGAATAAAGTCAAAAACTACTGGACCGATTTTGAAAATAATTTCACCTATAGAAAGCTACATTAACAGCGAGTAACATAGTCTATATTTTATATAGTTACGCGGGCGAAGTCGCGTGCAACAAAGCCTTAAATAAAGATAAAAAAAAAACAGGTCGGTAATACATTTAGAGAGATATATTCATAAAAAGAGTTGCATTTAGTACGAATGTATCAGTATGTGTAAAGAGGCGAAATGATTAGAAACACAGTTTGGTATTTATTTGTATCCATATATATATTATATATTATTATATTATTATATATATTATATTATATATATTATATATATATTATATATATTATAGTATCCATATATTATCCATATATATATTATAAATGCGAAAGTAACTCTGTTTGTTTGCTACCTTTTCACGCCTTAATTACTCAACCGATCATCATGAAATTTTGTATATACGTTGTCAGGGATATAAGAAGGGACATAGATCCAGAAAAAAGTACTTTTCCCGAGTGATCGTCTAAAATATAATGTATTGGACGCCACTGTCGTTACAGCGATAACGATGTCCGGCGTTATCAATCAATACTAATAATAAATCTGTAAGGGTCGGTCATGGAGTAAGTTACTTTGTTTTCAGAGATATCGTGTTTATAGGCTCTATACGTGATACTGAAACTAAATTGACGATTTTTACAATTTTTTCTGTATGTATGTATGTATGTTTCTCCATAACTGAAACGAATTAACTGATTTTCATGAAACTTGGTACATAAACATTTGGACGTACGGGACACAGGATAGGCTACTTAATATTTTTCAACGCGGACGAAGTCGTGGGCAGCAGCTAGTTACTTATTATTTTCTTTTTGCAACGCAGACGAAGTCGCGGGTACCAGCTAGTCTTCTAATAATTCGTACGAGTTTGCGATGAGGCCAGCCATGTGCTCTAAGTGACGTGACCTAAATGTCAAAAGCAATCCGAAAGTGGATGTGCGACTTTTTTTCGTATAATATTGGACAGTAACCAGAGATGACATTTTCTGGACGTTATAATATCATGCCACAGGATCCTGTTTCTCGCTAATTTCCCTGCGGAACGCGCCCAGGTCGATTTTCAAGCGCTTTTTTTTTGGAAATTATAGGATATGTGGTTTTAACCTTAGGTAAACAGAACTGTTTTTGCTTTTAAGTATTATGTACCTACATATAAATAGTTCAATATGTTTTTCTCATATGTTTGTTTATATAAGTGATTTTTTTTAATAGTGATTGACGAGGAAAAAAAATTTTAGAAACAATTTTTCCACACCTTCGTAATTATTGTCTAATTTCAACTAGTAAGAGAACACTACTAAATATCGATTTAGAAATTTGAGGCTTTTTAAAATTTCAATTAGAGACTAAAAATTAAAGAGCAATAAAACCCGGAAAAAAATGAATAAATAAATAAAATTAATTCTCTAGGTGAGCCAAATTTTTTCAGATTATAAAAGCCAAGTGATAATTAAAAAAAAAGAAAGACGTCCAACGACTCTTTCTTGAGTAAACAGATTTAATTTCATTATTGGAAGACGCAATGATCCCAATAGCCTTTCAAAATAGGAATCTTTAAGCAGCTTTATTTCGAAATATGATGTAAATTAAATGGAGAAGCAATCTTCTTTACTTTTTTAATCTTCAATTGATTACTCGGTCCCAGTGTTGCCGCGGTCGGATCTATTTTAATTTTAAAAGAATTTTTTCTCCTGGCATCCCTCCGAGATCTCATTAGGGGTCTGATACCCTATAAATAACAAGCTGCGAGTGAAGTGAGGTACGGCTCCGCTAAAGTACTACGGTTCACTTTTTAAATTCAACATGATCACATCAGCTTCCACTGAGAGGCTTTCAAATAAATGACAATAGAAAATTGCATACACTTTATAAACAAAGTATGGAGGTTATTTTGTTTTGTCTAGGTATAAGAATATATTATAATTTTGCTAATGATCGTATCAATGGAAAGAAGATTTTCTGAGGATGGTTCATATTTATAATTCATGAAAATCTTATAATATAACTATCTGACAAGGCAAGCGTTGTTTTGGCATACAAAAAAATTTTTGGGGTGGGCCACCCCTAAGTAGGTATTAAAAAATAGTTTACGACCTATTCTCAGACCTATCGAAAATACACAAAAAAATTCATAAAAATCAGTCAAGCCTTTCCGGAGGAGTTTGGTTACAAACACTGTGACACGAGAATTTTATATAGATAGATTTCCGAGTTATGACGGTTTTTGTTTAAGGAGGTGTACGAATTAATAATTATAAAGTAATTTATAAACTAATTAAGATAACAGACTAATTTTTATGCAAAAAAGGTTATGTTTATATTTTACTTATAACATAATACTAGTAATACGTCAATTTTACATAAACATAAAATAATACATATACAAGTACAGTCGGGGTAATAAAAGGTTCGTCACCTTAAAGTCGACATTTGCTTTCACCAGGGCAGTTTGCTGCTCGACATTTGCTGTCAACGACTTGATAAAGGATGAATTTTAAAACTGACCAAGGTCTTCGTACCCCGACTGTACCTACCTACACTTCGTCTAATCATTTATTTCACATTTGACAGCTCGAATGAATACTATGATGAATTTGTAATGTGTTTTCATTGTATTATAAACATAATATAGTTTTTATAATATTGTTTATCTTATATTTAAATTCAAAGCCGACGAAGTCGCGGGAACCAGCTAGTTATATTATATTGTAGCACGCATTTTCGTGGTAAAGTTACGTTGTCAAGCAGCTGTCAAAAGTTAATTAAATAAATGCCTAGACGTTTGTCTGTTTATGTGACAATACAAATAACAATATAAACAATCTTCAATGAATCTTATTTTCTCCTCTATCTTCTCTATCTTCTCCTGTTGAGCTAGCCTCAAAGAAGTCAACCTGACTCGATTAGGGAGTCGCGCGTTTAATACGGACTCCCTACTAGAGTCAATTTCACATCTATGAGCTTATTTCTCTTCTCTTCTCTTCTCTTCTCTTCTCTTCTTTCTTCTTTTCTTCTTCAGTTTAACTGCAGCTGCCTTTCTGTAAATGTACTCACATGAAACCTGGCCTCAGATATCACACCATATGTAGGGTGTCAAGTATTTTGGTTGCCTATAAGATAACTTAACATACTTAGACGTAATTATCAACAAAAAAATATTAATTTACTAGCTGACCCGGCAAACGTTGTTTTGCCATATAAAAAAAATTTCACTTAGGGGTATGGAAAATAGATGTTGGCCGATTCTCAGACCTACCCGATAAGCACACAAAATTTCATCAAAATCGGTCCAGCCGTTTCGGATGAGTTTGGAAACAAACACCGCGACACGAGAATTTTATACATTAGATTTAATTTTAGAATTTTTTGAGAACACTATAATTGAATTGAAGTGATTGAATCACAACAAATCAAAAGAATATTGATGAAATCTCGGATTTTAATTGGTCTAGCTAGGTGATATTGTCTACTTACATGTAATTATTTGTCTAATAAAAAAATCTCTACTTTATTTATGTATATCTTGAAAATATGCCGTAATATCAGTCTCGAATCTCTGAGGCCAGCTTAACAAACATAATCTAGAACAAAATTACGATACATTGTTTCGAAAATATTTTCAAAGTTCACAGTTATTAAAAATTCTACGTCCGACAAAAATATAAATTATGAGCAATAAAGAGTGGATAAATGTTTTAGCACTTAAGAAAAAGGGGCGCAGACGAAATTGCAGGCAAATGCTAGTGGTTTATGTGTTTTAGTTTATGAAAACAAAAATACATAAATAATTTTAGTTATAAATAAATAAATAAATATCTTCACACATTCCATACGGCACCATCCAGTTCCACTGTAAGCTACTTGTATTACAGTTGATTTAATAGATAGATTATATATTTTTTGTAAATATATACATATAAATACAAAACATCCATGAGTCAGGTACAAAGGTAAAATGTTAACACATAAACATTTGCCCCTAGCGAGATTCGAACCCGCGACCGTTTGGTTAACAGCTGGGGTTACCAGCCACTAGACCAAACGTGTCAGTTAGGACATAATTTTAGTTTATTTTAGTTTATGCTAGTGATTTATGACAGTTTAATATTGAAATCCAAACTTTTCAGCAGTGTAAGTGTAAGTAGGTATCGGAGCGCGTTTCATTGGACTTACCACATTGACGTCATTGGTAGTGATGTAGCCTCAATTGCGGGGGTTGGGAGGGAAGCAGTCTAGAGGAGAGAGGACCGATCGCTAACCGTGTTAGAAACTCATCTGGGCAGAAATTGAAGTATCAGTGTCCTGTCGTGCCATCCGTGCCCACTTTTCAATATAATTTATGGTCGCAACTTGCAATGAGTCTTTTGCGTTGTGGCTTCTCTTGTCGTGTATACTACGATCTACTATACTACAAAGTATGACGTTTTACCATAAATATCTGGACGAAAAAACTCTAAAAAATATATTTAAAAAAAAATACTTTATGACTTATTAAATTACTTAATTTTTAACAAAGTATAACTAACAACTGTATTTTTTTATAATAAATTTTAATTTCGTTAATTTTTTTACTTTTAGATTGATCTTTCGGAAAAAGTACTTATTTTCTGTATCTAAGGTACCCCCCTATGTGTTTTTTTGTATGTATGTAAAATTTCCCGATGATTGGTTAAGTAGTTGAGGCGTGAAAACCCTATTTGGCATTTATCTTATTTGTGTTTTGTTTTTCCATTATAAAAGTGACAGACATATTGACAGCATATTAAAATTTCAGAGTAGGGTTTTTTTGTATTATATTTGTGTCTTTGTTTTGCGTGAATAAAATTCTTTCTTCTTTCATTAGTTGCTCTGCATATGATTTCTCTGTGTAAATATTATAGTATAATATTATCAATTCATTGGTTTTTATTTTTTATTTTTTTATTTTTTTTATTTTATGAAAATCAATAGTGCGCAGGTTGGTGGTAAATTAGAGGTCTACTATAAAAACAACACTAGTGGGATTCAAGTCAGCTGCATACTCTGATTGTACTAAGGGATGAAGAAAATCACAAAATTTCTGCAAGGTGTCGATTTCTGCAAGACTTTAAAATTTAAGAGAGTGAATTTGGTAAGTGTTAATAATTATTTTTAGAGATATAGCGATATAATTTGTCGATACTGAGCGTAGATGGTTCGAATGGCGGAGGCGGTAGCGCGTGAAATGTTTGTAACGGGTGAGCGACGCGGAAAATTGTCACCCGCACAGACTACTACTGCCTAGTACCTACACGGTCTACTTCGACATCGCGACGTGACTTTGCTACAACGTACAAAATACACAAAAACATATTGCAATACCATTTCTGTATTATCATGCTAAACTGCAAAAGACTTAACTTTGAAGGGATAGATCTAAACGAGTAGTTCAAATATTAATCTGAAAAAATATGTTCTGTGTAAATGTTACGTCGCGAAAAAAAATAATAGTTAATTTTTATTTTATTGTTGTTTGAACAGAAAAAAAAGTGTGTGTGTTCACAATTCGAACACGCTTAATTTGAATAATTAGCCTCATTTACTAACCTATGTATTTTATAATCGTTCGCAAGGAGTAAACTCAAGTCGTGCTCGGAGCTGACACATTGTTTGTTAAAAATGTTTAAAATTTCAAAAAAAAAACAAACTTCCAAAAAAAGGTATTAGATTATTATTAAAATCGACTATTAACAAAGTATTCATTGCCTATAGCAACCATTGGAGGTGGCTAGACATTTTTAAGATGAATTTTTTTATACAAGTAGTATCCCACTGCGTTTGCTGACTGTACAAGCGTCGTGGGGCGAGGCTAATGTAACGGAAGTGTTCTCAGTGTGTTGCCTACCAGAGAACATACTTTACTTTTCGCGTACTTGCACTTCAGAGACGCCGTTAAAGGTTGCTTATTTTTATATTGCATTGGGAAAACGACATTGCACTAGCTGTGCCCGCAACTTCGTACGCGCTGTGGTTCGTTTTTTTAAAATTCCACAGGATTAAAGCCCTTTTTTTTTCAAAATAAAAAGTATCCTATAATATTAATTCAAAATAATATAGTCATCAATTGGGCAGTCCAATTGCAATATAAGAAACTAGCTATTGCATGCGATGCGACTTCGTCCGCGTGAATTTATAAAATATAGACATATAGGTGAATTAAAATAAAAAATCGGCTTAGTAATTTTTGAGTTTAGGTATTCATTACAAACATACAACAATACAATTTTTCTCTTTATAATCTATATATATAAAAATTACGTGTCACATGTTTGTCCGCGATGAACTCCCAAACTACTGAACCGATTTTGATAAAATTTCGTAACTATATGTAATTTGGTCCAACTTAAAAGATAGTTTATATCTCATTTTGTTTATTATTTTTTTGCAAATTATATAATATTATTAACAGCGCCAACTGTTGATACATATTCAATCCAGCAATTATTTATCTGTGAGTTCCAAAAGATTCTAAAAGATGGCGATGTAAGGTAATTTTATCAGCTAGGTTGAATAAAAAATAGCACCTGTGCGAAGCCGGGAGCGGGCCACTAGTATAAACGTATATATTTCCTAAAGCTATTGTTTAATCTTGAGAAGGAAACGTGTAAAATTCTTACATTAAATTTAAATGGAATACAAAAGAGATTGCGTAGCGGAGAGGCCGTCTTTCAAGTCGTAAACTACGTCTCATAAACCTGATTAGGGAAACATTATATGCCATTATTTAGGCGATGTAAAAATTTTGCAAAACAAAGCTACTATTTTTATAAGCCTCTTTTTATACTGTGATAAAAATTGAGTAAAAAATATAGACTACTAGCGAACCGCTCTCGGCTTCGTATGGATGCAATTTTTACTGCAAATCTATATATATAAAAATTTCGTGTCACGATGTATGTTCGCGATAAACTGAAACTACTGAACCGACTTTGATCAAACTTCATAAGTATCTGTTATTTGATCCAACTTAAAAGATAGGATAGTTTAATATCTCAATTTTTTTCTTTTTTTCTTGCAATTTATATAATATTATTAACATAGCGCCATCTGTTGGACACTTACTCAATCCAGCAATTATTTTTTATAATTATCTGTGAGTTCCATAAGAATCTAACAGTCCATAAGAATAACATAGCATCTCCATAAGAATAAGGTAATTTATGGGCTGGATTGAATAAAACGTGTACGCTTCAAAAACTTGAGAATGGGTAGACCGGTTTTAATTTGGTTTTCACATATGAAAAGAAGGATAAAAGGGGAAGGTTTATATATGTATATAAATTATAATTTTCACTATCCTACTTTACACAGTGTGTCTATTCGCCTTTTTGTGGGTATCCTACTCACAAATATAAAATCCGTTTTTTTTGTAATAAAAAAATAAAAATAAAATCCGTGTTGTAGTTCAGAGGTAGGTATTACTACAAAATTACTCAGGGGTCCTAGGTTACAAAATCGAACCTGGGGCTCTTGAGACAGAGCGCAAGCACCCTACCTAATCATCATTTAAAAGGGGCCCGTCGAATAGCTTGAATTTTAATAGCTTGAATTTTATTAGCTTGAATTTTATTAGCTTGAATTTTATTAGCTTGAATTTTAATGGCTTGAATTTTAATAGCTTGAATTTTATTAGCTTGAAATTTAATAGCTTGAATTTTAATAGCTTGAATTTTATTAGCTTAAATTTTTAATAGCTTGAATTTTAATAGCTTGAATTTAATAGCTTGAATTTAATAGCTTGAATTTTGATAACTTGAATTTTATTAGCTTAAATTTTAATAGGTTGAATTTTATTAGCTTAAATTTTAATAGCTTGAATTTTAATAGCTCGAGGAAAAAATCTATAGAAATTTGTGTGAAAAACCCCTTAACTAGTTACTATCGAATGTATTGTCGACAGACACAACATTGTATCGTGTCGTGACTGTATGATTTAATATTTAACGAGAAAACAGATCCACAATGTAACTAACACGTAACAACACAGTTTCATATGAATAATTGAAATATTAACTTCACCTGATCGACAGGCGGCCTAGAATATGTTGTTGCCTCATTAGACCATTACTTATTTATCGCTCAATTACACCTGACTTAAATAGAAATAGACTTGAAACAAAATATCTTTTAACTTTAGTGTCTTATCTATTATATTTAATAACTAGCTGGCGCCCGCGACTTCGTCCGCGTTGAAAAAGAAAAAAGTAGCCTATCCTGTGTCCTGTACGTCTAAATGTTTATCTACCAAGTTTCATGAAAATCAGTTAATTCGTTTAAGAGTTATGGAGGAACATACATACATACATACATACAATACCTACACTTACAGATTTATTATTAGTATTGATATGGTTTTTTTTTGAGAAAATTGCGCAGACAGAGGAGTGTGAAATTTTGTTGTATGGGAGAAAGCTGGAGAAACGCAATATTTTATATAATATGCATTGAAAACACAAAATAAACATTACACACACTAGCGCGTGTTGACACTACATATGTGTCAACAATGTATATGTTGACACTATATATATATATCTGGTCAAATTGAGATTAAAAATTAAAAAGTAGTCAAAAACTAATTCAATTATGGTCGAATTTCGACTATTGGGCGACCACTAATAATTATTATTATACAGGGAGATATGTAGTAATTTAAAAAAAACCAAAATGTTCATCTAATGAAATTGCAAAAGTTTAGCAGTTGCGTTGATCAAGTTGACAAATAAACACTATTAAACTTGGCAAACATTCAGTAGCGAGTTGGAATGAGGCTCTCCTGACTGCGGGAATGACAGGGGAGTGGTCTGTTTATTCTTTGCACACTAGAAGGTAGCTGCCAATAGGTGCCGAACAAATAACTGAACGGGATTCTATTGAAAATTGTGTCGAAGGACACACTCGAGCTAATCGAGATTCACTTTTATCACAGCAATGTGAACCGCGGGCTCAGAAAAGGTAAACATTTTTTTTATTGTTTCAATTTTAAAAATTGACGTTATTTAATAGCTAAAATTCATGGCCCATTTTATGCGTCAAGATAAATGGACCGTGTAAGATATAAAAAAAGACAGGTAGTTCAATTTATTTATACACACTGCATTAAGTTTATACGACCGCCATTTTGTTTCACAAGACCAATGATAATGGTCTATGCTTACGTGAATTTTATTGAAAGGATATTAAATAGGTTTTTTTTTTAAATTTTAAGGTCGCAGACAGGCTCCACAGTAAGATATAAGAGATAGGGAAAATGAGTTATTTTTGAAATACCTTGACACACATATATAAGAATTTTAAAGCACATAGAAACGTAAAATAGGTATAAAAAATTCATAAAAAAAGGCATTTAAATGAAATTTCATTCCACCTCGTTAAAGCTTCGTGTAAAGTCAATGGCTTTGAAGGTTTGTTCTACTTACAATAAATTGTATTGTGGCAGGCCCATTATTGCCTTAGCGCGCTAGTAATAAAGATGAAAATTGTTTGATAAGCACTTAAAGGAAGCGACTCGGAAAAGTTGGGTCATAGAGTAAGTTTTAATTGCGACGGAAACGAATATGTAGGGTGTGGCTTCAGTGAAGGCGAGTTAATTTTCTCTCTTTTTTATTGATTTGTACGGTTGTGTCTGGGCATTTTTTTTTATCTCATTGACATTTGATTCATTTATGTAACGGATTTGTTTAATTTCTAATAATACTGTGCTTTCCTATAATTTGAATTCATACTTGTGTTCCTTTCTGTGAGGATTGTATATTGTGATTAAGTATGTCTTTAGTTGGTAAGCCTTTTCAAATAAATAGATAAATAAATTCAAATAAATAAATAATAATAAATAAATGTCGTTTTCGACAGGGAGTGAGGAATATTTTTCGGTGTTATTACATGTTAAATTTTATATTTTCATTTTTTTCCATCTGTACATTTTTTTTTTGCAAGTGAAATAATTTTACTTAACGTATATATTGTTTTCATGATAGAGGAAATCAGATCTTACTTAAAGGTACTTCTGAAAGCGCTACGAACCTGCTATAAAATGCTTTCGAATTTCAGCCTTATTCTTTAGTTTAATTTATTCTTATAATAGTTTTGTTTTTTCTCAATTATTGTCGAACAGTTAAGAAGGCTATAAGTTCTGTTTAAGTGTCTTTAGAATTATAACGATTCAAAATAAAACCATCTTTTATTCAGAATATGGTCGAATATGCGAATATCCAATAAACTAATAGACTTTTTTGTAGCAATTCAATGTTGAAGACATTATACGTTATATTTTAAGTAAAATAGATACACAAAAAACACCTACCCGCTGTTAATGCGAGCACACCGCATTTTAACGTGAAGGAAACGCTGTAATAAGATCACGAATTAAGTTTGCTCACGAACAATGAAAATGGCGCAGATATTTGTACTATATTGATTTGAGTTATGCCTCTTGAATATTATTACGATGTTTTTCATATAACGTATAATATAACGAGGTCAAAATTACTTCTGTATTAGTAATATATTAAGTCCCACTGCTGGGCGTTGGCCTATCCTCCTTATGAAGAGATGAAGGTTCTTAAGTTTTTCAAGGTTATTATTTTTTGCCTATTAATTTATGAATTAAATTAACTGTCTTCAATTAGAAGTGGTTCTAATATATCTGCAATTTGTTTTGTTCGTAAATATCTGAACTTAGTTCTGCATCTAAAAAATTCTCTAAAGTTAGTTCTACTTTTTATATCTTGGACTTAGTTCTTAGTTCTGCTTCCAAAAAAATCTCAAAAGCTAGTTTTGAATTTTATATTCTGACTTAGTTTTGCTTCTAATATCTCAACTTAAATTTGCTTCTAATACTTATTAGAACTTGCTAGCGTCTGCTATTTATGTCGACTGAAGTTGATTGAAAAGAGCTCTGTGACGTTTTAAAAGAGGTGTTCATTCATTCAGATTCATTCGGTGGTATGATATTGAAATGGTATGAGTCAGTTGAACGAATGCGTTCGCGAAGAGAGGTTGATGTCGTATAGTTATAGTTGATACCTTATAGTTGGAATTGTAGTTCTGATGTATCGGTCGGTCAATAAAAGTATTGGGACTCAACATAAAGTGGTTCAATTAATGTACCCGAAGTAGAGGGTGCTAACAAACTTAATTTAATTTCTAATATATAAAATTATTTCTTTTACCAATATTCTGAAGTTAATTTTGCTTCTAATATCTATGAACTTAACAGAAGCGTATACCTACGTCTAAAAGTGCGTCTCTTTTTTGTTTTCTTGATGTGTTTTGTTCCGTAAACGAAGGCAACACTGTTTTGTTAGGGCACATCTTTTGGGCTGCTGTCTAGATCACTTCGATGTAATTATATGTATTCCATGTCGTCAATGTCAGTGTCCTGTTTTGTGTCACTTAACAAAATAATGATCAAAAATGTTAGTAGCACATTTTCTACCATGAGACATTATAAACCTTGTGCTCTTGAATATTTTTGATCGAAGCAAATTATATTTTACCGTTCGTCGACGCCTGGACAGTAGCTGTTACCATCCAATTACGGCTAAACCGACGCCGAAGCGTCCGCGTCCTAACATTTTCTAACGTAAATCATGACCCAAGTGTCCGTGTCAAAGAGTCTCGACATAATTTCATAGTAAGTTTTACTTAAACGGACGAGGCAACTGTTAATAGGTTTAGCAAGCTAGTTTGAGCGGAGGCCGCTCGGATAACCATTGAGTTATTGGACATTATAATCAAGTTTCCGTACATCAAACTATGCTTACCTTACTAGGAGACATTTTCAGCTACATGTACCTTTAACCTTACCGGTTAAAGGGATGCCTTGAGGAAATATGTCAGGTTATGTGTAATTGGAACAACGTTTTTTTGTTAAGGGTTTAATAAAGCACTATTTGTAAAATATGGACTAGTTTGCGGACTCTTGCAGGAGGATTCTGTTTCCGGAGGTAACCTGGTGTTTGTTAATTTAAATCTTTTATAGTAATGTATATAGTTAAAGCAACAATACCTTATTAACAGGAACCTCAACATGTTGTTTGGAGGGATGGGTGTTCATATTATTGATATATTTAACTGTAAATCGACGGAAGTTAAGTTTAAATTTACGACTATACTGTTTAGTTCAGCTGAGTGGTTTTCTTTTTGTTATTGTTTTATTTTATTCCTGTTATTTAGACATATTGTTATAATAGTTTATTTATCTTTGATTTTGGTATTGGTTCTTTGTTTGTTTTCATTTATTTATTGTTTACTTGCTATGCGTGTGTTATGGGTCGTCACAATTTCTAGTTTGTGGTTTATTTGTGTATGTCTTAAAATTGCCTTGTTTTACCTATATCTATTGGTTTTTTTTGTCTGTGCTTTTGGTCTACCTTTGGGCGGTCCGGTGCTACTTCGTCCGCGTAATTTTATAAAATTTAGCCCATGTTACTTTCTATACATGAAAGAATTTTTAAAATCGCTCCATTAGTTTTTGAGTTTATTCATTAAATATCTATTCTCTTTATAATATTATATGGATATAGCAATTTTTCTTTTTGGAATAGCTTAATTTATAAGCTCTTAATGACCGGTGACATTTTAACATTGAAATGCAGTAGAAATTTAATAGCGAACTTACACATGAATTCACACACGCTAACTTCGGAATAAATTTGCATAGATTTACATATGTATGTTGAATGATCACGTAATACAACATAGTATATGTTATGTTGGTGAATAAATAATACATTATTATAAAACGAACTGAGTTTGGAGTTGTGAGATATTGAAATGTCATTATATAAGGAAAGTTTGGACGTGAAATTTGCGAGTCGCTCGTTAAACTCTCGGTTACTTGTTGGCTACTTGGTTTATTCTTGTCGATGTGATCGTGGCCTCTGAAAGTTTCCGAAACCTGAAGGCAACCACATTACCTTCATAATACCTAAGTTTATTTTCATACATGAAATTGAAATTTAATAATTTTATTTCGAAGAGCCCATTGGACAAGCAGTTAAGGTGGTTTAATAGTCGTTTCGCACAATTTTATTTCGTATGAAATGTGCGAAAATCCAACTTTAAATGAATATTTTTAGTAGTCGTCTCGCCCACATATTATTTTCTTTAAAAAAAAATGAAATAAACAGTACCGTACAAAAGTGATACCTATCTTAAAGTTCTGTCTCACATGTTCCCGCAGGGCCAACTTTGGAAATTAACTTTTCAAAGCTAGCTCTGATCTGAATCTGGTACCAAATTTCTAGATTGAAAGAGTAACAAAAACCCACACATTACATTACTCTTTTCGCATTTATAATATTATTAGGGTTTGTTTTTGATAGTACACGAAGCTATTGTCGTGTGAAGCCCCCATAAGGCTCTATCGACTCGGCGGTAAAGGTACGATGTAAAAATAAAGTTGCCGTAGGCTAAATAAAGTATGATATTCGATCGGCGCGGTCTCCGCCCGCATGCCACTAAATTACTTATTTATAGAATGGATTTAATATTTAGTTCAAGTGAAGGAAAGGTACCTAGAAACAAAAGAAAATTCTGTACTTAAATCCAAGTCAAACAATTTAACAACTTTACGTGAGCATTTTGCGAACGATGCTATACTGTAAACAATGTCTATCTGCGCCAAGAATCTTCGCGGTGGTTGCTTTTTGATCATTGTAAAAGGTTTCATGAAGTACTAGTTGCTGAACGCGACTTCGTCCGCTTAACTTTATAAAATATAGCCTATGTTACTCGTTGATTATGTAGCTTACTATGGGAGAAAGAATTTTCAAAATCGCTCCAGTAGTTTTTTAATTTATTCTTTACAAACATAGCTTAAATCTTTTCTCTTCATAATATTAGTATAGATGTTACTATGTTACTCGCTGATAAAGTAGTTTTCTATATTAAAAGCTCAAATGGAGTTAAATGTTTGTGAGAAGCGTCAGTGCTTTTCTCTTCATTCTTTGGATGGTTTTTCACTCCGAGAAGCTTATTACATTTTTTAATTACAACGCGCGACATTGTACCGCGGCGTTTGTTAAAAATAATGCTGTATTATCTGATGCTTACGCTGCCTTTTCCTGAAGAATTTCAAAAGGTTAAAGAAGACTTTAATATTTTTTAATGGTGCGACTCGCGATTATCCTGAGTGGATTTCGCGAATCTGTTGTTTATTTCAAAACTAAAAATGTAAAATAGAGGCTCATCAACAAAGACTTTATTATCATGTGAACCTTGAAGCTATTCAGCTTCTAGATATCACAAACATAGTTAAACGATTGAAAAGGACAAAACCTTTTGAATTAGTGTAGTGATAATTAGTGTTCTTGTTCTATGTTAAGTTAAAATTGCTCATTAGTCTCACGACTACATAGTAACCTTAAACCTTAGGCGACGGTAGTCACCCACCATCGAATGGACCAAGAGCATATCTCTATCTAATGACCTTTGTATAAAAAGGTAAGAAATAAAATTTGCGACAGTAACCGTCTTTCTAAAAACCACTTAAAACCAAGTAGACTGTCGAACTAGCTGCCATAAAAAATCTTATTGAGGAATAATTTCGTTACATAAAAATTTCACGCCATATAAGCCACATCCAAAGAAATGCGGGAGACGTGTGCCCATTGTGTATGTATGTACGCTACTAATTTCCATAAGAAAGAATGTCAATTGTGGAAAAAAATAAAGTACAATACGCCAGCGCCACATAACGAGGGCCGAATTCATATGACACGACACTCAAAGGGGTGGGGGTAATAGCGCGACGGTTGTACCGCGCGACACGACAGCTTGTATGGAAAGCCCTTCATACTTCGAACAAATTACGTGTCGGAACAGCCTCGCACCAGCGCCGTGTGGAGTGCCCTCAACTGGTGCTTGACTCCTCACTTTTCATCTCTTGACCCACATAGAGGGCCAGTCAGACTGACGTGCGTTTTGTGTCGGCCAAAGCGATGGCTTCTTCAAAATTCAGGTGAATAGTGTAGGAGGGCCCTAATGTTCGTTGCAAAGGGTTTAATGTTCCTCCATTAGCTTAATTAGTGGAGAAAAAGAGGTGAAAGTTAATTATTAAATTAGCTAGTTTTAAATTTTAGTATGAAATACATTTTTCATTTAATAAAAAAAAAATGTTTGTGACAACTTTTTAAAATTAAAATAATTAATTATACTATATGTATACTTGAGTTTATACACTTGTTTAAACTCAAAAACCATTTAACTGATTTTATAAAGCTACGTGTACATTATCGGCGAGTTACATGAAGTGTAATTTATTTACAAAAAAATAATTAGCGATCCCTACGAAAATTACATTAATGTATCATTAATGTACTACATGTTTATAGAGTTTATCAACAAATATATATATTTAATAATAAATAATTTTTAATGGAAGATTTGTTTATAAAAAGCAACTATGGAGTTTTCTTGCCATTTCTTCCCAATAATATCAATTTTCCGAACTCATTCCGAAATCAGGGAGATTGATTTAATTTGATTATACTTGAAAATGTACAATACAATATAAATACTTGTAAAAGTTTATGTGGATAAATAAATAACTAGATTTGAGTGTTAGATGTAAAGTTGTAACACGTCTCGCTAACTGACCTGTGAACGTCTATCTGTGTGTTCAGTGGTTGTGTATTTTATGCATTCAACGATCAATAAAGTTCAATGATCTACACGATGGCGATGTCGGCATCGCTTCGGTGCCGCTTTTCGAAGTAATTAAAGCAAAACTTTCATTCAAACCTCCGTAACCGACTCAAGGTGAGATCAGATCGCAAAGTGATCAAGTTAAAACTCTAGTTAACAATCGTTAAGACCAGTTTAAATGCGGTAATTTTTACAGACATCAAAATATACTCACGGACGTATGTCTCACGGCTGTCGCGAGTTGTCAAATTTGTTTACAGAATATATAATTCATTTATGGACCACAGTTTGATGATTGTAGCTTGCCAGTTGTTCAGTTTAAGACCCTAATAAGTCCTCTTCACCTCTATTCTCCGTGGAATCATTAAGTCTTATTACAATAATAAAACAGACTAGTCTTATTTAGTGACGTACCTTGTCCCTGATCTCCTGTCTCATCTTTTCTCGCTCTTCTTCCATCTTGCGGTGCTTCTCCTTACGCCTCTCCTCCGCCTCCCGGATGGCCTCCTGCCGCTCGCGTTCTGCCTCTTCTTCCTTTTCTTTATCATCGCTGTCGTCGCCGTCACCGCCCACAGCACCTGACACCAAAAAAAACATCAACCGTTCATTACATTGTCTTTGTTGCTATGAAATTTGAGGTTCATATTTGGATACCCGGCAGTGTAGGGGACAGCGGGGTTATGCCGCATTCTATTGGGTTATAGGAAGCAATGAAAGATGGAATTTGTATTAAATAATATTATTTAATTAGTCTCTTTTAGTATAGCAGAAAGGTGTGTTCGTATCTACTACTAAGAGGCGCAGTTTGAACATAACTAACTCTGAAGCTCAAAGTCAAACGTATAAGGCTGTACCCGCATTGCGAAATTCCACCGCGCGATTTTTTCCGCAAAATTCTGTGATATATAGAAATTGTATGGAGCTACACGCACTCGCGAATAAAACAACTCCATACAATTTCTATATTGCGGAAAAAATCGCGGTGGAATTTCGCAATGCGGGTCCAGCCTAAGACTCTTGTATGAAACAAAGAGCTATTGTAATAAACCTAATGTTTATATGTGTGAAGGAGAAAGACTCAATCTAGTTGTTAGAGTGAGACAGATATATTTTGATATATTCCAACATATTCCTACCGGCTAAAACCAAACCCAACGACTTTGTAACGCGGCCGTTGAGGGGCGAGGCTGCGAGGACATTATGACACGACGTCAGTACCCTGCCACGGGTGGGTTGTTTCCTTGAGCTCGCAAGAGAGCTGCCTTAATAGGGCCCGAATCGTGTCAGTGAACATATTCTTAGTCTCAATGTGAGATTACTAAATTGACTTACGAAATATTATTAATCACATTAGTCTTACTAGATTGTAACTCTAAAAGGATGTATTTTACTTTCCCAGGTACACCCTTAACAAAAAAAAAATTATGGGAAATTATGTCACTTCTCATGCTACAAATTAAGGTACTTATTTCGATTAATAAAAATAATTTAATAAGTTAGGGTTCTGCAAACGTCCCAACATATTGTAAAACATTAGAACTCGAAGAATATTCAATTAAAAAAAGAAGTGTAGAGTTTAAATTGAAATCGGAATTAGATAAGGCGGTTTGCGCCGGTTATTGCGGTAGAGTGGCCGATCCAATATGGAGGCCATTCAAAAATCCATTTCACGTCAATCTGAACATTTGACGAACGCACCGAGTGTGTAGCGTCAGTAGCGTGCTTACAGTCGTTCGACTGCGGAAGCTTCGCATTTCTGTCGCACGCAAATTTCTCACACATTTGCCGACGGAATTTTCTATACAAATGGGCACGAGTTTATGCTTTCAAATATTGTACAGTGGAAGATTTTTAAGCGACAGTAATACGGACAGGCAGACATACGGACATAGATCAGTGCGACACAGGTGACATGCAGGAATTGAGTGTCTGTTTGTAATATTGAAATAACCGTTTTTTACTACATGCATATGAATATATATACGGTACATATACCAAAATAACATTTTTTACAATTTTTGTCTGTCTGTCTGTCTGTTTGTTCCGGCTAATTTCTGAAATGGCTGGACCGATTTTGACGGGACTTTTATTGATGTAATAAGGCTACGTTTATTTTAGAAAAAATCTTTTATTAGAAAAAATACACCCCGGGCGAAGCCGAGAGCGGGCCGCTAGTATGTAAATAAAATCGTTAGTGCTGACTACCAAAGTCTAGAACGCACAGCTCAAAATTACTGAAGTCTAGAAAACTGACATTTAAAACAACATTTTTCAATTTAATATTGTTTCTTTTCTATTTAAATAAAAACTTAATAAGGTATATACTATAAACCTTTCCTGAAAAATTATGTAACTGATGGTGAGAGCCGCATCAAAATCTATTGCGTAGTTTAGGAGCAGTTAGCGGATATACAGACAGACAAACGTGAAGAGCGACTTCAAGTTGTATTCGCTAGACATTCTCTTCTCCAAAAAGAAATATTTTTTTTGCATGCTTTTGTAAATTTTATAATGAACACTTGCTAGATCTCGATATTTTCATTTGTCCTATAGGAGCCTTTAAACGAAGCCTTAAACAAGCTCTCGAAAATATAGTTGTGTAGTCTCCTTTTCGTAGCGGTCAGTTTATTTATTTATTTTGTGAGTTTTATGTTATCTGTTTTTTGTTTTTCTCTTTCTTTTTTAGTTTACTTCTTACCTATTTCTATGTTTTCTCCCCCTGCTCCAATATTCTGTAGTAACTTGTAATTTATAATATGTTTTTGTAATTTAGTGGAAACTTTGCTGATTTCTATTTCTCTTGTATGTTTGTGTATAAAGTGTAGCGAGATTTTTTTTTAATTTATTCAGGAAACAGACAGTCATTATACATATTTTTTTACAATATACATAAATATCTATAGACTTAGAGTTCCATACACAAAAATAAATATTAAACAAAATAGATACATAGGTGCAGTACTGAAACAAAATCGTACACATAATACAAAATACAAATAGATAATCAAAATTTTAAAATTTAAATTAAGAGCGTTCATCAATTAAAATCACGCTGGAGTCAAAATTTATGATTTCAGTAGTTTCAGATGTTTTAGTTTGCAGATAAGATGTTAACGTCATATTATTTGTAGTTGTATAATCTAGTAAATAGCTGAAAAATATTATAAAGTGAATTTTCATTAGAACATTTTTAAACAGCCCTTTTTTTTAAACTAGCGGTTGACGGCCTAAGCAGATAAATACACAAGTTATAAAAAAAATTATAACACAATCTTTTAGAACATTAATGACTTCACATACTAGGTCCAAGAAAAAACAGAAATATCTCAAATTTGATTAGGATCAAATTTGAGATATTTCTGTTTTTTCTTAACACGTTTAATATCACGAAAAATTACTAAAAGTGACACTTTTGATTATACTTTTCTTGAATGAAAATTTACAGAAATCGTATGTTTTTTTTCGACTATTATCTAATAAATGATATGAATTTTTGGAAAATCAATATTTTTATAATTTGTCGCATATAATTTTACTAATATCTCGCTTCTGCGTCGACCGTCGATCGCTAGTTTTAAAAAAGGGTTGCTTAAAATCTGTTCTAATGAGAAAAGTATCCCAATATTTTAAAATATTTTTCGACTATTATCTAGATTATAAAACTACAAATAATATGATGTTAATATCTTATTTGCAAACTAAACACATCATTGCATTATGATCCGCCGGGAATCATAAATTTCTGATTCTAACTCTGTAACGGCCTTAAGAAAAACACACAATAAATACATTCAAGGAGCCATCAAAAGCCTATTACGTATTGTATGTTTCCCTAATATAAATAAAATAAAAAATAGAATAAAATAAGAAACGTAATAAATATAATACGAATAGAAAATAGAAAAATTAATAAGAATAATGTCAAATGCAACGCTAAACGTCGTTTCCATGTCGTTTCCCAACAAAGGGTTGGTTCAGCAATTTTTTCATATCGCGAAATCATCTTCAGTGTAATGGGCATTGAGGGAATATAATGGAATAACTAAGTGGGTGTCAGATAAATATCAGACTTCTTACAAGTGAAGCAATTACTTTTTATAATATGCATTTATTAAGTTATATAAAAAGACTTTTATAAAATATTATTAAAATAATATTGACATATTGAATTTGTATAATTTCTTTTAACTATAAATTATGGTAATTTAACAGCAATAATAATAATAAATATCTCCACACATTCCACACAGCACCATCTAGTTCCACACTAAGCAACTTAATGCTTGTATTATGGATACCAGACAGTTGATATAATACATAGATTACTTTTTTTTGTAAATACATACATATTATAAATGCAAACATCCATGACTCAGGTACAAAGATAAATGTTAACACATAAACATTTGCCCCTAGCGGGATTCGAACCCGCGACCGTTTGGTTAACAGCTAGGGTTACTAGCCACTGGACCAAACGTGTCGTCAAATATCAAAATGTGCAATAATATCAAGTTCTAAGTAAACAAGTAATCTAGAAAGTAAGATATTCTCTAGGGGTAGTATATAAAAGCGTTATACATGGCTTACTAAAATGAATAAGTCATATATATATATATATATATATATATATATATATATATATATATATATATATATATATATATATATATATATATATATATATATATACAAGTGGCCCGCTCCCGGCTTCGCCTGGGGTGCTTTTTTGCAATCCAACCGATAAATTACTTTAAACCGCCATCTGTGAGAACCTTATGGAACTCACAGATAAATAATTGCTGTATTGAATAAGTATCAACAGATGGCGCTATGTTAATAATATTATATAATTTAAAAATAATAATAAACAAAATGAGATATAAACTATCCTATCTTTTAAGTTGGACCAAATAACAGATACTTATGAAGTTTGATCAAAGTCGGTTCAGTAGTTTCGGAGTTTATCCCGAACATACATCGTGACACGAGATTTTTATATATATAGATATGCGTTATGTTTTGAATTATAGTTATGTCCTTTCTTGTATTCCTGACAACGTGTATGATGATCGGTTGAGTAGTTAAGGCGTGAAGAGGTAACAGACAGACATACATAGTTACTTTCTCATTTATAATATTAGTATGGATTATAACGATCATTTGATTCGTATTATTGTAAAATAATTATTTTGTTATTATTTATTTATATCATTATTAATTACTGTATAAAAAATGATGTCAAAACATCGATCTATTCCCTATTGAACTATTGGGACTATTTAATTTCAATAGTTCAATTATATTAATTAATTGAACTATTGTGTATAATTATGTAACATATAACTATGTTCCATAATAAAGTTCAAAAATCGAATGAAAATCCTTATTTATTATTATAAATGCGAAAGTTTGTTTGGATGTTTGTTACTCTTTTACGCAAAAACTACTGAACCGATCACCATGAAATTTTGCATACACGTTGTGTGGGACACCAGAAAGGACATGGGGTACCTTTCATCCAGAAAAAGGACTATTCCCGAGGGATAATCTAAAATTAAGGAAACTAACTCCGGCTAAGTGTAATAGCAATAACGATGTCAGGTTTATCAATGATGATATTGCTTTTTCAACGCGGACGAAATCGCGGGCACCATCTAGTAATCTTAAATAAACATCATCCTGTAGCTGTAGGTAACAATCTAAAAATGTACGACTCGCGCAGAGAAACGTCCCCTTAATGTGGTTAGGTGCATAAAACAATGTATGAAATGCCGGCATCCGGGATCATTTCCATCGGCACGTCTAATATTACGGGGAACAATGTCGGGATAGCAGTAGCACCGCATCCCGCCGCCTTAAGTGGATTCCTACGGGCGCCCGCCTCGCAATTCAATTTTGTATTGACGCTCCGCCATTAGGAAAAAGGTACTCGGCACAATTCCATTCCGACCAATTAATTATTAGTCAGTTTCCGATGCCGTGCCGTTGACAGGATCATTATTTGAATTTCCTCCCGAGATATTTTCGCGGACTTGGTTTTTATCTTTTCTTTTTTTTTTTTTAATTAACCGCGACATTCCGACGTCTCGCTCTGAATATTCATGGCGGATTTAAATATAAATAAAGTTCGACCAATGTTTACTTTTTAATGTAATTAACGATGTTTGCAAAAAGGTCTCAGTTCTCGATGTTTGCGTCACGGCAAAATCATTTCATAAATTTTTTATTCTGCCCGTTTGATTATTCATTATTCATTTTATATAAGCAAAATTAAAACTTAAATTTTATGCAGAATACAATTAATTATATGTGAGTATATAAAAATTATGAAAAAAATAATAATTAATAATCTAAATTATTAAAAAATTGTAAATACCTATATCATTTTATTGATTTACAAATAGAGATAAATTCATTTTAAAATATCTGTGTTTTATTTGTTAAGTTACTAGACTAGATAGATAGTTCACACACTAGATCGATCCAGTACTTACAATGAAAATGCCATGAAAACCTTTTAATTATAATAGTACTGTACATTATAATAGTACTGTGCCACTAAAATAATAAATGGACAACGGCTAATAAAATAATAAATGGGTAATTTTTTTTTTTTTCAAATATTCATCGAAATCCGAGGATAATAGAAAAATTAGAAAATTACCCGGAAAACTGTATCCGTGCGAAGCCCGGTGTGGGTCGCTAATAATATATAATTATTATATATAATTACTAGCAAGCCACCTCGGATTTATTTAACCTTCGTTGTTTAATGCTTTTTCCATTAATAAAAACCGCATTAAAATTAAAACCCGTTGCGTAGAGGCGTGCAAAAAGATAAAGAAATAAGATAAGATACTGCAAAAAGATAAGATACTGAGTTGGACGATTTAATAGAAAAACAATAATAATGTTTTTATTATTAGGTCAATATAGAAGTTCATATAGGTAACAGCGACCTTTGAATTGCATTATAAAACTCCAACACAAACCTAATCCAGCGAGTGAATAAGGCTTCTCGACTCATAATTAAATTGCTACTAGACTAGAAACGCAATGGTAACTAGATTTCGGAGTTTCTACCAGATGCTAGTTTGTCGTCTCTGCGCTAGATTCAACTAACTAATAACTCCTGAGTTTACTGAAACTATAATTAATATATAGAAATAAAAATATGTCCATTAGTCTCTATATCTATATTAATATTATAGAGAGATTTGTATGTTTGTAATGAAATACACTTAAAATGTAAAGTGATTGAGTAAATAAAAAATAAATAAATAAAAATATTCTTTTTTTTTTTCACTAATATAAAGACAGTAGATCTGTCTGTATGTTTGTAATGAATAAACTCAAAAACTACTGCCCTCCAATTCAGTAAGCGCACGTTTTCAAAACGCGTGAATTGAAAACGTCTCAAAACGTAACGCGCTAATTTCGATTTCTAAAACTTTGGCATTCAGTAAACAAAAGTTAAATTGTCTCTGGCACGTTATGACTTTCGCACCGACGTTCTGAAGCTGCATAACATCTTAATAAGTTTTTTATAATATAATATAGTACATACTTATTAAACATTTATTATATTATGAAATCAATTAAAAATGGTGAAATATTTCCGACTATGGTTTATTTCACTAATAACACTTAATATTTAAATATAATGTATATATTATTTCGTAACAAATAATTTCAAAGACAAAGCGAAGCATTGGTTATGAACGCACTTTGTTGACATAAAATAACCTATCTTTGTATTTTTCATATAGATACGTTTTAAATTTAAACTAAATATTTTTGTGTTCTAAACTTAATAATTTAATGTTTAACGGATTACTTAATACATACAATATTTTTTGTATAATTGTATACTTTTTGAAAAGGTACGTAAAAGATTAATTGATACATTGATTACCAATGAACTATTAAATGATTTCCTTAACTTTGTATATAACCAATACAATGATTAAATGTTTGATTATTGTTTACAGATGGATACTATTAGACGATTAAGGTTGATACGTCGTGCTCAGCATAAAAGAGCACGTTTGATAAAACGCAAATTGCGAGACACATCAGACCCTTTTGAAATAGCAGATGTACTGTTTTTAAAAAAATATCGTGTGACGAAAAACACAACACAATTTTATAAACGATTATAAGAAAATTCACTTCTGTATTATATATAGATAGAGGACAGTACAAAGGAAAACGCCAAAACGCGTCAAATCCGTATCGTTTTTGACGTCGAAAGTTTGACAGATAAAAACCACGTGTAAAACGTGCGTTTTCAATTGACAGATGTTACTGAATACAAAAACGTTGTTTTTTTTTTAAATCGAATTCAATTCACGCGTTTTGAAAACGTAGGCTTACTGAATTGGACCCCTGGACCGATTTTGAAAACGTTCACCTATAGAAAGCTACATTGTAAGCGAGTAATATAGGCTACTAATTGATAATTTAAATAAGAATTTAGTTCCGTATGTTTGTGTCGACAAAACTCAAAAACTAGTCGCCGGATTGACTTGAAATCTATATATATAAAAATCTCGTGTCACGATGTATGTTCGCGACAAACTCTGAAACTACTGAACCGACTTTGATCAAACTTCATAAGTATCTGTTATTTGGTCCAACTTAAAAGATAGGATAGTTTATATCTCATTTTTTTTTAATTATATAATATTATTAACATAGCGCCATCTGTTGATACTTATTCAATACAGTAATTATTTATCTGTAAGTTCCATAAGGTTCTCACAGATGGCGGCTTAAAGTAATTTATCGGCTGGATTGCAAAAAAGCACCCCGGGCGAAGCCGGGAGCGGGCCACTAGTTTTTATATAAAATTTACCTAAATTTTATTCCGAAGTTTCAACGCAAAAAAAAAGAGTCACAGCGAGGCTCTGCCGGATATTTCCCCGTCAGAATAGAAACAGCATTCCGAACTGAGCGGCCTACAATGATTGATTGTTTGGAGACTGTCAGAATGACTGACGTCATCTGTCAAAATGCCAATATTGAAAAGTGACAGTAGTTACTCTGACGTTCTATTTTGATTTATGATTTCATTAAAATCTGTTGACATATTGACATATTAGAGTGTAAAATGATGATGGGGGAATTGCTTCCCCTACATCACACACTTGAACGGAACAGCAGATGTGCTTTATTTTTACTGAGGCAACGTAAAAAAAATATTTTTTTCCCATGTTTCATACTAGCTGGTGACCACGACTTCGTCTGTTTTGAAAAATAAATATACATATATATATGTAAGTAATAATATAACGTCTGACATCTTTATTGCTATTACACTTTTAGTTTGTCTTTTGTCACTGTCTTTTCCTGTATTCCTGACAAAATTTCATGATGATCGGTTGAGTAAATCAGGCGTGAAAAGATAACAGATAGACAGACTAGTAATATTAGTGTTGATATTATTAATAAGCATTGAATGCGAAATCATTTACGTAAGTACATATTTTAATTTAATGACTTTGTTTACCGCTTGGACGTAGCCGAAGTAAACAAATAAGATCGTCGCTTCGCCGCACACAGCTTTATGATATTGCTTCCAATCGTAACATCTTGTAATCGTCAACCTCTGTGTTTAAACGTCAAGTTTTCGACAATTTATTAATAAATAGGGATTTTAGATCAAAATTTAATATATTGCTCTTGTTGATAAAGTAGTAACAAATAGTCAAGTTATAAAGCTTTTCGAAAAATTTAAATTTTAAGTATCTAACTTAAAGGAGACCAATCAGTTTTGTATGGAGATCAGGCCATCAGTTCATTTTCGTTTTAACTGTTGAAACTTGTACCATATACGTATAGATTTTACTGGGGAAATATATTTTGTAATTTGGTAATGGGGTTTCATGGATATTGAAGTTTGATAGCATTAAAATACCGTGTATTTCCCAAATACGATACTTATGTCTACATTTTCATGGTTATTTATGAAATAAGTAAATTTATAAACTGAGTTTTTAATCTGAAATATTCACAGGAAATTACTGAAATTAAGTAAGACTTTTCTACCCAATTCTCTAGTGTATTATTTAAAAAAAAATTAGCTTGGTTTTGAATGATGTCGCCTTTTATATAGCATTGACTCTCTCACTTGTTAAATAATTATATAATTTTTTAATTAATAAACCAAAACGTTGTTGGTTTGTTTATAATTATAATATATTTTTACTATTTCTTTAGATTTCAAGATTTATCAACGCAGAAAAACATAAAAGTATATTATATTGTGTCAGATCAAAGTAAAATTTTGTGAATAAATTCGTAACAAGGTTGCCAGGGGGTCGTAAACCTTCGGCGATAGAATGGCGACGTAAATTATTATGTTTACTATAATTATGCGATGGGCTCGGTAAACATTACGCCTCCCCTGGCCTCACTCCAGCCCCCTGGAGGGACGAGGACTGTCTAAGTCTATAACAAGGAGAGCACACAGTGACCGCGCGGGCGGGCGGTTCAAATAACTTTGATTCACTGTGAAGTGATGTAAAGTTATTTTAATTACATTTTAAAGGTATTGATTTATTTGTCCATATACATTTTTTAAAGTATTTATAGATAGTCAAACATAATGATATTATAAGAAACTACTACAGTAGTTCGGAAAGTTTTTATATGGGGAAGAAACCGACAAGAAATTTTGAACAATATTAAACCTTAGTTTGATAAATTATTTATATTTAATTATAGATATTTGCTGTACATCGTTAGTAAACTGTTGTAGTGCCGTATAGTTTTAAAAGAACTACTAATTTTTTGACTGCAACTATTAAGAAGAAGATAAATTTATTTTTTAAGTTACTATTTATCTTCTGAAGTCACTATATTTTACTTAAATTTATCAAGATTTTTTGTGATCATTCATATGAGAGTCTTAAAAAAGGACATATATGACGTTATAGTATGAAATGAAGTGGTTTGATACTATTGGCTATTGGTTACAAGTTAAGTTTAAATTTTCCTTACATTTGAAACAGTTATTTATGCAATAAATAGATATCAAGGGATCACTTTTAATCGCAAGACTATTTTAACCAAGAATTTTGGGAAAACACTAAAATAAGAAGCTAAAATGGCGACGATCCTGATAAGGAACCCTGAAAGGAACTCAGCAGACCACTATTCTCTATTTTATTTTGATAAATATCCACCAAACAGTGAAAAAGATAAATCGCTACCGCTCGGTTACCGTAACCGCTCGCGTATAAATGTAATCACATGACCGCTCGTTTCTCATCCCTTATCAATGTTATGTTACGACCTGCTGTAACACAACCTTCCAGTTCGGATATCATAGACAAAACAAAACATATCTCTATAGGACATTGGGTCTGATACTTTAATATTACGATATATCCAGGGTTTTTTCGGGGAACGGATTTTGACAGCTGGGTCCCATTTCTACATTCATACTATATCATATCTATCTTTCTATATTATGAAGAGAGAAGATTTGTATTTTCGTATGTTTGTAATGAATAAAGTAAAAAACTAGTAGACCAATTTCAAAAATTCTTTCATATATAGAAAGCTAAATTATCAGCGAGTAGCATAGGCTATATTTTATTTAAAAAAAAAACACAAGTGAAAACTTGAACAATTACGTGTGTATTTTTTGAATCGTCAGGAAAGTACATACTTATATACAATGTCGGTTACACGGTTACAGGTCGCGAGTTAAATGGTTTATTCCCATTTCAAAAATTGATCTTTTTTAAACTGTCAGCGCCATCTCTGTTCGCATTGATGTATTATTTCAATTCAATTAGTTTTCGAATGGATGTATTATTACGTAACATATTCTAGTTTCAGTGGTATTGTGTAGATGGCGTATAAAGAGGTGTCGGTTACACGGTTACATTACGGTTACAGGTCGCGAGTTCAATGGTTTTTTTCCATCTCAAAAATGCCCAACGCGCTTAAATAAGTTTTCACTTTAAAAATTACGCGGACGAAGTCGCGTGCAACAGTTAGTTATTTATATTTGAATGATATACCTTTTATTAAAAATTTATAGATTGAAACAGTAGGTATATCAAATTCAAAAGTCATATTTAGATATTCCGAAAATCTGAGTTTTGAGTACTTTTTTAGTCACATGAAAATCCTGTCAGCCTGTCTGCCAACTTTAACATTAAAAAATACAGAAGGCGCGAATGAAGTAACGGAAAAAAGCTAGTCTAATTTAAGTGTATTAATTTTACAAATTAATTAACCACTTTAATGATTCAGTAATGAAGCCGACTTTTTTTTAAGATTATGTAAATAAAAAATATTTTCTTCAGTAGAGGTGTGCGGTTTGTTAGCAAGGCCTATTATTAGCTAGATCGATACTGAAGGCTGCCGGCAAAGCTTAGGGTCGCTTCACTTGTAAATTAACACAGTAAATTTATCTTGGTCTAGACACAGAATGTGTACACAAAGAAAAACTCCATAATTTGTATTTGACTTTGTTTATGGTGTGGTATGGATTATATATTGTGTACCATCTAAACTCATGTGAGAATTATAAGGACCTGAGGTTCTTCTATGAAGTCTCAGAGGTGCAAATTTAAAGCCATTTTTTTTAAAATAAGGGCTACCACAATTTAATAAATAATAATAATAATAAAAAAATGTGTTTAGTGGATACGGCCGTGTGGATTACGTTGACACTTGTCAAATCTTTGATTTAAGTTAGTGATTGATCAAAACCTCAAAATGTGGTCAATTATTTCATTAATTAAATTCCGTTAATATAAAATAAATTAAAAAAGTAATAAAGCTATGTAGTAAATTAATTCATCATTAATCTAATGATCACTATTGCATAAAAATCTAAGTTAAATATGAATTAATAATTTATGCAAATGAATGTACGATCAATGTTCTGAAAGTCAAATTTATTATTGTCGAGAATATTATTAAGAGGTCGCTGTTGTTGAATGTTGCTGACGTTAGAGCTTAGTGGAGGTTTTAAGATAAAATATTTAAGAGCCTATCTAGCTTACCCAAGTTTTATTCTATATCTGATAATACCAGTGCAGACTATGCTATTTTACAGATAAATATATTTGATATAATGTAATTATACTTTACTGGTTTATATTATGTCAAATTAAGTTTTCAGGTTTTGAAGCGGTTTAAAAGCTGTTAGAACATACATCGTGACACGTAATTTTCATACATATAAAGATATATTTAATCCCTTAAGTAATGAAACATTTTCAACAATATTTCAACAATAACAAATTTTCTGAGGGCACAGACTGTTTATATTTTATATAATCTGAGTCATCTACCTATATATAAATGTTTAGGTAACTTAAACAAGTACTTTTTAAAAGTAAAAAAAGGAACTCTTAGTCAACTTTGTGAGTCAAATTAAGACAACAATTTCATGCATTTGTGAAATTGACACATTTCCAATAAAAGCTAATTTTACAGTAATTATTGAACAATGAAACGTTCCGAGGTACTGCAGACAAAGAGGTACCTTTCAAGTCAATAACTTAGCAAAGTGCCCTCGTTAAGTTAATTGTGGCTTAACTTACCCAACTCAGATTCAACTTGATTCGTCAAATCATTGTTAATAAGTTAAAACTCCTCTTCCGCTACGAACTTCGTAGCACCTACAATGATTTGCTACGCTCTACGAACGTATACAATGTATATTATAACTAGCATTTACTCGCGACTTCGTCTGTGTATTTTGGTATTAAAACAATTATTAAATCTATTACATATTTTTGTCAAACGTTGATTTTTTTATTTGTATTTTTAGATGATCCCTCGAGAACAGTACAGTATTTTTTTTGGATGAAAGGTGCTACACGTTGTCACGATCCAAAAATTCTTTTTTAGATCTTGACAATGTGTATGCAAAATTACTAGTACATTATAATTGGTTGAGCAAACAAACTTACTTTAGTATATATATATATATATATATTATATATGAGTTAGGATGACTTATGTTTTTGAACTTGAAATTATGTGATCAATATTTATCCTTTACTTGCGGCCCGCTCCCGGCTTCGCCCGGAGTGCATTTTTTTTTACGTAAGAACCTTCCCTGATTATCCCTCTATCCATGAGTGAAGACAGAATTAAAATCGGTCCACCCGTTCTCGAGTTTTGCGCTTAGCAACACATTTAGGGATTCATTTTTATATTATAGATAGATATAATTAAGTAAAAATTTAGAAATTCATTAAAAAGTTCAAAAGCTTTTTCAAATGTTTTGATAAGAAAACCTTAACAACAATTTAATTAGTAGAACAACCAAGAAAGTTCTCTATTGAGACTGAAAACCGAAAAATTCCAATTCGAACATTTTTCAGTTGATTAAATATTGCTGCTATTTTTTTTTGTTTGTCATGCCACTTTTGTAGTATAACTCAATGTGAACATGCTAGTGATAGCATTTTCATTTCTCTGTCTGAAGATACTCTGTCCCTTCAAAGTGCCAAGGCATTTAATTAATCTAGCCTTAGCGAACTTCTGCTATACACACACACACACACACATACACACTCACCAAAGTATGTAGTATATATTTTAACACGACTATTCAGTCCGTTCCTTTTTTAATTTACTCGGACAGAGATATAGTTGCTACGCCACAGAACTAAACTCACTGGAAGATACTTGTCCTGTTTTGTAAACTATCTTTATAGAGGTATTTTTAATATACGATTATATTACATACATTATTTTTTGTTGTTGGGCTCGTTGGGCACTTTTTGGGGAAAAAACACTTTCATTCCAGCTTTGGAAAAAAAAGAAAAAAAAAACAGGTCAAGTGATATATATTTGAAAATGGAGATAATCTACACCCCAAACATTTTTGGTTACAAATTTTTAAAATTTGCAGTTTTTTTTTATGTAATCCTAAATAACTATGCTCTTGATTGCAACCGTAACCATATTCAATAATTGATTCTGTAATTTTTAAATAAATAAATGAGTCTTTTTTTCTGCCAGCTTTGACACTTGTGTCTATAACAAAAAAGGTAGTATCCCATGCGGCAAGTTATAATGTAAAAAACATATTGAATGATTTTTTTTAAATTATGAACTTTAATAAAAAAAAATTATCATATCGTGATTTAGCTACGAAGTATCTCAAAGACTTCAAACTAACATAAAAATGTCGCATTTTGCTTTGTCGCGATAAAACTAGAAGTCTCATCTAGTTGGTGTTTGTAAGCTTATACGTATTACGTCCTGTATGTAGTACAACCTTTTTAGTTAATTAAAAGTTTGTGCGAACACAGCTGCGGTCGGACTACCTTCGCACGTTCTAACTGTTCTACCATTTAGTTTGGTAGAACTGGTCTTTTATTGGCAGGACATATTGGTGTGGCCAGTCGTTAACTGACCCCTGCACGAAGAACTGTTTTTAACCCCCGATGCCTGACGAAAAAACGGAGTGTGACACTAGCTGGTGCCCGCAACTTCGTAGGCGCTGTAGTTCGTTTTTTTTTAAAATCCCTCAGGAACCTAATATTCTTCCAGGATACTTTTTATCATCAATACATTAGTGAAAATCCCATACTGTGTACGCATACGCAACCGCTAATTTGAAATCGTCTTAGTGCATATAGGATGTTCCATCACATTTTTTAAGGATTCGTTACAAAAATTATATATTATACTAGCTGACCCGGCAAACGTTGTTTTGGCAAAAAATAAAATAAAATTTTTTTTGGAGTGGACCACCCTTAACATTTAGGGGCATGGAAAATAGATGTTGGCCGATTCTCAGACCTACCCGATAAGCACACAAAATTTCATCAAAATCGGTCTAGCCGTTTCGGAGGAGTTTGGCAACAAACACCGCGACACGAGAATTTTATGATATAGATTGAATGTTTGTAAAAGTTCATAAAACGCGGACAAAGTCGACAGCAAAGTTAGCATTAGGAAGTTATCCGATAACATTAAAAATAGAATGTGAACTGCAATCGCTTTAATACCTATTTATATATGAGTGTTTGAAATTGTTATTTTGCACGTACCTACGCTATGTTTGTAGGTATGTGCTAGCGACTAACGAACCGTAGTAGGCTGCACGCGACACACATTTACTACCTCCATTACTTTAAAAACGTACAAAAAACTAACTGGTTTTTACCTTAACTTCACTGTTCAAAATGTAAAATTGTTCTTAATGTAATAATACAATGCGCGAACAAGGCATAGCGTATACCTTATTTATTTATTTACTAACTGAGCTCAGCCTCGCTTCGCTGCGGCGTGCGCATGGGATGCCCGCCTTTTTGATAAAAACCGTGATAACTCAAATATAAACTCAAATATAAATAACACATTCATGTATTATACACGTAAACCATTATCAATAAATTCTCTTTTCATATATATAATTTGAAACAAAATCAGTTAACAAATTTTCGAGATTAGTGCACACGTACAGACAGACTTATACTTTATACTATGTACTGATTTTATTTTAATTTATTTGAAAAACATAATATTTGAAAACGTAGTAACAAATTGTCGTCACAAACTTTTTTGCGAATGATTAAAAAAAATCCAGTTATAAATTTAAGTTGAATAAGTTCATGAAATGTACAGCTCTGAATTATTGAAACAGGCGTTCGCAATTCGTGAGCTAAATATTGATTTTTTGTTGTACACTTTGGAATAATAAAGTATTGTTGGATGTGATATTTTTACCGACTCACTATTCGACAATACAAACAGTTAGGTAACAGTTTTCTTTTGGCTTTTATTTATTAATTAATTAATTAACTATTTAGCAACTAACTTTACTGCATGTTAACTTTACCTTTCACAAATAAATTTAAAAAAATTTTGTAGTATAAAGTTAGACATTTAAATTATTTAATTATACCCATTTATCTTACAAATAACTTCCATAACTTGCAACAACATCTTGCAATCCAGAAAAGTAGAACTTCTTACGTGTTTTCTATAGGTGAAAAAATTATCAAAATCGGTCCACTAGTTTTTGAGTTTATTCATTATAAACATACAAATCTTGTTTCTTTATAATGTTAGTATAAGTAGATTAAATTAGAACATATATAAGAAAAAAAAGGTATTTCATTACATTGAAGCGTAACAAAGAAAGTGCATCAAGTGATTTCATATATAATTAAAATTCAAATCCAATCAAATGAGTTTAAACTTTAACTGCATATAAATAAGTACTAAAACGCAACTACCCCATAAAACCCTGATCCATTTCAATTAATTGAATATGTTTGTTGACTCAGAATATTGTCATGTTTTAACATATTCTTTTATGTAATGAAAATACTATTTCAATATATTTAATTATTTAATAACAATAGTGCATAACGAGAATATAATATTGTTAATTTCACGAGGAGCTTAAACAAAATTTTGTCGAATTATGTAAATCTGGAAAATTATTGTCGATTTGTGAACCGGGTTACAATTTAATGAATAAAACATGAAATGGGAACTCAAACATATGCTAATATACAATGACACCTAAAAATTCAATTCAACCTAAAAACATAGAAACATATTTCATAGCCAACTTTATAACTTACTAGCGACCCGCTCCCGGCTTGGCCCGGGATGCAATCTATACTAATATTATAAAGAGTAAATTAATATTTTTGTATGTTTGTAATGAATAAACTCAAAAACTAGTGGGACGATTTTAAAACCTATCGAAAGCTATATTATCAGGGGACAACGTAAGTTATATTTTATAAAGTTATGCGAACGGATTCACTTGCAACACCTAGTTTATATATATATGTATGTATATATATCTTCTCCATTTATCCCTCTTTACATAAGTGAAAACCAAATTAAAATTGGTGCTGAACTTTTCGAGTTTTTGAAACATAAACAAACCAAGTTAACATTTTTATACATATAATAAACAAAAAGACTATATTTAAGTGTACCACATAATAAAATAATAATAGTAAAAACTCAATAATAACTTAACGAAGTAAATAATTATTAATATTAATTCTAATAATTATAAACACAATTATGATAAATGATCGATTAGGTATTTAAATACTAAATAAGTTCATTTTAACTTTCTTTATAATATACATAGGTCATAGGTACATCTTGTTGCAAGACTTTTCTAGCACTTTTCTTGATCTTGTTACTTTACTTGCAAGACAAGAGTCGATTTAAAGAGTAATAGAGAAAAACTTAGATTTGAAAAATAAAGTTTGATATAATATATTTTGTACATTTTTTTTTAATATATTTAGATTCAAATCAAATACGAAATCGTAATATGAAAATTTTTAAATTGTAACTTCCACTGGCGACTTGGTGAGCTTAATTATTTAAAACTAGCTGTTGCACGCGACTTCGCCCGCGTAACGTTATAAAATATATAGCCTATGTAACTCGCTGATAACGTAGCTTTCTGTAGGTGAAACAAAATCGGTTCATAGTTTTTGAGTTTATTCATTACAAACATACAATTATTCTCTTTTTATAATATTAGTATAGTTTTGAAAAGTAGCTTCTGTTTAGAAGTAAATATTTAAATTATTCGATTTCGGTTTGAGTACGAAATTTATCCTATAGAAAAATTTGTTACCGTTTCACGCCTTAACTATTGAACCGATCATCATTAAATTTGGCATACACGTTGTCAGGAATACAAGAAAAGACATAGGGTGCCTTTCATCCTGAAAAAAAAAAACTGTTCTCGAGGGATCGTCTAAAAAACACGACTGGAGTTTATTATAAAATTTAAATTTTCATTCGAACACGCCGAAAGAACATCATTGTTCTTTTTTTAAATAATATTGTTTAGATGGCGCAATATCTCTGACACTTCAGGTATTTTAAAATATACAAAAAATATAACTTTAATTAATATAACGCATTCGTATAACAATTTTGATTTTACTCCCATAAATTTTCATAACACGGCTTTATAAATATGTAAATCGATTCTTAATGAGTAAAGTCTAATAATCACTGTCTAATGAATTTATTTAATACTATATCCTAATCCACTTTAATAATCCTTCAAGGCTTTTCTTCAGTTTCTTCAAAGGCTTTTCTACTTAAGATTTACTTACTTATGTCGGAACGTATTTGATACTGTACGAGCTAAAAGCAAACCTATGTAATGTTGTTTGTTCTTTAAGAGTGGTCACGCCTCTCTCTATCTCTATCTCGAACCCTACGTTAGACAGAGATAGATGTATTTGTAATGGGTTCGAGAGAGATTATACGATCTTCAATATATTTCTTCAACTTAAGGCCTAGTTTCGGTTACAAAAATGTTGGCGAAGTTTGAGGTTGGTGTATTTCTATTTTTTATAAGTATAAATATAATATACTTACAATGTGAAGACATTTACATATTTACTGATACAATAAAAATAAATAGAGAGGGCTGATTTTGTATGTTTGTCTATATGTGGACGATAATACAATAGGAACCACTGCATGTATTTGAAAAATTCTTTCACTATTTGATAGGTACATTATTCCGGATGAACATAGGGTATGTATTATGTATGCTACTCCTCTCAATTATTCCCTGATGAATCTGAAGCGCGTCAATCTAGTCTATACTTCTATCAAATTGTTTGTCCTGATTGACTATAAACCCACAGGAAAAACTACTAAGTTTAGAAAGCTGAAATTTGGAAAATAGCTTCATTTTATAACGCTAAAAAAGTATTTTTGAAAATGTCAACTCCGTGCGAAGCAGAAAGCGGGTAGTTAGTCTACTTTATATAGTAAAAAACAAATTAGCTTCTCGCCGTCTGTCCTTGTGTATGTACGCTTACATCATTTAAACTACGCAACGGATTTTAATGCGGTTTTCACTATTAAAAAGAGCATTAAACGAGGAAAGTTTTTATATATATAATTTACAGAAAAAAAAATTGTGCAAATCCAGGGGCGGAACAGTAGTTGGGAATAGAGAACGATTCATTTCCGAACGTTTTTGTCAGTAATATAATATGATATATATTATTATCTATTGTATTATCATAAGTTGAGCGATATTTGAGTGCGGGATAAAGTATAATTTTATAGAACACTTAACCTATCACCTAGTAGGGATGGGGTTTCTGCGGGACGCAACCTACTTGGCGCGTCGCCAGAATAATGCGGCCTTCATGCAATTCGGTCAAACGCATGACACTTTTACGTAACAGTAAGTATTTATTTATAAATATTAATTGTCAAGTAAGCTATACTTATTCTTTATTTATGAAACTCACAAATATTTAGGTGCAAATTGTGAAGGCTTTTGTATTTTTTTTTTTTTGTTTTATTCAATTTCAATTTAGTAGCTTAAAGTTGTCTTTAATTTTTAAACATTTTGAAGAAAGCACAGAAACAATTAAATTATAATACTTAGTAATATTATATAAAAATCGTAAAGTATTATATTTCGCTAATAATTTTTATTAGAGTCAATGCTTATTTTCGTATTCCAATTATTAAAATTTATTCTTAATTTAGTTGGGCTTAAAATTAGAGAATAAAAAAAAATTATCAAATCAAAATCAAAATATTTATTTATCAATTATGTTTCTCAAGAAACTCTTATGATCGTCATTTTAAATTTACCTTTTAAATCTTATTCTTATTTATTTAAAATAAGCAAATGAATCCACTATTTGACTATGAATTTTTATAATAGAATTAAAAAATGATTTATTCCTTAAATATATTCCTTTCTTAAAAAACAGACAATCGACTCGACAATATTACACTAATTGCGACGTTATTTGCCACAATTTCGAAGGTAGTTTTTATAATGAAATAGCATATTTAAAAAAAAAAAGGTTTGCAATAACACGTAAGCTTTGAAAAAATATGATAAATCTTTTAGTTTTTCTACTGCGTGCTGATTATACTGTGCATATACGCAGTGTGGCGACAGGCGCCCTTGGGTTTTAGGCAAACTGAAGCATATTCTTTTGTTTTAGTAATTAGTAGTGCTTTTTGGTTCACCATTCTATTGTTCTATATCTCTCCGCAATCTCTTCAATTTAATCTCAAATCTCATATGAAGGAAATTGTAAGTCAACTGAATATTCTATATAAGCATAAATATTTTAACTGAAATACAAAATTGATATTTCCAGCTTTTTAAAAAAAATCGTTTGAGTTTTTTAAATCAAATAAAATGTTAATAATCTGTTTGATATTAGTAGCTATATTTTTATTACAAATAAAAGGCTTCACTTGTTTAAAATAGAGATAAAATTTAAAAGAATTATCTAAAAAATATACACATATAGCAGTTTTCACATTTTAAAAAAGCTTTATAAAACAATTGAAAAATAAACGAAAAAAAAATTGAAGAAAAAGGTTTCAGACTTACCTATGAAATTCATCTTGGCCCGCCTTGTAACACTATTAAACCCTACGCCCTACAAACTAACCATAACGAGGTCCGAATACAAAAATATTTAACTTTAACTTTTGAGCACCGAAAATTTCCTACATTAAGTACATGATACGTATAGTTATCAACTAGTAGTTAAGAAAGAAGAAGAAGATTATACTAAGTTCGATTGACTATGACATGGTGTTCTTAGCGCCAACGGACGTCAGCCGTCTGTCGAGGGCGAAGAGCCAGTGCCGGTTTCAACCCCGCTGCGACGTATTTAAGCATGCGCACACAGCCACACCCCTTACACATACGCAAGTACGCACACAGCCACGCCTTAAGAGGGTTCAGGAAAATGGTCCGACCATTGTCAGTTCCTAATGGGGAGGGAAAAGTTGATTTCTGTCGAATTGTGCCCTTAATAATGATCGTAATTATCATTATCGAGGTTTTCAGCTTTGATTTTCCTTCGGAGGAAATTTCCTTTAAAACTCTCGAGGTTTTCTACAATTTCTTCGTCCGGCAAGTAGCAAAATTTAAGCAATACGTGTCTTACTGTATGCTTAAATGAAAAAATATAAACCAAATGAAAATGTATAATTTAGGCAACATATCAAAGTGTAGTGGAGTCAGTTTTTGAATCCCGTTTGGACCTCAATCAATGAAACTTTTCTATTTCATGTCTAGATTCGAATAGTGATCCCACTTTTAGTGAAGGCTCTTTTGAGTGTCTGTAAAGTATTGCTAAAGAGAGTCCTTACTCTCTCTTCGCTGAGTGGCTGAGTTATGCAATTTTTATTGCTGTTATAGTTTTGCCATTTATTGGATTTCTATTTTTTTATAATACCTCGGGAACAGCACTTTTTTTTCTGGTTGAAAGTACCCTTTGTCCTTTTATGTATCCCTGACAATGTGTATGTAAAAATTCCATGATGATCGGTTGAATGGTTAAGACGTGAAATGGTAACAGACAGTTACTTTCGCATTTATAATACTAACTGTTGCACGCGACTTCGTCCGCGTAACTTTATAAAATATAGCTTGGTATATGTGAAAGAATTCGGTCGGTCGGTCCAATAGTTTTTGAGTTTATCAATACAAAAACATAATTACAAATCTTTTCTCTTCATAATATTAGTATGAATATAGTAATTTTATATTAACTGTCTTTAAAAATTGCAATTTAACTCAAAAACCGTGTTAATTAAACTCGAAAGATTGCTCCGATATTTCCCCCTTAACACAGAGAGGAGTTAGCGTGCGCACACAAGGGGGCAGATGGAAGGGGCGTGGTGTTGCCATTGTGTGCGTTAAATCTTTTATAGGTCGATGCATTAAGTAATTTAGTATTATAGCATGCACTTGAAAGAACAGCTTTCCGGAAAGATTTCTTCGATAAAACCCTTGAGACCGCGTTTGTCTCGTAAACTCGATAAAACTTGTTTTGTCTTGTAAACTACATAAGACGCACTTTAAAAAAAAATATGTATATACGAGTGGCTGTTAAATATTTCATTTACAACCCTAAAATGAATTTTCTTTATGTTAATGGAGTAATAATTGAATGAGACAATATATTTCAATTTAAGGTTGCAATCGGAAAATAATAACTACGTGACAATTAATGGATAAGAAAAAAAATCTTCTTACAAAATAGTTATTTATTGTAGAAGAAGAGTAATTTTGTAAGTAATAATAATTCAGAAAAAATGATAAGTAGAAAGTTGATTGAATACAATAGCAGTTTCGTAGCAATTCTACACTCTACAACGTAGAAGTGTCGTAGCTCCTCTACGAACCCTACAACAGCGTAGCTTTTCCGTAGCAGAATCCGAATGCTACGACAAGTTACATCAGTTTTGTAGAATAGTTCTCAGGATGGTTGGTTCCCACTATGTTCGCGCACATTTAGAATTTTATCGTATTATCATAAAATAATTTTCAACATATTTATATGTACTTAGTAGTTATACGATAAAATATTTAATACTCGTTTTTAAAGGATTTGAAATTTTGGCAGTGGAAAGAGGGTATATCGTTTTCCGCCATTATGTATACCGACCTTCCATCATGGGAAGTAAGAGATAGTAAGAGACCCTTTTTTTTCTTTTTCTTCGTCATCTTTACTGATACTTTATATTTGATGTAAGGCAATGAACTCATCTTCATTTAGGTAGAATGTCAACCCAACTTCTGATTTATAAAACTCCACCTGATTCCGTAAACAGTCTGTTTTTACGAATTTGCTATCGAAAATTACAATATTTTCTTATGTTTGTCGCCCAAACATAACTTCCCAGTTTAGGCACGTAGGAAGCACATTGTCTTGGCCTTACATAACTTATTTTTACTAGTCAACTATTTCAACTTCATGTATGACTAGACTAAACTAAACTCCATTCGCCATGACAGCATTTGACTGTTCTATCCAATAATATATCTCTGCTTTTTGAACTTCTCTCTTCATATATATATTATTTTGTCTTACACAAGATCTTAGCGAGATTTGTTTTCCAAACACAGCCGGACCATGTTTGTTTAGGACCCTTGAACTTCAGGATTTGTCGTGTTCAGCCATCTGTTTGAGCCGATATAACTCCGGAACTGAATATATGTCGCCGGTAGGAAATGACCCTTGGCCGTTATTTACGGAAGACAAAAATATGTGGGTAGATAGACGAAATTTTTTATTTAATTTTTATGTAAATTCGTGCGCGCTACCGTCGTCGGCATGAACACCCCACAGGAGTTGCTTGATGGTATAAAGGATAAGTTATAAGAAAGGGAAACAGTGTTTTCCTCAGGAATACCTTCCTATCTCGAAAAAATGAGAAACAATTTTAAAAAAAATTCACACCCCACAAAAACATGACCAAAATATAGATTGGGTAAATGTTGGAATTAGATAAACACATAAAAAAAGTGACTCAGATAAAGTCACTGGAAAAAGCTCGTATTATATAATTCATCTTTGCAAGTTAAACTCTAATAAAATTTCCGGCGTGAATAATAATGGATCGCCATCATTCATAATTCATTATGTGGCTCTAACAGATGATATGATGAATAATTTTATTTAACAAATTTTAACATAGATTTTATGTCACTTTATGTATCAAAAAATGGTTTAATTACAATCGCAATTACCATAGCACTTTAGAACAAAATAGATCTGGAACATAGATATATGGACAACATAAACAGGTCCATTGATTTATTAGATTTAAAGATATAAAAATACTTTTCTTATTTAATTTTTAAAAAATTTTGGAGGACAAGCCTTATTAATTTTTTAATAGCAATCCGCTTCTGGATATTATTTTTTTACAAATCCTATACAAAACCTGTAACGTTTATCGCTCTTTCCATTAGCGAAAACCGTATCAAAATTATATAATAAATTAATTTTAGAATGAAGTGGGTAAGAATAGGGTGTCTTAGATGTTATCGGAGAAATAGACAGAAAATAATAGCAGAAAATAATTTTATGGGGACACATGAAAGAGAGATTTTGTACAAAAAAGAGAACCAGACAGTACAAGAGTTAAGAAATAGAGTAGATAGCGAAAGAATATGTTAAACCCATAGAAACGCATATCGTAGGTTGTGAAATAATTTTATTAGACGATGTCGTAGATGGAGGAAGACATTTTTAACAATTTTTGTGATTTATTGTAACCTCAATTGTAACCTCAACCCTAGGAACAAGGACTAAGGTCCATCTATCTACTATACCTAATAAAAGATTTAAGTGTTTATTATATTATGTGCTTTATAATTAATGCCTAAATACTATACAAGACAATAGGTATTGCAAGTGTGCTACCGATCTAACAGGAAACAGGAAAAGGTAGGAAGAAAAAGAGGAATGAGTTCTGGCGTCCCTTACTCATTCAAAGAAACACAACAGCAGACATGATGTTATTTAATTATGGTCTTCTGTGAGGCATACTATTATAGTCTGTATATATTTATATATTTTTATTTTATTAATTTTTCAAAAATATAGAAAGACAAAAAAGAGAAAAAAAAAATTATTTGTCAATCATTTAAACCGTGCAACGCAATGGTATTTCATAAGTATGCGTGGTGTCCCAGTTTCATAAAACGCGTGCAATGTTCTGATATAATATTCAAATTGCTCGCATTATTTTATGCAATATGAGGCGATTATAACACTGGACGTGTTATATTAAATGCAAACGGAATTCTAATACAACAGACAGCGACTAGCGGCGAGACGCGACTTCGTTTAAATTCCTAGAGTATTAATTAATAAGACCACAATTAATTGACGAGCCCGTTGGATGAGTGATTAGGGCGCTTGCGTTAACGCTCAGTTCGATTCCCGGCAGGGTCGCTAGAAAGTCTTTCGAGTTTTAGCCGGTAAGAGTCCAACATAACCCCGCAGTGTCCCCTACGCTGCCGGGTTATTCAAGAGGATTTCCCAACGTTAAAAAAAAAGGGTCGACTTTCGAAATGAACTTTTCAAAGTTGGCTCTGGTATGGATGTGAAAAGTAGTGGCAAGGCATTTCTCAGTCATTTGAGCAACCCGCTGGCGGCAGTAACCACACCATTACAGAAGACCACAGTAAAATAACAGCACGTGTGCTGTAATGTTTCGGTTAATGAGTAAAAGATGCCAAAGGATCCTTTATCCTCAATCCTACTATAAACGTAACATAAAAAATTTATTAACATTGAACATGTTAATTTAATGATTTATTAATATGATTTTGACAAAATCATTTTGCAGTATAAAATGTTGTTTATATAGTTAATAAAATTTGTTAATTAATTTTGTGTTTGTTAATTTTAGTAACATTTTAAATATTTCAATAAGGATTCAAACAATAAATTTATTTATTAGTTATCTTGTGTAAATATTATAAAAAAAAATCTATTTCATTCATTTCACCTCTCAATAAAATGCGAACCGAAATCACTATATAAGTTATGCTTTCCATAAAATGGCGCCGCACATTTTGATTTCACTCAAACTACCCGTCCAATAAGTCGCATTAGAGGAAGTATGCATTAACGTAAAAATAAAAGTCAAAACCTTTTACGTGGTCGTACAATCGTCGCACAAATTGTCCTAAGAATGTGAACGCTCACAGAAATACATTCGTCTTTTTTGCACGCGTTACGAAAACATAAGTTTTGTGCTCTTTCTTTCTCTCTCTTGCGTGAGTTATGGCAACTCCATACGTGATAATGTAAGGGCTTAAGTGATTTGGACAAAGGAAAGGATTTCGCGGCGCGTGATTGTACTACTAAAGTCATAATATAAGGTTTTTGTAAAAAAAATATTTCTTTATTAGTCGCGTTTCAAATTAGATACTATTCACTTATCAAGCACTTATGATAGGCAAACTAAAACAGATAACTTTTATAAAAGATATATTACAAGACAGACGGCGGCGGTAACCACTCCCATACAGAAGACCACTGTCTGTCGACCTTATAATATAAAAAAAAAGATAGATGTCGTAGAGTCTTGTCATAGAGAATGCACTCAGCAGTCATAACCTAGCCTCTCGTTCCATTTTGTTTTAAAAAAGTTAAAATATTACCTAGTATAAATATAAATTATACATATTGTTTTATAAAAACCATGATACACTAAAAGTTATAAAAGTTTTTATATGTTTTTGTACTAAAGTACTAACTAAACAAAATTGTGAAAAATAACTAAAATCTTATTATAGAAAAACAAATAACTCCTTAGTGTCACTACTTTGGTATTATAAGCTCAACAATATATAGAAAGTGGTCGTTTTTTTTCGAAAGTTGGTTAATTTAATACAAAATTATATGAAAAACAAAAAAATATCTTTCGGTAAACCTAATGAAACATAAAAATATTATGAAAAATCTTTTCATGCTTTAAGATTATGATTATGAATTCAGCTATTCTTTTTGAATATTAAAAAATAGATTATAAATTTCCAGTCTTTTTTTTAATATACTTTTCTTTAGCTTTCAATTATAAAAACAAAATAAAGTACATACCTATTACACGCTTAATGAAATTAATGTAGCAAATGGTAACGGAATGGTAAGTGTGTATGTTTGTTCGCAAGTGGGTTAAATAAAAATCCGAAGTCGGGCATCGAAGGAGCACTCGAGCTGCGATAAACTGCCGTCACTTGCCGTTGATTTCATTTACAATTCATTTGATATACTTAACGTGGGACCTTTGATGGAACTCAGGGTTACCACTCATTCAGAGTTGTAACACAAAAATAATTTGAAAACAACAAAATATAAATATACTCTGTTTCGTATACAAAAAATAAATGTAAACTGATTGAGTAAATAAAAAATAAATAAATAAAAATATTCTTTTTTTTTCAGTAATATTATAAAGACAGTAGATCTGTCTGTATGTTTGTAATGAATAAACTCAAAAACTACTGGACCGATTTTGAAAATTCTTTCACCTATAGAAAGCTACATTATCAGTGAGTAACATAGGCTATATTTTATAAAGTTATGCGGGCGAAGCCGCGTGCAACAGCTAGTTGTAAATAAAAACTTTACTGAATTTTAGTCTTACGATAGTCAATTCTTTTGTATTTTACCACCAGTTCAGAATGCATTTCTTCAAAAAAAAAAAAAAAAAACTTATTGTTGCTATACAATTAACCCACTATCTTATACAACATATACAAAAGTATACAAAAACAAATAATCAGCAATCAGTTCAAAATAAGTGAGTTAAGTTTCCATTAAAAGAGTAATAATTATAAAAATAAACCAATAATTTTTTCATTTCAATTTTTATTCTATAGTCCGATCAAATCTTATCAATTTTCAGCTGTAAGCGCATGTCTAATTAGGCCTTGAATATGACTTCAAACTTTATTATAATAAAGATGTGTATGACTTAACATATAAAAAAATTATAAATTTTAGTAAGCCTTGTTCGATGTAAAGTCGTGGTAGGAAAGCTGTTGTCAGTTTTCAAATTCATTCCTTTATTAATTCGTAGACTTTTATATTAGCACTTTTGAATGTTTGAAATGAAATTTTTCGATTTCGATTTTTCAACTTTAAGGTATAGGTAAGGTAAGGTATAGACTTAAGGTACTTTAAGTTATAGGATCAAGTGGACCGTCACAACCTGTGTGTCGACTTTAACTTTAAAGAAAATAAATAAAATAAAATAAAAACATGAAATTGACAACCCTAGTGGCGTTTAGGTGTAAAGTTACGTCGGAACGCAAGTGGACTGGGGGTAAATACGTTTTCTTATTCCAACACCGCCCGCCCCTGTCCCTCCCAGGCACCCCCTTTGCACCCCTTTGCACTGACCTCCTCGTATGGGTGTGTGCGTGAGGAGGCATAAGTATATCGATGTATTGGGACCGACCATACGTATGGTTTTCATTGATTTCCATATTTTATTTATTTAACAAAGAAAAAAATCAACATATAAAATTATTATGTAGTCTCATAAAATTGTTGAACAGTTTGACGGTGACATCAAATGATCTAGTTTAATATAACTACATGTAATCTTATTCTAAGTTCACATGACGTCTAAGAACCTAAGTAATCAAAGTCATTTAAATATCTATCCAAGCAATATTTCATTAATCGAATCAATCCAAGAAATAATTTATAAATTTCTATTTGAACTAATTAAGTGATCTAATCATTAATGCTACAAAAAATTAATTATATCTCCTAAAAATTAAAATATATTTCAAATTGCAAATTTTTTGGACTTTATTTATTATTGCCTATACTGCTTTTTAAATCTTTTTTATAAATCTTTAATTGAGATTTAAATAAATTCGAAAATATTTATTTTGAGTAATAATGATTTTTCAATTTTCTAATTTCTTATTTCATATTTAAGTACATATGCAGTTTTAACAGTAATTAAGGCGAGATTGATACTTGTTCAATCTGTTCCACAGTAGATGTTCCACAGTAGCACAACAACAGATAAAAGTAATTCTACAGCTATAAAGATAGTAAAATATAACTATTACTATATTAATGATATATACAGGGTGGAAAGATAAGTCGGGCCCTGGAGGGAAACTACCTTAAATCCTTAAGTTAGCTCATTTTACATAAAGGAAACATTCCTTTATTTTTAAAAAGAAACAAAACTGCATTCAAAGATTTTCTAAAACTCGCTTGGCTCGCCCGGGACTCGAACCAACTAAAATTAAAAAAAACGAACACTCACTATTTTATTATACTAATCGATAGGATTATTATTCAGGATAAAATTTCTCTAACAAACATTTGGTCTTACTCTCGTCTGTCGTACAAGATTTCCATAAAGAATACCTATTTAGTACACAAGTTCTTTAATGAACGTAATGTAAAAAATGTTATTTATGAAACCTGTTATGACACCGTGCTAAGAGCTAAGGGTTGTAGAAAATGTGACATGTAATGTGACATTTTTATTATAATTTATTTCAATTATTTTTAATTTTTTTTTTATTATCATTAGTATTATAGTTTAGATTAGATTAGATTTAGGTTTAGTACATGGGATGTTGCTTGGAGCTCTTACTGGTGCATGTTGAGCCTCCTATAATTGCGGCAGCATCCGCCTAGTGCCAATTATTCTGAACAACGTGTTTTAATTTGATGCCTGCCTCGTTGGGGGCCTTGTTTAAAAAAAAAATGTTATTAGGGGCATACACCACAACACTTTGCTGAAGGCTACAAGAAATGAATTTCAACGGAGACTAAATTTGTGTATCCGGAACGAGGGGGCTCATTTCGAACAATTTATCAGTTAAATAATTTAAGTATAACAAATTGTTAACAAAATAAAGTTAATGTTAGATTTTACGATCATTTTTATTTTTAAGACCAAATGTTTGTTAGAGAAATTTTATCCTGAATAATAATCCTATCGATTAGTATAATAAAATAGTGAGTGTTTGTTTTTTTTTAATTTTAGTTGGTTCGAGTCCCGGGCGAGCCAAGCGAGTTTTAGAAAATCTTTGAATGCAGTATTGTTTCTTTTTAAAAATAAAGGAATGTTTCCTTTATGTAAAATGAGCTAACTTAAGGATTTAAGGTAGTTTCCCTCCAGGGCCCGACTTATCTTTCCACCCTGTATAGGTAATAGTAAAATATAACGTTAAACGATAATAGGTTAGTTAATAGTTGCTCATTGAATTAACGCTAACTGAATGCGTGTGTCAATCCGCAGCCGCCGTCCGACGCCACTTTTCTTCAAGTGGGCAAACTCTGGGGTCACTTTACCGACGAGGGGACAAGTCATAAGCGAAAGCGATCTGGACATCTTATGTGGAATTAACGCCGGAGCGTATGAATCAATACGGTTGTTTAAACATTAAATTCAACATCCACAGGTCCCTGGTTAACAACATTTTGGACAAGAATATATCTTTAAATTTGTTTTTATAGTGGGAGGCCATTTAAAAAAATTATGATAACAAAATCGGGGGATAAAGTTTAATGCTGTAGCTACATATCTATAATCTACATGGAAAATTCAATTACACCACTCGATAGGTAAAGGATCTAAGAAGTTTTTTGTTATAATTATGGTATATTCGAAGTAGATTTATATATACATATAATACGCTTAAAGAAAATACTCGTAACGTACACATATTCACGTTAAACACACGGCCTGGTCTACGATACAGCTACACCCCTTTTTTTTTCTTTTATAGTGCTTAATGGATGACAGACCTAACTTCATTATCTTCATTATCCCATCCAGGTCAGCGGTGTATATTTTAAATACACATAGCTTGTAACATTTAAAGTCAATGAATATTAGACACTACAAGTGATCTTGATACTAGATTTTAAATATCTAAATAAAAAACCTATTCACTTAATTCATTTAAATCAGTATTAAAAGAAGTTTCTTTTTCCTTTGTATTAATTAAGACGTGATTTTGAGGTTCATTTGACTTATTTATTTTATGCTATATTTTTATAAACGGTAAGAAGTATCAAAACTGATCCTAGAATCCTCCACAAACGTATATAATATCAACGTAATTCCAACCCTCTATACATTTAGGTAGGAAATCATTCAATTTTCATATACCTACAGCACCCCATTGAATTGTTTCCAAATGTTTTCATTACTTCTTAAACGTTACAAATCATACAACACGTTAGACCAGATGCCGATAATTTTAAAAAGAGTCTAAAGCAGGTCGCTTGTGACTTGCGCCATACGTTCTATTATTCCGGCGAGGCGGAGGTTGTTTGCAAGTTAATTTATTGACAGCAACCGTTCGTTCCGCTCTGGAAGCGTTCGCTGGTATATTTATTAAGCGTATTTAGACGGAGCTTCAAGAGCGTGGAGTTAAATTACCCACAGACACCACTCGACATTTCTTTAAGTGTCTTACAACCGATTGCTTGCTTGTGGCGTTTTCAGATGAACCATTTTCAAAGTTAAAAATTAATCAACAAATTCACACAATCATGATGAAACACACACATTGGAAACACTAAAAAATATTATTAAAAATGATTGTATAAAACAAAACTTAGGTGGGTAATTTGTTTAACTAAGTTTTACATTACAGTTTTAATTAAGAAATTTCGTTAAGCATAGATAATAATATCTTTCGTGTAAGTTTAACATTTAATTCTAATAAATTAATATCACAAACTATTTTCTGTCAGAAAATAGAAATTCAAAACAGTAAGATCTTATAAATTTAGTTAAATATCATTTGTAATTAATTCTCTGACGAGTAACACTATGAAGTTGTCAGTTAGGTGGATATTCACATACTTTGCGACAGTGGCCACGTTACGTTGGTCTACGATATGATATCGCCGACACATAGCAACCCAACCCTCACAGAGACTCAAACAATTCGCTCTAGCGAGAACAAAGTAATCGTCCTTGTGAACATGACAGCGATTTAACTTATCTTGGATGTAGGATTTAATGAATTACATTCTATTTAATATATCATAAAGTCATATAAAGCGGGGAATACTGATTTTACTCGGTCGTAGTCGTAGCTTCTAATTTTATAAATAAAATTTTATTAACTGTGTCTAAAACAGTGTTATTATTACTCACTTACAATAAGATTGACTAGTTAGCACCACATTTAGAGATTAAATATTTTTATTTATATATATTTTTATTTATATCGCACCGTCGGCTTCGCACGAAGTTGAAATTTTCAAAAATCCTTTAAACTAATGTACCAAATTTCTGATTTCTAGACTTAGTAGTTTTGGATGTGCATTGATAATCAGTTAGGACAAAATACTTTATATGTATTATAACGATCCGTTAGTTAAATTTTATATCAAATAGACGAAAAAATGATCTAATAGTATAATATAGTGTATTATAAACAACTGTTCGTTAGTAAACAGTATAATTTGACAGCTAGCGTTTACTGGCTCGTTACTGACTGTGATAGGGTCGGTTTATCTTACGTATCTTTTATTTTGACAAGTGACAAGTTGAGGTTAGAAAATATTAAAGTCTGTAAGTTGAATTGAAAGTTCTTGACAGACTACAACGAAACCATCGACAATTTTCATAAACATCGGCGTATTTTTTACGGACAGCTACCGAATACTTAATTTCTGTTATAGAACCACTGTCAGTAAACGTTATTGACGGACCGTTAAGTGTTCGTACAAACACTGTAACGAACGGGAAAAAGGTATGTCGTTTATAAAACTGGCCCTAAAAGTATTTTTATTTGTATTTTTTTTTGTCAAAATCAGCTTGATAAAAAAAACTATATTCGTCTCTTTTTTAAATAAATTTTAATAAAGTTATGCAAATTTAATGTTACAAGTTATTAGAAATATTACACAATCGCCTTAGAGGAATAATTCCAACGATTTTGTGGCGTTATCTCCAATATAAATCCTCAAAATGAATAAATAATATTTAGATGATAAATCAAGTTTATCCGAACGGAAATGTTGGTTCCAATAGGAAATAGGCAGAACAAGGGAAAATTATCGTTAGCATAACTTATTACCGGTAGGATATCGACAGATGTGGGATGTTATAATGAAAATAAAGGAAGTTCCGATACTGTTCAAATAAATGTTATTTAATGTCATAACATTTCGCTTACTTAACTGTACTTATACTTATATAAGCTAAAGAAAAGCTACTTAATCATAACACTCTAAACATACTTAATGCGGCTAGTCAAACAATAATATAATTGATAGTATATGAAAAACTTTACGACAACCTTGCATCGACATAAGGTTATACAAACATAGCTGTTGCACGCGACTTCGTCTATGTAATTTTATAAAATATAGCCTATATTGCTCGCTGATACTGTAGCTTTCTATAAATGAATGAATTTTTAAAATCGGTACAGTAGTTTTTGAGTTTATTCATTTAAAAAAAAAAAACAAATCTCTTTATAATCTATCTAATATCTATACATCTATATATATATAAAAATAAAATTGGAGTGTCTGTTTGTAATATTGAAATAACCGTTTTTTACTACATGCATATGAATATATATACGGTACATAGACCAAAATAACATTTTTTACAATTTTTGTCTGTCTGTATGTTCCGGCTAATCTCTGAAATGGCTGGACCGATTTCGACTGGACTTTTATTGGCAGGTAGCTGATGTAATAAGGAGTAACTTAGGCTACGTTTATTTTAGAAAAAATCTTTTATTAGAAAAAATACTCCCCGGGCGACGCCGGCAGCGGGCCGCTAGTAATATATAAAATTTTCGTGTCGCGGTGTTTGTTGCCAAACTCCTTCGAAACGGCTGGACCGATTTTGATGAAATTTTGTGTGCTTATCGGGTAGGTCTGAGAATCGGCCAACATCTATTTTCCATACCTCTAAATGTTAAGGGTGGTCCACCCCAAATTTTTATTTTTTAATTTTTGGCAAAACAACGTTTTCCGGGTCAGCTAGTATTAGTATAAAGATTATTTATACGATACTAATGTTATAATTCTTTCTTTATAATAGAAGTGTACTTTGCTGAAGGTTAGCAAACAAAATTAGCAAGAAATACTCATTGGTGAAATGTGCTTAGGATGGTAAGGGGTGATGAGGGGTGATGGGGGGTGATGGGGGGTGATGGGGGGGTGGTGAGGGGTGGTGAGGGGCGATCGGATGGACAGCAACGGATACCGTACATCAATCACGGACAGGTTTTTCGGCAAAAAATCACCCGACTATGTAAATGGCTTCGATTGTGTGAATTGAAATTGAAATTGGAACTTCCCTTGAAAAATTGAAACAAATGCGGACAAAATAGAAGCCACTTCGTTTTCCTCTGTTGTTTTCTTACATATAAAAAGTACTTGATCAATTTCTTTGATGTTTATTATAAAACTAGCTTTTGCCGGCGACTTCGTCTGAGATTTTTTTTCTTAGGTGTTGAAACATTTATTTATTTACTTTTTTTTAAAATAAAAAACAAAAATACCAATATTACCTACCATGGATTAATACAATTATTTACAAGAGAAGGTAGAAATCGATATTTCAAAGAGTATGCAATAATATTATTGCATCAGCAAGTGTAATGTGCTGGATCTCTCTAATTTTACGGGTACAAATTAAAAACGTAATAGCAACCGAAACTACCTGCTACTAGACGAAATTTTCCAAGCTTTTCCTGAACGTCTTTATTAGTCTTTATTGCTCATATATATATATATATATATATATATATATATATATATATATATATTGTTAGGCATTGAATGTTACATTGAAGAAGCCCCTTCAAGCGAGCTGTAAACAAACGCCTGCAGGCCCCTAGTGTTGCTCGTATCCTTAAGCGACGGTAACTATTACTATCTACCATCATGTGGACCGTGGGCTTGCCTGCCAGCCTTTATTTTTTATCTTAAAATATCAAAATCCGCGTTAAACTCCGTAATTAATTGACAGATCTTATTGAAATTTTGCTCTGTGTGTAATTTGGTACAGCTTAAGATACAGATCCCGATAGTTTGGGTCAAACTATCGAAACAACATTTCAACATCAAACATTTCAAAAATTTCCTGGTTTGTACCATAACAATATTCGATTCCAGGTTTTTTCTTAAAAACTTAAAAAGTTTAAAGTACAGAATGGTTATTATCTCGATAAATAACTTAATTTTTCTTTATAGAATATTAAGTGTATTTTATAGGTCAAAGGGTTATTAGTTCCATAAGTTTTTAACAGATGGCAGTGTAACTTAATATCTAGGTTGCGTAATCCTCCTATAGATGGCGCCTTGTATCGATTTCAAACTTAATGTGCGTTTCAGTTCTAATGGTGTAAATTCAAAATTTTTTAAAGTTCTGGCAGGACAAAAAAAAAGGACAACGTCTGTTGGGTACTCTAGTCAATACTTTCATAAGTCTGTTACATTTTCACGCCTTAACTACACAACCGATCATCGCGAAATTATTCATAAACTTTGTCAGGGATACAGAAAAAGACATAGGATACCTTTCGTCCAGAAAAAAGTAGGTACTTTTACGGAGAGATCAATTAAAAATTCTATAATATATGTGGACAATTCTACAACAGCAATAAAGATTAAAGGCATTGCATTTTTCAATGTGGACAAAGTAGCGGGAACCAGCTAATCGATACTAATATTATAAAGAGAAAAGATTTGTGTTTGTAATGAATCAAAAATCAAATCAATATCAAAATATTTATCAATTAGGTTTCTCAAGAAACTCTTATGATCGTCATTATACCTAAATTTAAATTTACTAGGGTTTCGGAAAAAAAGCCAAGATGACGATCCTGAGAAGAAACCCCGAAAGAAACTCAGGAATATAAACTCAAAAACTGGTGTACCTATTTTGTAAATTCTTTTACCTATAGAAAGCTATAAAAACCAACACTTATTTTACTGCATGCTATGCTCTTTCTTTGTTTAGCACACAAAGAAATTCCTGAAGAACAAATTCTCAGTATTGTCTTTTTTTAATGAAAATTAAAAGAAATATTTCTCCACATAGTAAGAACATATAAGTGTGAATATGTGTGGTCAAGAAACGCTCAGTGAGCCCATCAATTAAGGTGGAATGATTGGTCATTTCGAGAAGGGTTCCGACGGAGAGCAGGAAATATGAAATATGAGGAAGCCTACATGTTCACTTTATCAACAAACAATCTTATATTACATTCATTTTATATGACTTGAATAAAAAAATCATCACAATTAACTATTGACCTTTTATTTTTTACATATATTATTAGTCGGCGACTTTGTCGGCGTAACTTTCTATAGGTGAAAGAATTTTTAAAATCAATGCAGTAGTTATTGAGTGTATTCAATAACTCAATAACTACTGCAGTTTATTCAATAAATTTGTATGTTACATACAAATTTTCTCTCTTTATAATAGGTAAAGGGTGGCAGACAGGCTGACGGTCCACTTGATGATTGGTTATCGTCGCCTAAAGACACAAGCAACATTAGGTTTTGCGCTGCCTACCCTATAGGAATTTACAGCTCGATTGGAGAAGTTTAAATTTTAGCTAGGATTTCAAAAATTGTAACTAGGCAGCTAGCATGAAACACCTCAGAAGGGAATTATAAGAATTGTTTATGAATGAAATTGTTGAAACGTTTAAAGTTAAGTACCTTTATACTAACTAAACAGTTTAAAAATTTAATTTTTTAATTGTCTAATAAAATTTATTATTTGTGGGGATTTATGCGAACAAAAGCGCATATTATTATAATATAGTTTCGTCCCAGATTTGACCTTTTAAGCGACATAAGAAATATTCATGAGAAATGATAGGAAGGATCGTTGCCCAGAATGAATGGTTTTAAGGAAAGTTAACGACCCATGAAGATCAGACTATAACAGAATACATAATATCATTAATATTAAATGTTAATTTTGAATAATAGTAATAAAATATGACAATAATAAGTATGTTATATTTTTTACAAGATAGTTTACATTTTTGAAAAGGTTTGTAAATATTTAAAAATTATAAAAGGTTATATGGTTTGTTGAGTGTGACGATATTAAAGCTGGGATATTACCTACTTAGAAGATTGACCTTTGAGCCAAAATTACCTGTTTTTTGGAAATCACTTGCAGCACATATTTACCTGAAACCAAAGACACGTCGTGTTTACTTATTTAATTTTACATTTATTTACAAGATTACAGTATGACGGTCCCCTTGATGGTGGATGGTTACCATCGCATATAACACGAGCAACCCCCACAGATGTTGCTAGTTACTGCCGACCATACTGAGATTAACCTTAGTAGAAATAAGCTCATATTATTTGTTTGTTTATAATTATATATATTGTGTTATATAATTATTTGTTTGTTTATAAATTTATTTGTTTGAGTTTATGTACTAAATTGAATTATGTGTTTAGTGTGGCTTGCACACTGGACCTGGATGTTGAACGATAGGGTTAGAATGTTAAAGTGCTAGGTTGTTGCTGTTTTAAATAAATAGATAAATAGAGTTAAAAAACTGAAGTAAACGGTATGCTTCTATGCGTATAGAGAGAGAGAAAGAGGTAGTGTTGTCCGCATTGAAATAAACTGAGCATCGACATAGCATTTGTAAAGAGAGCGAACCGCGAGCGCCATAATTTCTCGGAAATTATGGCGGCCATCTTGCTTAGCCGGAAGTTGCCATCTTCTAATGCACCTAGTATGCAAAATTTTATATTTATTTATTAAAAATAATTCTATTATTTTGGGATGTTCTTTTTAGTGTTGGTTTAAATTTAATAAATTTAAAGTAGGTATCAAGTTACGGGAATTTTGCTGACCACCTTTACAGGGGAAAGATTTTTTTGCGTTCCGCCTAAAGTGACTGAGTTAGTGATATTTGAATGTTATCATTTAACAATAAATTATTTTATGCATTTACTTATATATTTTAAACCATAATATTAATTTAGTTAATTAATTAAAACTTTAAAACTTGCTGATGTAATTCTGTCAGCACCATGCGAGCACATGTTTTCAGTATTATAACTTTATTTATACGCTAGCTGGTGCCCACGACTTCGTCCGCATTGAAAAATATTAAGTAGCCTATCCTGTGTCCCGTACGTCCAAATGTTTATCTACCAAGTTTCATGAAAATCAGTTAATTCGTTTCAGAGTTATGGAGGAAAATACATACATACATAAAAAAATTCTAAAAATCGTCAATTTAGTTTCAGTATTATGTATAGAGCCTATAAACACGATATCTCTGAAAACAAAGTAACTTACTCCATGACCGACCCTCTAAGATTTATTATTAGTATTGATATCAGTATTCTCGACAAAAAAGGTCAGTGTTTAGATTTCAATATTTTCATTTACAGATAAGACTAAGCATATAATTGGTTAAGAACAATAAAATGTTGCCAGTTCAATAAATGTGCCTGACAGACTAAGAGGTGATAACAGCTTGGTAATGTCTGAATAGCCATTTATGTGAAGGTTCCTTGGGGTGGCCATCCATATTAATTCGACAAAGCGCGGGAAAGCGGGAGGCCGGCCCATACATATTTATGGGGAGTGTACGTATTTGTTATTCACTAAATCTGTGTGTTGGTAACAGACTGAGAAAATGTATATTCACATTGGGAACACTGTGGAGTCATTGCTATTTCAAAATTGAAAAAGGGATAGTGTTGAGTCACGCACACTCAGTAAAACAATTCAAGATAGCATTATAAGTAACTAGCTGTGGAACGCGACTTCTTACGCGTAACTTTATAAAATATAGCCTATGTTACTCGCTGATAACGTAGCTTTCTATAGGTGAAAGGTATTTTAAAATCGGTCAACTAGTTTTTTGAGTTTATTCATTAACTGTGGATTTCGTACGCCATACAAAACACTACGAACTTTATGGAACACTTTAAAAGTGACATGACATGAGCATTAGCTCTGTCACTGTCATTTAAAACCAACCAAATGTCATCTGTCACTTAAAGAAAATGTGACTTTACGTCAACACATTGGAGTTTAAAATGAATAATAGAACTTGGTCGTTACTACCTTTTACTATTGAATCCGCCATGATTCCGTTTTAGGCGTACTTTTTAATGTGCCGCTTTGGCATTTGTCACGTTTTCATACTTGTAGTACTTCGATGATTACAAACAAAAAAGCCGTGTGTCCTACCACTACAGAATACAAATTTGTAAAAAATTAAAGAATAAGCATTCATCCCAGTTTTGGTAAAACGAAAAAAGCATTGGACTATTCTTTAAAAAAATGGTCGGGAGAAATGGTAAAAGACGAATTCGGGTCAAAGTACGCGAGTAAATATAGACATCGTTATAATTCCGCAAGTCTATGTAATATCAGCAATATATTTTCCGCCATCTTTTCCCGCACTTTAGTTCTAATGCCGCCATCTTGGCTGTATTACTCGGTGCGATTATTAGGAAAATTCTGACTTATTGCTCAGTTACCGCTCGCTAGAGATGTCTTAGCGTGTGGTCCAAGTTGAACACATCATTTTAATAAAAATCAAATAATCTCTTATAACTTACAAAGAAATGTTGATATAACCTGCAAAGAACATATTTCTAAACTTAGCATTATTTTTGAGATTTTGTTTCTGTATTGTATAAATGTAAAATCCGTAATTTGTTGCATGATAATTTTTAAATTAAACATTTATGAGCTGTGTGGCATTTGAATAAATAAATAGTAATAAAATAATTATCTAACATAAAAATGATAATTAAAAAAACGTGAAAAAGTTTATCGATCTGGAAACTAAATTAAATTGTAGTTATGTCTACCAAGGCAATCACTGTCTACTGAATTTCAGTTAATATATGTAATATTTTTCCAGATTAACTAAAGCAATTAAAATAAAAATCACTTAAAAACTAGTATTACACACAATATATTTTATATAATATGAATTATGAAATTATTTCTTAATAAGGATGACATCAAGTAGATATAAAATAATAATGGTAAGATAACATATCACAGGTGAAACCTCTGAATAATAACATGTCAAATAAGAACTAAATTCGAAGGACGACTTGAACCATATTATTTAAATTCATTTTATATTAAACCACCAGTATCTTATAACTTGTACCACACCCGACACCGGCACGAGAGTAATGCATCGTGAAAGGGTAGATCGTTTTCGCGCGTGACATCCTCGCAAATCCACAACACCACTTGCACTACACTATTATACTTATTAGTTCTACTTATGATCACGATAAATGATTACTATGAGATTTTTACGTACTTTTAATAGTACTTTTATAGATGCAAAATCGCTAATGTGTGTTTTATAAGATGTACTTCGGAGAGTGTGATCAGGAGGCATGAGCTCATACCGCCTTCCCCTTTTTTCCATCGGAAATCTTAACCCAAGTTTTATGGACGTCAAAACCTAAAGCCATCAAAACAGTATTTTAGGAATTCTAAGTGTTCTAAGTGCTATCTCCTTTTAAGAGACCTTTTGGTTTCATATGAACATGATTTGTGTTTTAGCCAAGCGATCCCTCACTATAGGCTACATTTGATATTAATTACGTTATCAATCAAAGCTCAATGGCCGACTTGAGACATTTCGGTCACAGCTACAAGGCTCGATATAATATTGTAACAGGCTTAGGTAACATTAACTAATCAATGGCTTCAAGTTTTTATGATAAAGGGCGGCAGGCAGGCTGATTGAATAAAGGATAAAGGACTATTTGACAAAAAATACTAGCACAGTGAAACATAACAGCACTTATACTATTATTTCACGGTGGTCTTCTGTAGTAGGGAGACTTCTATTGAAATTCCCAATAACAGCGTTTATTGAGATACGCATGGAAGCAAAATATTAGACAGGCTGTATCACCTGGAATGGCATTTTTTTATCCTAGAGTTAGTGACAGTAGAATTTCAACTGTCTCCTAAGATTGCTAGTTTTATGGGACAAGCAGATTTTCTTTCACCATTATAGAAAGAAGTCGTTATTTATAATCCACTTATGAAAAGTCTCAGAAGCGAAAATCCTGGAACAAGTGTGAGCCCAAATGTGCCAGTTGGGCAAGGATAAAAACCTAGGTAGCGTTGTGTTAGAGAATCGACATCCATTTTGGGAATTTTTCTAACTTGGGAAAGATTTTCTACTTGCCAAAAGTCAGATTTCAAAGTGACAAAGCTTCTAAAATTGGAGCGATACAAACTTATCAATACTGGATGCAGGAGTTAAAGATAATACAAGGACAAAGCGGGGCTAACAAAAAGCCAGCTTCTGTTAAAGTTATAATAAATAGAAGAAGATCCAATGGGTGAACGGATGCGCGCGTCTTGTCGACAAATCTTGTTAGGCGCTCTTTGATTACGTAAATCAAAGATTCTTAACGGCGGGTGGCGGGCACAGCTAATTTCATTATTTAGTAGCAAAGTACGACGCGAGGCTCGTTTACACGGAACCACTTACTTGAACGATAGAATTTTCACTTACTAAATATAGATGAGTATGTAAGTTACACGTACTTCCCTAACCTTGCTTGTATATAAAGACATTGTGTGTATTTTTTATTCTAGAAATGTGTACCTATTTAATCAGACACGTTGAAATGTGGATGTTGATGTCAATGACATAGACGATACCTTCCTATATACAGCGATTTATTTAGACCGAAATTTACATTATATTATGAACATATTATATTATTATTAATGGTATATAAGGAGTTGATGCATCGCAAGTATTTGGAATGTAATATTGTTGCGCTGGGACAAATTAGGGCGAAAAATCGCGTCGCAATGTACACTGTGATTGGCTACTCATCACGTCATCGATGACGTAGTTAATGCATGCAGCTAATGTCAGTTAGAAAATATCCAAATAATTTTGGTCAGAAATAGCGAAATAGAATCCCCATGTTAAAGGAAAGATAGGTATAAATTTGTGTGGGACCACATTGGAAATATTTATACATTTGTCAAAACTATTTGATAAAATTGTTTCTTTCTTTCTATCAGAACTAAAAAAGGACCAAGGGACCAGCGTTCCGGAGGCAAGAGAAGCTGTTTCTCATAAAAGAAATGAATGAAAAAGCAACTCGACATCGTACTGTCGCGTTTCGAATAGGCTGAAAGCGTACTTGCCCCACTTACAATTAATAAGTGTAAACGGGTCACGAAGCAGACTAGTAGCAAAATAGATTTATTGGGTTTAATGAAAACGAAAACCGAGCCGCTTTGTGTACGATTCGTTCATTGAAGCCTTTGATTTAGTTATTTCACTTGTTATTTCGCTTTCCACTCTTGTAACTGTGCGACAGAGTTATTCTACTTACTATATCTTAGTAGAAATTGCAATAAATTCAATTAGCATCATGTTTTTAGCAAACCTCGGTGTTTAAGTATAGTTTAAGGTTTTGACGGGACTTTCATTGGCAGATATCTGATGTAATAAGAAGTAACTGAGGCTACTTTTATTTTAGAAAAATAAATAAAAAAAGTTACGTCCGACGCGCAGCGAAGCATGGCAGTGATTCAGCTAGTCTATATCTTTCTATACATAAAATAAAATCGTAAACGAGCCGTGTCTATACATTAAATATTGTACTCGTTGTACACTAATTATGTCACCAAGATAAAAAAATATTGTCTACATTATATGCGTTTGTGCACGTTAAACTCAGAAACAGCTTAACCGATTTGAATGTGGTTTTTACGTATGTATTGATCATTATCAGGATTAAACTTTAGGATACTTTTTATCATGGAAAAATGTTAGATTAGGGCAACAGCTATTATAGTACCTGATATACGTAAAGTAAATCATTTAACATACATTTTTTTAACACACGCACATATGCTCGACATACTTGCACAAGTACATACAGTGGAACGATAATTTGGCGCGCTTCCGGTCGGCAGACAAGATGGCGGCTGCAATTTCCGGTTCGCGAGCGAGCCCGCGTGCGTTTGACACGGGACCGCCTCGCTTTGATATAATAATTGGCTTCTTCGTGCTTTCTGTTGAATACAATCCCCTTGTTCTATTGATTACCAACTAACCGCATAACCACATAGGTAGGTAGGTACCAGGTAGGTTTCATTTAGCGGCCTATGTAAGACGGCACACTTCGAGGCATAGGTTATTTTTATTGTGATCCTAAATTAACTAATATCAATACTATACTAATAATAAATCTGTAAGGGTCGGTGATGGAGTAAGTTACTTTGTTTTCAGAGATATCGTGTTTATAGGCTCTATACATGATACTGAAACTAAATTGACGATATTTAGAATTTTTTTCTGTATGTATGTATGTTCCTCCATAACTCTGAAACGAATTAACTGATTTTCATGAAACTTGGTAGATAAAAATTTGGACGTACGGGACACAGGATAGGCTACTTAATATTTTTCAACGCGGACGAAGTCGTGGGCACCAGCTAGTTATAAATATATTAACAACTAGCTGTTGCACGCTACTTCGCTAGCCTAACTTTATTTGAAAGAATTTTCAAAATCGATCCAGTTGTTATTGAGTTTATTCAATACAAACATACAACAATACAAATATTCTCTATTTATATTATTACTCACAGCCAAATAATATAATTTTATTGTTCTCATACAATTAGTCTTATTCTTAAAAAGGTATAGAGGTCCGTTAAATAATTTTTATTGATTTGAAACGTAGAATAAGACTTATAATAATTACAAAACAATCAGTTACCGAAAGGAATAACTGAATTTTTTAAAAAGGGTACTTATTGTACTTTACCCATTTTTTTTTAAGAAAAATGCGCCATTCAACTTTAAACGTGCGTATATCGACAGGTAGCAATGGTCTGAATCTGAATACATTTTTTATTTATTTCTTTAATCTATAATTTTATGTAGAATGAATCATTCGCAGCTTGTAAATTACAATTTTAATTTCAAAAAGTATTTGCAAAGTCTCAATATTATTATTTTTTTAAAATATATTATTTAATTTATTGCCTATGATAAACATCGTTATCATAATACAATATTATTATATGAATGAGTCATGTAATTAAAAAAAAATGAATTTATCAGTTCTATGAGATATTCTCTGAAATAGAACCGGTAAGAAACTTCATAGTTGCTCTTTTACCATTAATTTAATTGTAATTGCATTAATTAATTAAAATTAATGATATTTAATTTTACCATTAATTACATAATAAGCCATCAGATCGTTGGCCGTTTTGACGTTTTGCCGTTTGGATGAGTGGTTGGGGTGATTGTCTTAACGCCCTGTTCTAGGGTTCCCAAGTTCGATTCCCGGCAGGGCCAACATTAGGAATGAAATTTTTAAAGTTGGCTCTAGTCTGGATTTGCAAAGTAGTGGCAGGGCACACTGCGCGTTTCGCAGTCATTTGGGCAGCCCTTCTGGCGACAGTAACCAACCCCTTACAGAAGACCACCGAGAAATAACAGCACGTCTGCTTTTGTGTTTCGGTGATTGAGTAAAAGATACCAAAGCCCTATCACTTATTCTTAATCCTTCTGTAATCGGCAGTGTACTTGAAACACCTATGGCTTTGCTTGTGTTATAGGCGAAGGTAGCCAACAAGCATCAAGTGGACCGTCAGCTTGTCTGTCAACCTTAACATAAAAAAAAGTTTAATTTACTGCAAAACTGTTTTTAATCGTAAAATTAATCGGAAAGTAACTGCTGCTGCTTTTAGGCGCCATTTTTGCAATATGGCGTCGCGAGCGGCAAAGAAATTCAGAAAAAAACACATCGAATCTAAAAACTTTTTAGGTAAAACTACCAAATGCCTGTACTATAACTTGAATAAAATATAACTTATTTATTTACTCAATAAATAAAGTGTAAAGTAGTGCAAGGTAGTGTATTATTTTGAAGAAATTCAGTGATAATTAGGGGAAGCGAAGCGCACGCGAGTGTCCCGCGCCGATATGACGGACCAATGCACCTCAATATTGTCCCGTGACATCCACTCGGTGTTGCCTCACGCGAAAAATATCACCTAACGTACGACCGTAAGCATACAACACATTATTGTCACTTGAATATAATATGGTCGGTACTGCGGTTACATACGAATATTTTGGGAAAATCATTTTCCTTTTTTTTAAATTTTATACTAAGATACCTCGTCGATTTATATTGGCAATAATTTTATGGGGTAATATAAAAAATCTGAAGGGAATTAGAAAATATTCGTTATACCAAGTATAATTTGTTATAATGAAGTATGTACGACTAAATTTACTTACGATAAGTTTAGACAGGCAGATTAGTGCCTAAATCTGCCTAGACATGAATTATTGTAAAATTGTGTGTGCTGAATTGTAGGACACGATATATTAATATTAAAGGTTATAAGTTAAAAAAAAAAAACAAAAAAAAAAAAAAAGATAAATTATACTTTCTATTTATTCTATTATTTCTATTCTGCAAGATTTTTGCTAAGAATTATTCGCAATGTAAAACTATATTTTGCATTAACTCTTTAACTAGGGGATTTCGAAGAAATTGTTAAAATGAGGAAACCGTTTTATTAAGGTTATACTGTATTAAGATAATAAGTAATTTAATTTATATATCTATATAAATAAAAAAACAATGTAAATATATGTTTGTCCTCTATAGACTCTAAAACCGCGCAACTGATTTTAATGCGGTTTTCACTTATAGAAACGAGGAAGGTTTGTGTAGGTATTTAAAAAAATTGCATCCCGAGCGAAGCCGTGAGCGGGTCACTAGTATCTAATATTAAAGGTTGTTTTTTTGACAAAAAATAAACAAATGTCTCAATAATATCTCATTAACAGTTTTAAGGTAATGTTAATATTGAAAGACTTACGATTCTTTCAACTCTGAAATGACGCAATAAAATGAAAAAGCTACTAGGAAACAATTGATGTAACAAATCACCCCTTTTATCCGTGTAACGGTTATATCCGGCATATATCCGTCCGTATCCGTAGTTATCCGATCGCAAACTGTGAATTATATCCGTGTATCCCCGGATAAGCCCCGGTTTGTGACCGTTGGATCGGTGCTGAATAAATTTTTATATAGGAACAGATTCAATATCTATCTCCTTTCGCACGACGAAAAACCTATAAGCCATCAAATAAGCGTGTATCAGCTTTAGCTTAAGATTAAGCGTATTTTTTTTTATTATTAATAAAAAAACATTTGAGATATTCAACTAAATGTAAAAACAAATAATAATAAAATAAATTAATCTATCTTTTTTTAAATTACACAAAAATAATATAGGTAACATCAAAATCTATTTATTTACGGAGAAAACAAAACCTATTAAGAAATTTGCTATAAAACCTATTAAATTAATCCTATTTTAAAGGAAAAAAAAGTGTTTTTTGTATTTCTCTTTGTAACGAATAAACTCAAAAACTATTGCTCAATGGAAATATCAAGGCATATTTGTTAGTTGGTACACTACTGATAAATAAATAAGGAAATATTATGTCTACTTATAATTATGAATCCTCCCATTACTATAAACTAATACTATACAAATGAAAATAAACGAGTTGTAAATGTATAGAATATGTACTATTATAGAGGACGCGACTTCATTCAATTTTCAAACGCGTACTCGTCGCCATGACAACGGCACGTTGAGCGCTCCGCCCCCTCGTTACCCGAGATAGGGATGCGCTGACATCGATAAATCTTTGTCGATACTAAGCAAACTGCGTCATTTTAAATTTTATATTCTATCGTTCGCAGACCGTTAGAGTAAGCTATGTTTACACGTATCGAATTTAGATAAAAATACCTTAAAAGGAAATGAAATGTATCTAGGAAAACTTTTCTTCCCTGCTATATTTTATCCCTGCATAATTTTATTGCTTGTTAAACTAGAGCTTGCTTGCTTGTGTATTAATAAACTCAATAACCAGTAAATCTAATTTAATATAATTGTCATATATGTCAAATGGGAATATTATTATTATTAAATTAGACCTGTGGGTACATTAGTCAAACAACAGTATTGATAATAAAATAATTTTAAATAAGAAGTACTGCTAGGTATATTTTTTTTATAAAAGTTTAATTTGTGAACAATGCAATTTTTTCCTAAATTTATAATGAAACTTGGTCTAATGGTAAAGGAAGCACTATTAATTTTATACGTGAAGGCTTAAGCAAATAGACCAATATAAAATTAAAATATATTTATAAAAATATAAAAATAAAACACAACTTTAAGTGGGGTGAGGGTTTTCTGACCTAGACGCCCGAGAATGCGTCATCGTGACGAGCGATGTTGCGGTATGAACTCGGATTCCAGGGCACTCGAGTGTAGGTAACATACCTAAACATTCTAGAAATTATGTGACAACTATTTCACAAGCGACGGTTTGTGAAATTGTTACTTGAGATTTGTTTTGTACAATACATTTTTGACGAAGACAAAATTTTTGCATAGTATTAAATGTTAGGTGGCTGTTTCATAACTATTAGGATAAAGACATTATGTTATCGAGTTTAGACTTTATTTGAAAATATTTTTGTAGCACGTAACTCACAACTTATTTATAACATACATGGACATGTTGTGGGCAGACAGGCTGATGGTCTACTTGATGCAAGGTGGCCACTTTCGGGTACGCCGAGGTTCTGACAGGGGAGCACAGGCTTCTCCGCACTGGATAGCATTGGCGGGGCACCGAAGTCGTGTCATAATGTCCCCCGGCCGCGTTGTTAGAAAGTCGTTGGGTTTAGTCGATAGGAATCCGGCATTCGGGTATCCAAGAGTTTTCCTAATGTTAAAAAAAAGGTGGCTACCGTAGCCCAAGCAACGCCATAGGTGCTGCAAGCTTCAAGTGCGCTGTCGACAATATTAGTATTAAGCATAAGGGTATAGGAAGAGAGGAAAATGTCTCGTTAAAATATCAGAATTATGATTAAATTTTATAAGATTTAACTAACAACATAAATAATAATAGTAAACTTTTTTTTTATATTTCATGCAACTAATAATTTCAGTGACAATAAAAACGTGGCACTCGTTTCCTGTTAATATATAAATAAATAATTTCTTCATTGTGTTATTCATTATTTTTTAAACTCGCATAACCCCTGTACTAGGATACCCTATGTTACATAGGTCAGTATAATATTAATTATTATATCATATATAAATTTTGTGCTTCACTTATTAATTACCGTCAATTAAAAAGTTCCTTAACGTCCCTAAATACGAGGCACACCCGGAATAAAATTTTTATCATCGATATCTAAGCGTCACGTCCCTAGAATGGCTCGGACGCCGCGCCGCGCCGTTTCACCGAGCTCTGAAATTCCAAGCATTTTGATCTGCCCCCTTCCCTCCAATATTTGTCGTCGGCGTCACTCGGCATATTAAGAGCTGCCGCATTCTTTTGCCGCATAGAAGACGGTAGTACCTTTGGAACAATGCCGTTCAATAAAATTCAAGTCTAAAAGGCAAACTTCATTGTCAGAGTAGTAGGTATGCCGACAGAAATATACTAGAATGAAATTCAGTGAACGTCTGGTTTTTTCTAAAGCTTAAACTAATAATCACTTTACAAATTCTGAATCTATTTTATCGACTTTTTTTATGTTAAGGTCGTCTGACAGGCTCTGGCATCCCTTACTCACTCACCGAAACCGAGGACACATGCTGTTCAGCACAGCTACTAAGTAATCTAATTATGATCCATAACTAAGGGTATATACTATGTAGTGTAAAATTTAACAAAACAGGCCAACGTGACTATTGGTCAAATTAGAAATGTTATGACAAGCGATCTAAGGGATCCAGGTTCGAATCCTGCCTAGGTCAAAAACAAAGTTAGTAATGTTCTGCGGGATTTTCTTAATTGTTATATATTTTATGAACCCACTAGTTGAGTGGTTGAAATGTTTGCAACTTGACCCTCTGAACTCAGCCGCAGGTTAGATTCCCAGGCTGGGCCAACATCAGACGAATAAATCATATAGTTAATTTTGCTATTAGTATACTTCTAATGTAAATCGATATATTTCTAGAATTTTCTCAGTCAAGTTGCTATATCTTAATATAAGCGGATACAACTATATTATTAAACATAATAAATATATAATATTTATTCTTAATATAAACGAAGTTAATACAATAATAATAATATAGCATAAATTAATATAAATAATCTGTAATATATGTACAATGAATTAGAAATAATAACAACATAGACAAACCCGAATTCAAAGACCTTTTTAGGCATTCTGATTCTTAATAATTGAGTGTTTTATAGCCATCGTATTTTAGTCAATCCGCTTCTTAGTCATTGAGTGCTAATTAGTCACAATATTTGAGTTTTAGGTACTGAGCTTAGATACCTCTAAAGTATTAATTTGAAGTCGCTTTTCGCATCTATACCTACTCAGGTAAAAAAAAATTTGAACAAAGCATTGTATCCCCAATGATTCATAGTTTTATTTCACCAAATTCAATAAAAATAAATTATTTCATTTTGTTTGTTAACATTTTGTGTACCATAAGGTGTCTAAATCACTTTGTTAATTTTTAAGTGTACAAAATGTCTTAGAATTATATAAATAAAATATAAAAAAATAAAATATAACCGTGAAATTTAAACCATTAATGGATAAGGCAAAAAACCTTCTTTCGCCAGGATATTAAAATCGCCAGATATAAAAGTCTACAGAGATGTCACATTACAATGTCATCATCAATATTAAATTCAATATCAATACTAATAATAAATCTGTAAGGGTCGGTCATGGAGTAAGTTACTTTGTTTCCATAGATATTGTGTTTATAGGCTCTATACATGATACTGAAACTAAATTGACGATTTTTAGAATTTTTTTATGTATGTATGTATGTTCCTCCATAACTCTGAAACGAATTAACTGATTTTCATGAAACTTGGTAGATAAACATTTGGACGTACGGCACACAGGATAGGCTACTTAATATTTTTCAACGCGGACGAAGTCGTGGGCACCAGCTAGTCAATAATAAATAAAATGTTAAGTGTCAGAACCATGGACAAGGATGATTCTCATAGTTTTTAATTAAATACAATTCAATAAAGAGTTAAAGAACTAAAACAAAAATCCAAAAAGTTTCCTGAAAAGAGGTTGCTTGCACACATAGACAACCAATACTTAAACGTTTTTATAGAGAGGGTTAACAAAATTACAAAATATCTCTATCAACATATTTTTAAAAATAATAATTTTCGCAAAACACTACAGTATCATTTACAACGGGAGTAATTTATTTTAGTTTAATTAAGATCATTTTTTTATAACTGTTCATTTAACTTCACTTTAATTTATAAAATTAATGTTTATGAAGATTTATTTAATTGTTAAACCATAATAAGTTACATACATACGTTGAACTTTGTTCGGTGAGTACTTTTTGCTCTTTTTATATTGATAGATTTTAACTTCAAGTTAAATATTCATAGATATTTAAGTGACAGATCTGATAACTCAAATTAGTGTAGTCCTAGTATTTCTGAAATAAATTTAAATTTCTTAGTAAGACAATAAATGTTACCTAAGAACTTACAAGTATAGTGCACTTAAGGGTCAAGCGGTAATTACAATTTTTATTTTTATTTTATCTAATATATAAAATTCTCGTGTTGCGGTGTTTGTTGTCAAACTCCTCCGAAACGACTGGACCGATTTTGATGAAATTTTGTGTGCATATCGGGTAGGTCTGAGAATCGGCCAAAATCTATTTTCCATACCCCTAAATGTTAAAGGTGGTCCCTTAACTAATAATAAAATATTATTAGTTATTTTAACAGAAATTTTGTTACATTTATGTAAGTAGCTGCACTGAAATGTTTGTAGATGGGTCGACATTGCTTTGTTTTAAGTACATAGTTTTAGTCTTACATAGTTGTATATTTATTTTTAATCCAAAAATATTGTAGATATACCAAACATTTGTATTAAACCTAGTATATGAATATTTAGGTATACCTTTCCACAATGGAAGCCGTGAGTTCGAGTCTCGGCTTATTGGCTGACTATTTTTTTTAAGTGGTTAGAAACGATTGTCATTTGTGCTAACTTAGCAGGAAAACATAGTGAGGAAACCTACACACAGCCAATAGCAGTTCTTACAAAAGCCTGAAACCAATATCGATATTTTTCTTTGTTCTTTGCAGATAATAACTACAGAATGGGAAGAGATAAATTTATTTGTCCATTTTGCGATATGGAGGACATTTCAAACGAAGGCAACAGCACGTCCCTTAGCTCCTGACATTCGGATATGGACTTGAGAGTTTTACGTCTAGTGGGTGGCCTCAGAAGAATGCGTTATTTCGACCGAACCAATCACCTCTCCGACTATGGCAGCGATGAAGGATACAAGAACGCTCCGATAAGGGACATATCCAATCACATCCTAGAAATTAACCGTGTGATATCACCTACTATATCTTTCGAGGCTGAATCTGAGCATTCCGATGAAATGTTCAAACGTGCACCAAAAAGAAAGCTTTCTCCCCAGAGAGCGAATCATCAGCGAGAAGCTGGACCTATAAATGCGGTACTACGAGTACAGCCATTGCATGAAGAATTCCATGACATACTTCCATTCCTACAGTTACAATTCGAAGATTTCTTTATGCGACATCCACAAGAAGAGCAAAAAATAATGTTTGAATTGTGGTGCAAGGTGACATCGAAATCGCTTCAAATACCTCTGAACGCGAGCAGAACGGGGAAAGTGGAATTTCTGGATAATCAAGAGCAACTGTTGGATTCTTTCCAGAGAAATTCGCACCAGGTTTCATCGTTTAAATCACCAGTAAGCCATTCCGAGTCCACGTCTCCGACACAGCAAACTGGAGAGCACAAGCATAAGACGTGTGTGTATCGTCAGGACGATTTAAGAAGGTTACCCCTGATACTAACATTTTGTTCCTTACATTGCAAGTTAGTGTATAGCTTAATGGTTAAGGAAGAAATAAGACAATATGGAACTGATATACAAAATGACCCTTGTACGGCTGAATGTTGGGTAAGAGCTTCTAGGGAATGGCTTAAAACCAATCGACTAGAGGTATGCAAACAGATAACGCGATATGGAGTTCCTGTTCCCTGTGTTTCGCGGGCCAAGTCGTTTTTGAGTGCTATATGGTCACCTACGTCGACTAATGAAAGTTGGGAGACTGAAAAGCGTCCATTTACCGATATAATGAAATGTTCATTTTGTTACGAGCGAATACAAAGTCCCGATCGACTTTATTCGTCAGCAGGGTTTGACTCAGAGTAGTCTATCTGCATCTATTTTGCATTTATCTGTATTTTTTTTGCAAATCTTAATGCAAGTTGAAATTTTACTTTAATGTAAGTGCTTACTTATCTTTCATTTTTAAATAAATAGGTAACCGAGAGACTGTTTTATATATTTTTTATTTCTTGCCAAAATTACCTTAAAATCAAGACTTCTTTTATGTTAAGGTCTTTGAAAATTACCTAACTTTTAAAAGATGGCTCCAGTTTGGATGAGGAAAGTAGTGGCACACTGTTTCGCAGTCATTTGGGCAGCCCGTCTGGTGGCAGTAACCACCCCCTTAAAGAAGGCCACCGTGAAATAACAGCATAATATATGCTGTTGTGTTTCAGTGAGTGAGTAAGGTATGTCAGAGCCTATTATCCCATCCTTTCTTATCTCTTATCCTTAATCCTTCTATGGCCGTTGCTTCTGTTATAGGCACAAGCACCTGTCTGTCGACCTTAACATTAAAAAAAAAAACAGGCGGACAGTGACTTTGTATGTAGGTATTGATATTGAATAATTATTTGCAAAAATTTTGACTAATATTACGGCGCCTAAATATGGGTCTCGCAAGTAATTGCTATGCTTACGATTACTTTACTATCAAGTTGGGAATTAGAATATCCGTACACAAACGAAAACATCATTACTCATTCCTCGGCGGATAGTAAGCAAAGACCAACGGACTTGTAAGCGCAGCGTAGCATATACACCACCCACAAGATGGACTGAAGACCTTAAGCTGCGGACAGACATGCTCATTACTATACTCACTCATTATTATTGCGTGAGTATTGCGCGCTCACTCGCACTTACAGCTCTTATGGTAACGCATAGTCCTCGCGCCGCTCACACGTTTTATGACCCAACCTGCAGCGACAAATTGAGGCGAGTATAGCACGAAAGCATGCTATCAATGAGCAATTGCTACTTAGTTGCATGTGTGTCACAACATTGCTAGCAATGAGCTACCTGAGGCGCGGGTGTGCTTCAAGCGCCCCCTTGTCACCGGGAATACCCACTACCACCCCCCGGATTCTACCATCAGCGGTGATGTGTGGGTCTGAGATCACAGCGAGGCCTTAGGCTGCGGCTCCACTGAGGCGGAGACGAGCGGAGCTGAGAGGAGCAGAGCTGTGAAAAGAGGTAAGTGATTCCACTGAAGCGGAGACGAGCGGAGCTGTGTATAGCGAGCCGCGACGAGCAGTCGAGACTCCAATACATTTTGTTTGTAGGTAGTTAACTGATATCTGTTAGAGAGTGCACACATCGGTGCTAAGTAAAAAAAAAGCCATTTTGTATCTAACATTGCTAGAAGACGAAGAAATGGAAGCAATCAAAGCAATTTTGCTTTGATTGCCGCAAAATACTTGACCTCCACTAAGAGAAACCATAGATTTTGGGTGAGAGAACACATAAAATATCATTCAACACAAGTAGAATTCGACACTTTTTTTCAAACATCAGTCTCCGCTTGACTGATTCCATTGAAGCGGAGCGGAGACGAGATGTGGATTTCATGTAATATGATTGGTCGATCCCCACACGTCTCGTCTCCACTCCGCTCGTCTTCGCCTCAGTGGAGCCGCAGCCTTATCCTTGGATCCCCACACACCTCTACGTCCACTCCGGAGCCCCCCTCCACCCTGCTTCCATGTTTACTCAGTTACGGAGCATGCTAGTTTTAAGCAAGCTTAAAGCGTGCTTTTTTTATATGCATATCTATCAGTAGCCTTACGCAATGACCTGAGATGCTTAAATAGTTATGATAATTATTCATATTATGTAAAAAGTAGGTAATTAATTAAGTGCCCATTAAGTAATTTTCAACATGCTAATTAGCGACAGTAAGGGAGGTAAGATGATTTTTGGGCTCAGTTGCTTATAATAATTCGCATTTATAAATATTTAATTTGCATACATTTTGAAAATATCAACAAGTAGAAGTAATTTTATTTATTTATTTATTTGAAAAGGCTTCCCAACTAAAGACATACTTCAGAAAGAACATCACAAGTATGAATTTAAATTATAGGAAAGCACAACATTATTTGTATTTTAAGTATAAAAAACCGACAATGCATGCATTTTGAAATGTTATATTAAAATCGAAATTATAAAAAAAGGACAATAGACGGCCATTTTCTTTAGTGGATAATGGAGTCATAAAACGAAAGTAATAAAATATGTTTTTTATTAGCAAAAGATATATTAAAATATTATATATAAAAAAGCAGGTAGAGAATGTTAAATATATACCTAAGTATAATGTTAAATCTCAATTTACATCCATACTAATAACATTATAAAATGTGAACCTATCTGTTACTTGCAAAACCTATGGCGTTGCTTGTGTTATAGGCGACGGTAGCCACATACCATCAAATGGACCATCAGCCTGTCTGTCGATCTTATCATAGAAAAATATATACTTTTTGCATACACATTGTCAGGAATACAGAAACGGACATAGGGTATTTTTTATCCAGAAAAAACGTACCTACTGTTCCCGAAAAATCAATTTAAAATAAAAATCCAAAATCTGACAAATTTATAAAAGCATTATAATTTCCATTTTACAACGCATAAATCATTATTCACAAACCAGGAAATATTTATTAGTCACATTTTTCTATACCTGTTAATAGGTATAGAAAAATATGACTAATAAATACCTATATACACACAAAAAAATTTTTTTTAATTACAAAATATTCTTATGAACTTAAAATTGAAAGTTTACTAATGACTTAATTTTTTAATAGCCACCGGTGATTATAATTATACGTTTTGAAGTATAATATGGCAATCAGTGACAATTTTGACTAATTTATTAATATACACATGAGTAAACATATTAATGAATTATCAGTTGATTAGTCTTAATATAAACAAAGCCTAATCGTGTAAAATATAGCCTATGTTAGTCGCTGATAGTAGCTTTATATAGGTGGAAGAATTTTTAAAATCGGTTCACACTAGTTTTTGAGTTTATTCATTAAAAATACAATAAAAATCTTCTCTTTATTATATTACTATATATATGGATAATCTTATAAAATTTAATTCGAATGGCAAAATGATAAATTCAAACATTACCTACTTATAGTTATTTTATTTATAAATCGGTTACAGCTGTTTTGGAATTTGCATTCGTGTTGAAATACAGACATACAGTGAAAATATATATTTATTTTATTATTTAGAAAAAAAAACTCATTACGTATTAATTCTGGATCAAACATATTAACTTGAAATAGCATCTTACGCAATTAAAAGTATATTTTTATATATTATACTACCCGGTGCCCACGACTTCGTCCGCGTTGAAAAATATTAAGTAGCCTATCCTGTGTCTCGTACGTCCAAATGTTTATCTACCAAGTTTCATGAAAATCAGTTAATTCGTTTCAGAGTTATGGAGGAACATACATACATACATACTAACAGAAAAAAATTGTAAAAATCGTCAATTTAGTTTCAGTATCACGTATAGAGCCTATAAACACGATATCTCTGAAAACAAAGTAACTTACTCCATGACTGACCCTTACAGATTTATTATTAGTATTGATTTTACATATACCTACCGAAATAATATTATTACACATATATACTTAATTTATAATTATTTAAAAAATTACAATTTTAATGTTTTATAAAAAAAAAATTCTTTTGTTTTTTTTTCTATACCATTTTATTTGTTTGTATTTTCTTAATGGTTCATTTTTTTTTTAATTATGGGATGGCTCATAAGCCCATCCTACTTTTAACTTGAACGGGACGGTGGAGGGGATAATGTTGATCGAGTGGTGGTCACGTGACAAAGTTTATAAAAGGGTGCAACAAAAATTGACAAGCAAGCGGAGGTCAGTTGACAAGGGACATCGGTCCTGCAACTTTTGGCTTCTTCTTCGTGTTGGCTTTTGCCCAAGTCACCCAAGTGCCTTTGCACGAACCAACCAGTTAGTGATCTGCTTGTCTGTGTGCTCCGAATCCAGCAATCCAAAATGGCTTCTGGGTATGTATTCTTGATAATTTTTCTTGTTAATTGTATTTAATAAAAAAAAAATTGTATTTTTTTTTTGATAATTTTACAGCTTAGGTATATTGTATATTTTGAAATTTTCAAAAATCCATTCTAAGCGGATGCTTAAGTAATAAAATAAACCTATAAAACTTTTCAATTGTCTTACTTAGTAATTTTGTTTGTAAAGTCGGCTTAAGAAAAGGTTCGTCACCTTAAAGTCGACATTTGCTTGCACCAGGCTAATAATTATAAGGCTAATAATTAAATTTCATTTCAAACATCTGTCTTTTAATGTTTTAGTTTCAAAAGGTACTAAGAGTTTACGATTTGACAGAGGAATGAATTTGAAAACTGACAATGGTTTTCGTAACCCGACTGTACTTTGATAGTCAGGACAAACGTTTTTATAAGTAATTTAGTGGATTTTTGAATAATTCATTTTGCATTTTCATGTTAGTTTTTTATTTATTTATTTATTTATTTATTTATTTATTTATTTATTTATTTATTTATTTATTTATTTATTTATTTATTTATTTATTTATTTATTTATTTATTTATTTATTTATTTATTTATTTATTTATTTATTTATTTATTTATTTATTTATTTATTTATTTATTTGGTTGTAACTTTTTTTTCTTTATTGAAATTACAAAGTTTAATATTAAGTGTGTGAGGTATATCTAACAAAACTAAGACGGATAAAAATGTGTTAGGTACTTTTCTAATTTATAATTAACAATGTAGGTAATGCATAAAAATCAATAATTTAATTTCTAAGTTATTGATGCTTTATTGTTTAGAATTATTTTAAACAATTATTGATTTTAAATTAATAATAATAGATACACAAGAATACGTACTTATTCTGCTGTTGTGTTAAAATTTGAAAAAAGAAATCCGTTAAATCCGTTAAATTACCTAGGTATTTGGAAATTTGAAATTTTATCAAACTTTCATTTCAATTTTCATTTGTATAACTATACAAATGAAAATTTAACTAAATGGTGGCTATTACTTTAACTAATTGGCAATATACCTAAAATATCATATATTATTTTTTACTTATAAATAAATAAATAAATATCTTCACAACGCCGTCTTTCACTAATTATCTACTTAATGCCGAATTTGAATAATTTAAATTTGAATTTTTCGAACATAGAAATATTTAAGACTAGCGAATCGTCCTCGGCTTCGGACGGAGGTCCAATTTTACAATTTTTTTACTTTACTTTTACTTTATTGCTCACACATTTTTGTTAAGCATAGAATATGTGATTTCTATTGCTAATTTGTTAGTTACAAAAAAAAATGTTTATCCGATCGCAACTTAAAAAACTTCAAGTGATCATCAGCTAAGCTGAATCTTTAGATTGCCTGAAATTTTCATCTAAATTGGTTGAGCGGTTTTAGTCCATAGGGCACTATGGCCCCCAGTATGGTAACATGAAAAAAAAAACTTACTTTTTTCTACTTTTAAAAGTTTTTTTTTTACTTTTCAGGAATATAGTCTTCAACGGCAAGATGATTTCCTTATTAGACCTCCCACCTTTACCAAAAACTGGAGCTGGTGCTGGAGGCGCAGTGGTAAAAGAAAATGGCAATGCCCCGTTGAAAGTTTTGTTGCCTGTGGTAAGTTTTTGCATTTTCATTATTCCCAAATTTTTATTTTTATTTTTTGGCAAAACAACGTTTGCCGGGTCAGCTAGTAAAAATATATTTAAAAAATATTGGATGAAAATTAACGTTATTTATAAAAATATACACCTATCTACTAAAAATAATATATTCAAGGAAATAATATATTTTTAAGTTTTTGTGTTAAGATTGTAAATATTTGTTGTTGTTTTTTTTTGATATTTCTAAATCAAGTGTCTTTTTTCATATTAATTATAGTAATATCTGTTTAACCTTTCAAACTATATCACATATGATTTATGAATATAATATCAGTCTGAATAGATACAATAAAAATTCAAGGAAATAAATTATTTAATACAAATATGACAGTAACAATAACATATCTATTTTATTTCAGCCTGTTTACTCGTCCGATGAGGATGACGTAGAAACAGAAGGTATCAGAAAATTATTGACTAAACAAGAAATCAAGAAGCTTGGCCTGAGACACTTATATGAAATGTATGACATTTTTGGGAACGGATTAGACAAGCGTCGAGCTGAAAAAGCAGAAGCTCTTATAGAAAGCATTGTTGGCACCAAACAAGTCAGTTACATGGAGCTTTCCATCCGATGCAAAGACTTTGCAGAGTACAAAGGAATGAGTGCTATCACTGGAAGCAGTAATGACAAAATTATGCATTATTTACAGGAATTAAAGTATGCTTTGGTAAAAGCACCCAAACGGCATATGGTCGTATTAGGACAAGGTGTTGCTGTACACAACCAAATAGCAATAGCACAGCACATAGCACCAAAACCACTAATCCAACCTTGTGACGTTTGTATGGACATAGACGATAACGTAACAAAAGAAATAGAGGCAATCGTGGCAGCACAAAGGGGTGACTTTGTTGACTTCACGAACGATGTACGTGTAGATGAATACAAACTTTCACCGAAGAGACTTGCAGAGGTTGGTGTTATTGGTCAACCGGTTCCAGCTAAAACTTCTAATGTGATGGTTTATATCGAAGAAGACATGAAAAAAATGTTTGAATACTCAATTGAGACAGTCATAGATGCTCCAGTCGTAGTACCAAACTATTCTTCATTTGTATTGAAACGCTACAAAGATAATAACGTGGGAGAAGTTAGAATGCAGTTGAGAAGGCAGACAAAAATAAAAGACTTCGTTAATGTGAATCGTCACTACGTTAAAACTCAGACAGAAACGATACATGATTATTTTCTATCCGATTTGACTATATTAAGAGAAAGCATCGATTATGCTTCCAAGCTGTTTCTGTACGTGGAGAGCATAAAAACACTTTTGGTTAGCAAAAATAATGCCGATGACGGTGAAGCAAGTTTGGACAATGAATATAGTTTATGTGCCTATGGCAGTCTGGATGAGATAATCGATTTGCTGGACAAGCTTATGGTCCAGCAAATGCTCATCGATGAATATGTAGCCAAATTCCCTGATCAGTTAAACGTTTTGATGACATACTACTGCCAATTGAAGAAAAGTTTCCGCTACTTTGTTTACATATTAGTTAAGGTGATTAAGCCTTTAACTTTACAAGTATACTCTGCGCATCAGGATTCCATATGCAAATGGTTTGATGGGCTTTCCGACAAGCTAAACCAGTTGATGATGAGCAACTTCTGTAAGACCAGAGAGCTCGCTGTAGACCCAGTGTATGGTTTCATGAGCATTGGCGGTGCGTGGATCCCGCTAGACCAACCGATTCGACGCAACAAAGGTAACAACTTGAAGTCGAAATATCCTTATTATCAAGCATTGCCTTGCATGTGTTCCTACAAAAAGGGGGGCACTTATGACACGCACAAAATGCTTTTCTAGAATTGACGAAACTTATTGTTTCTATTCTTTTTTTTAAGGGAATCTTTTTTATTTTTTAACGAATCTTTTTTAAGACTAATCTAGTTTCTAAGCAAAATATTGAACTCTTTGAACGAGTTAGGATCATACAGCGTGGTTTTTGTTGAATTTCCACATCTCTAACTGTCTAGGTAACAAATAGACTAGATTACGAAATGACTTAGTTATCAAAATGACTCACTTTATTGAAAGTAAAAACGAATATTATGTACTTAAATTATTTCCTCAATTTAACCATTAACTTAAAATTCTGTTTAATGAGAGTGTCTGTACTTTTTGAGTGCCAATAGCAAAGATCGTCACAGTCTTTCCTATTGGCGGTCAAAAAGAATATTTTTACTTTGGGTGTATAAATTTTGTGTCCTGGAATTGAGCCCCATTTTTTAAATTTGTACACGAACAAAACTGGGCATTTATAACCTGTTATATACGTTCTGTGGTCTCTTTCTCTTTAATTAAGGGGTAAAGGATAAGAACCACAGCGTCTCCTTCGCTGCCGCGTATTCATGAGGATTTCCCAACGTTAAGAAAGTGTGTTAAGTATAAGGGAAAATTAAGGGATAAGATGGGCTCAGGCATCCCTTACTCACTCGCCGAAACACAACAGCACATATGCTGTTATTTCACGGTGGTATTCTGTAAGGGGATGGTTACTGTCGCCAGACAGTCTGCCCAAATGACTGCAAACGCAGTGTGCTCTGAAAAGTTCATTTGCAAAGTTGACCCAGCCAGGAATCGAACCCGGGGCCCATGAGACGTTAGGCAAGCAACCTAACCACTCATCCAAAACGACAGACTCGTAAGCTCTTATTTGTGCAGTGGTTGTTAGATATAGAAGCAGCTGAAGTTTTTTTTTACATTGTTAATTTATTAGATGTCATTCGCATCTGTGCAACTTTCTCTGACTATTACTGTTTTATGTTACAGCATAAAGTTTTTTTTTATTACTGTCTATCTGTCTTATATTTAAATTAAAAATTGATGAACAATAGAAGAAAAAAAAATCCAGATTAATCCCAATATAATACCTAAGTTGATTTTACATTTTAAATGCTATAACGATTTTCTCAATTTTTCAAAGTAGTATAGTACGTTTTCTTAATTTTCCACTAACGTTCATTTCTCAGACAGTAAAATATAGAATCAAAATTTTTTACACTGTATTTAATGAATTTCACAGATATTTTTATAACTTTAAAAAAATATATTAAACAGTATAGTTCAAAACAAGTATGCGAAATAACATCGAAAATTATCGAACCTGACTGTACTTCTTGACAAGATTTTAGTCATTTTGTTACTTAGACCATTTCATATGTAAAAATCTATAATATATTCATATGATCCTAATTCGACAGTAAAAACCATGTCAAAATATAAACGATAGTTAAACGATAATTGTAACGATATTTGTAACGACAATTGTAACGATAGATTTTAAGTAATCTATACCTCTGGGCTTAAACGATAAAATACGGTTTTTGGGATGGGCAAAAACTTTTTTTTGATTTATTTTTAATATAACTTTTTGGTTTTTTCTTCGGATACTAAACCAAAAAACGTTGGATACTCTGCCGTAAAATACTATTTAAAAATATCAAATTTAAATAGCACAACGTAAAAGAAAACACCACGGCAAAAAGGATCGTATAGACATTTTTTAAAATTTTTAAATATACAGATCGATAGAGAAAAAATTAAGTATGATAACACCCGTAAGTAGTTTTCGTCAAAATAGCGTTTACGCCCTTTGAGCTCCGAAGTATATATCTAGATATTAAATATTTTAAAATTTCTCTTCAAAATTAAAAAAAAAATAACTGTAGCCTCAGGTTAGTAAAAACATCAATTGATTAAAACATATTTAACTTGGTTATATAAGTTTTAGTTGCTGTTCATTTGTTTAGTTAGCTTTTAAGTAAAAAAAAAAACGAAAAAAAAAAAAAAAAAAGCAAAAAAGGCGGTAGGCCTTCTATAGTTTTGCGTCTTGACATATATTGAAGTTTCGTTTAAAAAACATGACATTAATGTTAAAACATTTCAAAAATTAACATATTATTAATTTTATTGATTTTTTGAAACATCGATCTACAATTATTAAAATAATTGTAGATCGATGTTTATTATTTTAAATAATAATTGTAGATTTTAAAAAGCTTTTTAATAAAAAAAATTTTTATTCTTTGAACCATCGTTTTTAAACAGTTATTAATTTACATAATTTTTAATGTAAGCTATTTACAAAAAATTGCTTTTTTATATTATTTGTTATTCAACTATAACTTGGTTATAGTTCCTATTCATTGATTGTTTCTATAGATTTTTTTTTACAGAAAGCAAAAGGCAATAAAAATAGAAGGCCATTGAAATTTTTGTGAAACAAAAAAAAATTGTGATTTATACATTTCTTATTCTTTTGTGATGACAATTTTTTGAATAATCAATTATGACCCTGAACTTTGATTTTTTTAAAATTATTTTGTATGAATTAAACATTGTTTTTAAATTTTTTGACTAATAAAGGAATTAATAAAATGAATTCGTATTTGTTTCATTTAACCCAAAAATTGAAAATTTCCAAATTTTAATTAGCAACTACAACACACCTTTAGGTTTTTGAATTAAATCATTTTTTTTAAAATATTTAAGTAAAATAAAGTAATATTTAAAGTCAATATTTAAATCCAAATTATTTGTAAAATAACTTCAATTACCTATTTAATATTAATATTTTTTACTTACAATAAATTTTCTTTGAGTGAAATAAAAATATTACCTAATAATATTAATTTCTTTAAATTACCAGTGAAAAAAAAGAGGCGATAAATTAATTATTAGTTTTTCTTTTACATGACAATTTTTGCCAAAATTAGCGCAACCTAATAACCTATTCAAAATTTTTGTAGCTTAAATTTACGACATAATCGAAAGGATTTAAAATGGTATTTTTTTTAAAATTTTGTTTAAAATGTAATATGAATTTATAGAGAAATAAAAGTAGCAAATTTAAACTTTTGACTTTAGTACAGAACTTAAGTTAATAAATAAGCTTAAAAACGAAAGTAGTTGTCACTGAATTTTTTTTTTCACTGTCACGAGAAAAAATTTTTTGGGAAGTAATTCACTATTTTTTTTTTTCAGAAAATACTTTTTTTATGAAAATCTGCCTTGCCTAATTCAAACATTTTTTTAAAATACAGTATTGTGCTCTGTATTTTTTATTTAAGTATTAATTTTACTCCAACAAGTCAAATTACTTTAGGAGATAAAAATAACTATTCTACTGATAATTTTAATATAGAAGTATTAAAATGACTGTATGTAGTTAAATTATTTAATAAAGATAATAAATTTAATAAAGACTTATGACCTTTATTAACTTTTCATAATTACTTTTATAACACTTCGCATCTTCCATACTTTATCAATATGTACTAATAATAAATCTGTGAGGGTCGGTCATGGAGTAAGTTACTTTGTTTTCAGAGATATCGTGTTTATAGGCTCTATACATGATACTGAAACTAAATTGACGATTTTTAGAATTTTTTTCTGTATGTATGTATGTTCCTCCATAACTCTGAAACGAATTAACTGATTTTCATGAAACTTGGTAGATAAACATTTGGACGTACGGGACACAGGATAGGCTACTTAATATTTTTCAACGCGGACGAAGTCGTGGGCACCAGCTAGTTTTATATATAAACAGGGTGTCACAGAAATCAACGCCTGGTGGGCACGAGGCGATAGGCTAGTAGGTAATGACAGCAATGGGAAAAATAAGAAAAAAAAATTAGGTCACTTGTTTAACAAATACTAACATTTGGATGTGTGGAATATAATTGTGGAAAATAGTGCAAAAATAATTCTAGAAAAACAATAGGCATAGATTATAGGCATTCTATAAAATAGTAATGTACAATTAAGCATTTACAACAAAATTACTAAACATTGTGACTTTAAGCAATATACCATACGTGAAGTTAAGGTTAAGATTAAAAAATGGTTGTCCAGTCTTAAATACGACTATGTTGAAAAACTATTTAAATCAATTTAAAAACGTAATACCTACCACATATTTCGATAGCCTCAATTTTTAAATTTATTGTGTCTTACTTTTATATGTAACTACTTATTATTACGTAATTTAGTGTATTTAGTCATTTATAATTTGTTATTATTTGTATTTTTAATTATTATAATTAATATTTTTATTTTTTGATATTTACTTTAAATATCAAAAAATATATTACATTTATGAAGCACACGATACAGGCCTGCATGCCTAGTGTGTGTCTTCATAGTTAACTATATGAATTATGTTCCTGTAAATAAATAAATAAATAAATAAATAAATAAATAAATAATTATCTATGTTATTGATAAAATAAGAAAATTGTTTGCTTTGTACTTGTGGGAGGCGAGTGGTGGCTAAATGAAAACTTTTCCCCTGGGAAATTTGGCGTTAAACGCTCTTTGTGAGGGACTTCATTTTTATTTATTGGCTGGCGGATAATTTGTTGATGGCGTGTTTTAAAGTACAATGACTGATTGATATTATCTAACCAATAAATGATAAGTGAAAAAAAAAAAAATCAAATTATTATAACAGGGAATGTAGGGGCTCTTTGATTTAGACGCTATATGAAGTCCCAATCATCTCAACGGCCAGGTATATCTTGTGAGTCAAGTATATGTCATATATATTCGTTTGCCTATGTAATGTATACACATGTATTACTTAATACTAGCTCTTGCACACGAGTTCGTTCGCTTGATTTAACAAATTTCTACAGGTGAAAGAATTGAAAATGGATCCAGTAGTTATTGAGTTTATTCATAACAAACAAAACCTTTTCTCTTTATAAATTGGTGTAGATATGGCTATATGTATTTGTATATTTATGTATGTATATGTATGTACCTTTGTATGTACATACATAAATGATACGCATATTGCAGAGAGCTAAACCTAAGATTTGAAATTTAGGTACTTGAAGATTACGCACACAATTGCCATTCCCAATATAAGAGGAAAATATGATAGATGATACGATGATGACGATGACGCAGATTCCGTTCGTCTGAATGATAAAAATGGTCCCAGTTAAGATACTGCGATACAATTGGTTAAATAAGGGGCTAGACACGCGCCGCCTCCTTCAGATCGTTACAAGGAGCAACTTTTAAATTCTTGCTGCTTCCGGACTTTCAGATATCTTTTTAAAGGTAAATAGTAGCGGGAACCTGTACACTAATATCATTCCTCCCTTCATTTATTACAAAGAAGCAAGGGCGGATCCAGGGGGGGGGTCATGGGGGTCATGACCCCCCCCTGGGCTGGCTCCAGGACCTAGGTGGACCACTAATTAAAATTATTAAACATAATGTTTTTATATATTTTTTGTCACAATATAGATTTTATTTAAGAACGCATTATTCGGGAACGAACACATCGAAAATTTGAATTTTACCGCGTAATTTTACTTAATTTGTATCAGCTAAGCGTTTTCATGCCAAAAAGCGAATACAGTAATCAAGACATTGAAACTGTGAAACAACTAGCTACCGATTATACATTGTTACTAGATAATAATCCAGTTTCTGTTATGGATCCATGTCCATAAACGAATATCGGCTGTGGATGTTGAAGTGGCAGCGGAGTCAGGACATACCGCAGTCGATTTCTGGCTTCATTTTAAATTGCGACAATCGTGGCTAAGAGCTTCAATGGTTGAAGAACGTCTAACCGGACTAGCACTTCTCCACGTCCATAAAAACGTACCCATTGAAGTAGATGAAGTGATAACGCTTTTCGGGAGAAGACGTAAAAGAAAAATTGATTTTGTTTTTTAAATATAGGTAGGTATTTTTAAGTACAGTACTTATATCATCAATACTAATAATAAATCTGTAAGGGTCGGTCATGGAGTAAGTTACTTTGTTTTCAGAGATATCGTGTTATAAATGATACTGAAACTAAATTGATTTTTAGAATTTTTTTCTGTATGTATGTATGTTTGTATGTTCCTCCATAACTGAAACGAATTAACTGATTTTTATAAAACTTGGTAGATAAACATTTGGACGTACGGGACACAGGATAGGCTACTTTTTTCTTTCTCAACGCGGACAAATTTGTTTTTATTATCTGTAGTTCCACAAAAATCTGATGGCGGAGCACGGGTACAGTAATTACTCATATATTTTCTTTTTCAACGCGGACGAAGTCGCGAGCAACAGCTAGTTTATTAATAAAATACTTACTTTTTACTTGTATCTATTAAATCGCACAAAAATTAAAGGAGCAAAAAAATATCCAAATTTTTAGGTTATTTTATAACTTGAAGAGAAATTGTCGTAGAGTATATTTTTAAAAAAAGAAAATTGTTGCTTCAAGTATCTATTTTTGGATCTGACCTTCAAAATGTTTTTTCTGAATTTTTCTTTATCTTGAGAAAACGACCGACAAAAAAAATTCAAAAATTTTGTTGGTTTTCTTTGGTATCTACGGACTTGGAATTTTTTTTGTCTTAACCATCATATGGACCAGATAACTTGTTCATTCAGCTTCAATTTGCTTTTTTTAAGATCTTGATACGACCATTTTTCGCTGAGATATCGGTCTTTAAATGGAAAAGGATCATTTCGTCTTTGACCATCAATATCTCAGCAACCTAAGATTGCACAGAAAATTCAATGTGGGTTTTGAAAACTTGAATAAATTCTCTACAAGAATTTTTCAGTTTTTTTTGAAAAAAAAATTTTTTCCATACTTTATATGAATTTTAAAAATCATAAAAAAAGGGCTTTTGATTGCTTTTTGAAAAATCAAGCGCTGAATCAAAAATATGGAGAAAATCAAAAATGTTAAGTGTGCCTTTTACAGTTCAATATACCCAAAAAAGCCCCACAGAGTTTCAATTTAAACCACTCAGCCGTTTTTTTGTCCCACTCGATTGAATTTTTGAAAAAATTGAAGGAGCAAGATTTTCGCTCTAAAAAGTTCGTAATCTTTATCAAAATGAAAAAAAAAAACACTTTTTGTCTCAATTCCGCATCACTTCACTCACTTGGTGAATTTGAAAAATAAAATCAATCAATTTTTTTCAAAAATTCAATCGACTGGGACAAAAAAACGGCTGAGTGGATTAAATTGAAACTCTGTGGGGTGATGAAAATTAGAATCACGCTGGAGTCAAAATTTATGATTTCAGTAGTTTCAGATGTTTTAGTTTGCAGATAAGATGTTAACGTCATATTATTTGTAGTTGTATAATCTAGTAAATAGCTGAAAAATATTTTAAAGTGAATTTTCATTAGAACATTTTTAAACAGCCCTTTTTTCAAACTAGCGGTCGACGGCCTACGCAGATAAATATAAAAGTTATTAAAAAAATTATAACACAATCTTTTAGAACAATTATAGAAAGAATACATTCATGTCTCGTTCATGTAGACTTTTTAATGAAATTTTATTAGAGGATACAGATGTTGACCTGTTCCACAGTTCCATAGTTAAAACGAAAAATATTATAGCCGATAAATTCTTCAATGGCCAACTATAATATTATCGTTTTTTAGTTTGTAATATATAGTTTGTATCTATAATTTGAAATCTATGTGGATTTTTTTTATTAGGTTTAAGCTATTTACTCTGATTATTGTTATGTATTTGTACCTGTAAATTTCCCTAAAATAAAATAAATAAATAAATAAAATAATAATTAATGACTACATACTAGGTCCAAGAAAAAACAGAAATATCTCAAATTTGATCCTAAAATAACACGTTTAATATCACGAAAAATTACTAAAAGTGACACTTTTGATTATACTTTTCTTGAATGAAAATTTACAGAAATCGTATGTTTTTCGACTATTATCTAATAAATGATATGAATTTTTGGAAAATCAATATTTTTATAATTTGTCGCATATAATTTTACTAATATCTCGCTTCTGCGTCGAATGAGAAAAGTAAAAGTAAAACTGTTCTAATGAGAAAAGTATCCCAATATTTTAAAATATTTTTCGACAATTATCTAGACTATAAAACTACAAATAATATGACGTTAATATCTTATCTGCAAACTAAACACATCATGGCATTATGATCCGCCGGGAATCATACATTTCTGATTCTGACTGTAACGCTCTTAAGCGCAGAATCAAAAATATGGAGAAAATCATAAATGTTAAGAGCCATTTCACAAAATCGCGCTCCTCAAGTTTAGGTATATTCCTGCGCTCGGCTATCCGGCGCGTCCGTGTATAGAGCGACCTGTTCTGTGTATATCCTGTTCTATGGTATATGAATTCTCCTCGGGGGTGCTTCGCGCTTCGCGCGGTACTGATCGGTGCGCACGAATACATCGGAATATATATTGGAATTGGAACTAAATAATATAGTATTATTATAAATTATAAGACTATTTTTTTTAGGATCCTGATTGGGCAAGATCCCAGGTTCGTCTGGTGAAAGTTTTGATTGGAAATAACGTTCAGTATAGCTGTAAAATGTCAAGGTAAAAGCGTAGAAATTCATACCTCATATTTATTTTTTATTTTGTGTTCTAAACTAGATAACGAAAATGTGTTCTATTATGTGACAATAGATTTATACTTGTGATCAGAGGGTATTTTTTTTCAATTCTCTTTATTAATTTTAACAGGACAAACACGTCTCTGAACTTACCTCTGCGCGTGTTTTTTACAAAACTAGCCGTAGCATTTTGGCTACTACTCAAAAAATAGAATAATATTTCAAAATATGTTTTATTAAGTGTCAATACGAAGAATTGAGCTATTTGAAACAATACTTTAATATCATATTATTATTTTTTAAGTTGGAAAATTAAACACTCAAAATTGTAGAAATCGAGCGAATCACGTGAAATGGCTCTTAAGTGTGCCTTTTACAGTTCAATATACCCAAAAAAAACCCACAGAGTTTCAATTTAATCCACTCAGCCGTTTTTTTGTCCGAGTCGATTGAATTTTTGAAAAAAATTGATTGATTTTATTTTTCAAATTCACCAAGTGAGTGAAGTGATGCGGAATTGAAACAAAAAGTGTTTTTTTTTTTCATTTTGATAAAGATTACGAACTTTTTAGAGCGAAAATCTTGCTCCTTCAATTTTTTCAAAAATTCAATCGAGTGGGACAAAAAAACGGCTGAGTGGTTTAAATTGAAACTCTGTGGGGCTTTTTTGGGTATATTGAACTGTAAAAGGCACACTTAACATTTTTGATTTTCTCCATATTTTTGATTCAGCGCTTGATTTTTCAAAAAGCAATCAAAAGCCCTTTTTTTATGATTTTTAAAATTCATATAAAGTATGGAAAAAATTTTTTTTTCAAAAAAAAAAAACTGAAAAATTCTTGTAGAGAATTTATTCAAGTTTTCAAAACCCACATTGAATTTTCTGTGCAATCTTAGGTTGCTGAGATATTGATGGTCAAAGACGAAATGATCCTTTTCCATTTAAAGACCGATATCTCAGCGAAAAATGGTCGTATCAAGATCTTAAAAAAAGCAAATTGAAGCTGAATGAACAAGTTATCTGGTCCATATGATGGTTAAGACAAAAAAAAAATTTTACAAGTCCGTAGATACAAAGAAAACCAACAAAATTTTCGATTTTTTTTGTCGGTTGTTTTCTCAAGATTACTCGAAGAAAACTTTTGAACAAAAATTTTTGAAGGTCAGATCCGAAAACTAGACACTTGGAGCAACAATTAAATTTTTTAAATATACTCTACGACAATATGTCTTCGTTACAGCCTGTTGAAAATAACCTAAAAATTTGGATATTTTTTTGCTCCTTTAATTTTTGTGCGAAGTATATTATTATCAAAATTAAATTATAACTTCTTGTGACTTGACCACGACTATGTGACCCCCCCCTGGCGCCAAAGCTGGATCCGCCCTTGCAAAGAAGAGCCACAGAACTAATGAGGTATGTATTTCTTACTAGCGACTACCTCTTTCTTACTTAGCGCGGAGTCGAAATTTTCAAAAATCATTTCTTTAAGGCTATGTTTCCAATTTCAGCTTTCAAGTTCAAATTCAAATCATTTATTTACAAGTGTCATGGGTCAATGTAATAAACCAGTTCTCATTAGTTCAAATATGCCACCTCATGCACTGCCACGTCTGGCGTGTAAAATCATAATTTACAAATTTTTCTACTTAAATAAAAATTATATAAAACGTAAATAATATTATTAATAATAAATACATTGTAGTCAATTGTAAAATTTAATTAAATGTCAACATATTCCCTAATATTATAAAAACATTGGTCTAATAGCCACTTGGTCAGTTTTATTCTAAACTAGCGGTCCGCTCCCGGCTTCGCCCGGGTGCATTTTTTTTACGTAAAAACCTTCCCTGATTATCCCTCTATCCATGAGTGAAGACAGAATTAAAATCGGTCCAGCCGTTCTCGAGTTTTGCACTTAGCAACACATTTAGGGATTAATTTTTATATTATAAGATAAATTTCCCGGTAATTCTCTTCAGTTCATCAGTGGGTAAACTGATTGTATATTTTAATAGAGAAATAATATGAATTCCGTCTACTTTCTAAATGCATTCTTGGAACATCCAAAAAATTATGCCGCCTTGCTCTTTGTGGTAGAATATCTGCACTGTGCAAGAAATAAGATTTATATTTCTTCACAAACACACATGTCTCTTATATATGGGAGAATTTTTAATTCTTTAAATAATGGTAAACAGCTGTCCATAGACCATGCACCACAAATTAGAATTAATTTAGAAGCCGTCGTGTTGCGGTTGAGTTTCCCCATTGCAAAATACCATAAGACAGGACGGAGGATACTTAGCTGTGATATGCCCTGAGGAGAGCTTCTTTAGATACTGTCAATCGTAGCCTTTTAATAAATAGCATATACGAAACGATTTAATTTAGCACAAACTGAATCAATATGCGGTTTCCAATGACAGTTTTCATCCACTAGAAAACAGAGATATTTTAAAGTCTTGACTTTAGCTTGATCAATAACTTGATCATTAGCGAACCTAACATCCAAATGTATATTTCTTGCCCTCATTGTTTTAAAATGAATAACTTTTGTTTTGTTAATATTAATTAATACGTTGTTAACTTTTAACCAGGCTAAGGATATGTTTAAATTATTTTCGAGTGAAGCTACATCTTTACACTTAACATTTATTGCTGTATCATCAGCTAAATCAGAGATCCATTGGGGAGATCATTATTGTATATTAAAAATAAAAATTTCTTAGTAATTTTGGCTGTGAGTTGATAGTCAGTGAATCAAACGATCTTGTAATACAATATTCATAATATTTTTATGCACAAATAACTTACCTTTTACAGCATTCAGCTTATTGCCGACCATTTGTTTGGCTACAAACGCCGCCATCTTGAATCACTTCCTGTACACCAACTGGACCTGGAACAATGTTGTTTTTGATATTGTAACAACAGCAGGTATATTACAAATTACAGGAATCACAAATTACAAGAACTACTTCTTAATTGAGTTGTGAAATACGAAAGAGTAAAGAGTTAAGCGAGTACAAAGTAAGTTCTTACTTAAATAATGTTCTATAACTTTTACATTACATAAATATCTCTTCAAAAAATGAAAAAAATCTTCTTTCTTTCTTTCTTTCTTTCTTCTTTTTTTGTATGCTTTATAATACTAATATTATAAAGAGAGAAGATTTGTATGATTTTATAATGAATAAACTTAAAAAGTACTGGGCTGATTTTGAAAATTCTTTCAGTGAGTAACATAAGCTATATTTTATGAAATTACGCGGGCGAAGTCGCGCGCAACAGCTAGTTTTAAATAATTAAGCTCACCAAGCCACCAGTAGAAGGTACAATTTAATTTTTTTATATTACGATTTCGATTTTGATTTGAATCTAAATATTAAAAAAAATATGGACAAAACATATTAAGTATATCACAAACTTTATTTTTCAAATCTAAGTTTTTCTCTATTACTTTTTAAATCTTTTATGTCTTGTCTTGCAAGTAAAGTAACAAGATGCAAGAAAAGTGTTAGAAAAGTCTTGCAAAAAGATGTACCTATGACCTATGTATATTATAATGAAAGTTAAAATGAACGTATTTAATATTTAAATATCTAATTGATCAATTGTCATAATTGTGTATAATTTTATTAGAATTAATAAGTATAATTATTTACTTTGTTAACATCTGTAGTATAATCGTTCATTTTAAAAAGAGAAAAAGAGAAAAAGATATCACATTTTCTTAACAATTTCGCTCCTAAGACCCTAAAGAAGATTAAGCTTCTCCAGAGGATTGGTAAAATTGAAAAGTGATCAACGTTCGGTCCAGATTATAACTATTAGCTTTGAACATTTATTAAATATTCTTTTAATATTTTATACAATATTGAAGATGAAATAATCCGCATTGATTAAAAACTAACAATGTTAAGTGTCACCATTATAAGAAAGACTTCTATGAATATATTTGCTGACTAGACTTTATAAAATATAGCCTATATGTTACTCGCTGATAAACGTAGCTTTCTATAGGTGAAAGAATTTTTAAAAATGGCAAAGTAGTTTTTGAGTTTGTTTTACACATACAGAAATACAAATATTTTCTCTTTATAATAATAGTATAAGTATAGTATATTTTACGAGTATTAGACATATGTTTTTTGTAAAATATTGCCAATTAACGCTAAATTCAATAATTATTTCCTTTTTTAACACAAAAATAGGGCGTGGCTATATCGTGGACACGGCCGAGTGTTTTACGCGTTTTTTCTGTAAAGCTAAAATCTAATATATAAAATTCTCGTGTCGCGGTGTTTATTGCCAAACTCCTCCGAAACGGTTGGACCGATTTTGATGAAATTTTGTGTGCTTATCGGGTAGGTCTGAGAATCGGCCAACATCTATTTTCCATACCCCTAAGTGATATTTTTTTGTATGGCAAAACAACGTTTGCCGGGTCAGCTAGTATTAATATATAAATATAAGCTATTTTTATAAAATACTAGCGGCCCGCTCCCGGCTTCGCCCGGTGTGCATTTTTTTTACGTAAAAACCTTCCCTGATATCCCTCTATCCATGAGTGAAGACAGAATTAAAATCGGTCCACCCGTTCTCGAGTTTTGCGCTTAGCAACACATTTAGGGATTCATTTTTAGTTATATTTTGGAATAGCTGGCGATGTTTTATTATTTTGGCGTGTTCAATAATCTTATTATATATTAGATATATTATTTCGATGGTTGCGACGCATTCTTTCTTCGGTTATTCGCATTGTAGTACTACTATGGTAGTGAGCCCACAATCCGTTATTGGAGATACGAGGGGGCATATTCCTACATTGGCAATATCTGATGCGCTCGAGTATATCCCAAAATCCTCTCTTAGGCTCCCCTACTACTACTACTAGCTAGTGCCCGCGACTTAGTCCGTTAAAAAAGAAAATATTATGAGTAATAACGCCTGACATAGTTATCGCTGTGACGACGGTGGCGCCGCCACGCGACAGTGGCGCCCAATTTATATTTTTAGACGATCACTTGGAAACAGTATTTTTTTCTGGATTAAAGGTAGGTAGATGATCCTTTCTAGTATCCCTGATAACGTGTATGCAAAATTTCATGATGATCGGTTGAGGAGTTAAGGCGTAAGAAGGTAGCAGACAGACAGACAGTTACTTTCGCATTTACAATATTAGTATGAGACTAAAAATTCTCCCAAATACCTATTACTGAGTTTCCACGCTCTTACTGAGTGTCCTTAATAAAAGCACCTAAAACACTTACTTTTGCAAAAGGTAGGTAAATTATTTTGAAAATTCCAATAGCTACCTGCTACTGGAATGTGGTTTTTACGTTTTTTTTTGGCCTGTGTTCTTTGAAAATTGACGTTGAAAAAAGCGTCGCGACGTCCTTAGAAATTGGCAAGACTGTCTTTATTTAGAAAATAGCAATATGGCGGCGATGACTCATACTTTTACTAATATTATAAATGCGAAGCATTATTCTATTCTAACTATTGCTGAATATTTTTTTTAAACCGAATGAGTTATTATTTTTTCTTTCTTAGCTTTTATCTTGTGTCTTATTATTACTTCTTATTGCTATTAGAATATTATATAAAAAAATTGCTTTTACTTACCTATATGTTTTAATATGGAACTGTCTAGAATAATCTTAATATAAAATTCTCGTGTCACAGTGTTTGCAACAAAACTCCTCCGAAACGGCTTGACCGATTTTTTTAATTTTTTTTGTGTATAGGTATTTGGTAGGTCTGAGAATAGGTTTTAAACTATTTTTTATACCCCCATTTTTTTTTTGGCAAAACAATGTAACATATATTAATGTAACATATATGGGTCCAGTTATACAGTAATAATTACAAACGATAACACAAGATTAAACCTCAGTGGTTAAAATTATAATAAAATAAAAATAGTTGCCTGAAAATAAATGAATTCTAATTTATATTATACTTTTGCAATGCGATTATTTTTAGATGATCCCTCGGGAACGCCACTTTTTTTGGACGAAAGGTAGCCTATCTCCTTTTTTGTATCCCTGACAGACAACGTGTATGCAAATGTTCATAATGATCGGTTGAGTAGTTAAGGCGTGAAAGAAACAAACAAATAAATTCATAATTTCAATATTATTTAGAATTTGATTGAATACAATGAAACCCTACGTAGTTTACTTAATAAACGTAATAAAATTTCTAAACATTATGCATCTCTTTGACGAGTTCCATAAATAGATTGCGAAATGAAAAAGTTCTTGTTACACTTTGAAACTTGCTGCTCCGCGAAATGATTTACTTCGAAAGAAACATTTTTTAATAAGTTTCAACATGGAACGAAGGAAGTTAATAATGATCTAAATTCATTCATATCAGAGATATCCCTAACTAATTAAAATTGTGGTCGGTAACTAATCTGCCAAGTATCATTGGGAAGAACATTAAGCTTGCAGTTATAAAAAATATTATATTTGCATGAATTATAGCTTATAAAAAGTGAAGATTATTGTGTAATATGCAGAAAAAAAGTATAAAAGTGGTTAAAAACTAAGTTAAAAAATATTGTTTAAGTCTTACATAATGAAACCCTGGCTTTCGTTGAAAATAAAATAAATAAAATAAAATCCTACAAGCACTCAAAAATTAATGATATAATATTTAATTACTTTTCGAACAACAGACTAATCCTAGATCCAAGCTTTAGTTTACACCTTAAAAACTATGTATTTTAAAAATGGTTAAAATTTATTGAACCTACTAACCTATTGAAGTTTCAAAATTTTATTTTCCGGTCGTTTTTTTTTTTTTAATTAAAAAATAGCTACAAGCTAAAAGAGGTATTGCGATAGAATTGTTAAAATGATAAAAGTAAAACTTTTTTTTCATGTTATGTTGCTTGTGATATAAGCTAACGGTCGCCTATATCAAAAGCAACACCAGAGGTTGCTGCCAATTAATTATGCTTATTCCATAGAGTAATGGCAGGCCTCTTTCACTTCATGTACTTGCGCGCGCTAAGTGCCTACGCGCCGCTGTACTTTCCAAGGTACACATTCACGCGGTTGCCACCGACGCGAGCGCGCGCATTCACATTTATTTTTTTCTTCTTTGATCTCCGCCAGGAGTAATTGTGTTCCGTGTCTTTGATTTACATTTCGGAAAGAATAATAGGTATTATGCCTCGTAATACGTGTGCAGTGGAAGGATGTAAATCCGTGAAAACTAAAAAATATAATACGGAGAATTTAAATTTTTTCTCATTACCTGCGGATTTAGAAAGGTGAGTAGGTACCTACATAATCTTTTTTTAATACTTTAACTTTAAAATCCATTGAATGACATGCACCTACCTAAATATTCTTTGTATTTAATAATTAATAGGTATGTATTTAATTATAATACTTGAACTTGTGAAATCCGTACCTACCTATCTACCTACGTATCTTTTCGGGTCATGTGCATTGTTTATGTGGTTGTACAATAAATAAATTTCACAACTTACGAAATGGAACTTTTAAAGTTACTAGTGCAAACGAAATTTTAATAAAACAATGTTTAGTAAAAATAAACTCAAGTAGGTAATAAGTATTATTAGCATTCACGCGGCAACGCGCTGCACCGGCCGCCGCCGCCGCGTTGCCAAGTGGCGTTGCTATGCGGTCTGGCAACAAGGCACGCGCACGCTGTCCGCTACATAGTTTGAGAGCTGACTACAAAATTTATCACCTAGTTACCTTTAAACGAAATTATTTATCTGTAAAAAAATTTGTACCTATTAAAGATAGATTAAAAATAAAGAGTGTATTACACTTATTTATGCATTGTTTTTTTAATATGATTTTTTTATCTTCTTTCTTTAATCCAGGCATGTTTTTTGATGAACGTTCGTTAATTTTTCAAACATAGCTTCAGTTTATTCGCTACAGAAAAAAAAATGTTCTAAAAGCTCTTTAGTAAATAATCGTTGGTGAAGTAAAAATAAAAAAATTGAATTAATTATAATTTTGTACATATCCATACATAATAATAAATCTCTAGAGGGGCGTGTGTGTACACTGAATATTTTCTCCTCTCCGCCTGTCCGCCTGTCATCTCTGACTCTCCTCCTGTCGGCCTGTCTCGTCTGTCTGTTTCATATTGATAGGTTTTATTATTTTATCAAGTTTAGTTATTAGTTTATTTATTTATTTATGAATGTGTAATTCTTTTCAGGCGTGCAAAATGGGCAGAATTGATTGGAAGACCTGATTTAGCAGATCCGCAAAAGAAGCATACTTCTTATTATGTATGCTCACGACATTTTGATACATCTGCCATTACATACATTCCAAAATTACAACCTGATACATATCCAACTGAATTTCTCCCGTCCTCATCTGAGCAAGCTATTGCAAATTATAAAATCGAAAATAATAAAATAGACTAATGATATACACAATTTAAGCTTTTTTATTTGGTCTCGTCAGTGGAAATAGGAATAAGTACCTACCAATATGAAAACCTTTAGGTACCTACAAGGTTTTTTATCATTGCTCGTTACCTACTAGTACTTATTTACATCTTAAAAATCATGTTATTCTGATCAACTTGAACTGAGAAGTTGTAAGCTTATAGTTACTAGTTAATTACTTAATAAATAGTTACTAGCGGCTTAATTAGCTTTGTATTTTGGGACGGCCTAGAAAAACTCAGTAGTAGTAGCCCTGACTTTATTACTATTACTTCAATGTCACGCGGGCGCGTGCGGCTGCAGAGCAATAACAACTCAACGTTTGAACTATAAGGTATATTTTTCCGCTAAGCAGTTGGCGAGGCAAAACGGTAGGCATTTAAAAAAGTTGTGATGGTCTTTTTGTTAGGGAGTGATTTATCTGTTACGGTAGTAACTACTTATTAATCTGTGGTAATGGCCTCTGGCTTCCCTTACTCACTCACCGAAACACAGATCACGTATCTGTCTTCTGTACCTAAGGGGGTGGTTACTGTTGCCAGACGGGCTGCCCAAATGACTGAGAAACGCAGTGTGCCCTGACACTATTTAAAACTTAAAATAAATAGATAGTAGATATAGTATAGACATAGCTATGATCGGGATTACACAAAGAGATCGAATCAGAAATGAGGAGCTCCGTAGACGTATGAAAGTTATAAGCCAGCGGATCATTAAGTTGAAGTTGGCAATGGGTAGGACACACAAGGTAGACAGACGACCTGATGAAGGCCAAGGGTCGATTGGTCCTATTGGAAAATTATGGGGGAGGTCTATGTCCAGCAGTGAACGTCATGTGGCTGAGATGAGATATACTCGTAGTTTAAGTATCAAGTTCGCTTAGACGGTTAGTGTCAAATTTAACTACATAACGAACGATCCAAATGCAGTTAAAAAGTTCATTTCAGCTGCGGCCCAAGTCTTGCAGGAACTATATAGTTTAATCCACTTTAAACCGTAACTGTGCTAATTGGGCTGAAATTATAATTAACAAACTGCTTGTGCTCCTTGTTTAAAACGAGGTTTCTTTTTTAAAACAAAATCAAAAGTGTCAAAAGTGTGTATGTTATATTCAAAAATTCAAAATTCAAAATATTTTATTTCAAAATTGGAACATAAAATTTCTCTTTTTGAATGTCTGAAACTACATGCAAGCTTCGGAATATGTATTAACCACTTTTATATATGTATGTAATGTATATATGTATGTAATATGTAACACGGAATATGTATTAACACTATGTATTAATCCAACGAATTCGAACATCCTATCAAAGAGTATATAATCTGTTCGGGACAGCCGATAGTATAAAATTGTGAAATATAGTAAAATTATAGAACTAGTGTATGGTGTAAATAGTGTAAGTGAAAGAGACAAAAAAATAGACAGAGACAGATAGTGTTCACTTTAGTTATTATTATTTCGGGCGGTCGTGTCACGCTTGCGCGCCATTGGCGCAAGCTAGTTCGGCACATGGCACGACCGCCACTAGTTCTATATGTACATTTTGTGTTACTAATAGGCATTTTTTGTAAATAAATTAGTCTTCTCCTTGCTTCGGCATCGTAAAGACCTTTGTACTAGTACAACTTGTTTGGAAAATTCAACCCTCTCCTCCTCGACTAACAATCGCAAGGCTAACCAGTGAGCCCTCCTTTCCTTAGCCGGAGGCCCTGCCCACTTAAAGCCATAACAGCCAGGCTATACAAATGCGCGGGTGCTACAGGCCCGTACATAATCACTATATGCTAAAAGTGAGAATGAAATAGAAAGATACTCCTTGGTAAGTAAAAAAAAATGATACTGGCAGGCAAAGCCTAGACATTTGTTATAATAATATTTCAAAAAGTTTTCCATTTTCAATTGTTCTTTAAAAATTGTAGTCGCATATTATATATTATTATTATTATTAGAAATATTATTCAAACAAATGTAAAATAAATTTGTTTACAGCGCCATCTCTCGATTTGGACCTGAACTGTTAAGTCCTTTGGCATTGAATTTAGTTTATAAGTTTTCCGTCGGAGCGCTGTTGTCGGCGCGCAGATTGTAGGGGAGCGGTTTCCATGGCAACTGTCTCGAGTCTACTAGAAAACAAATATTTTCTACACATTTTTCGCATTTTCAATATTAACGAGTATGAAATACTAGATGAAATACTGAAATACGCCGTAAAACGAATTCATTACAGCGTTACAAAGTGTCATCGCGACCCTTCAGTCATATTTTTAGTGCAAAACCGGTTCTTCACAGAAGCTAACGACATTTTAACGATCATTCGACACTTGACTGCAATAATGGAGTTTCCAGATGCGTCATATTGTTATCGTCCGGTAGGAATCACGTAAAATAACTATCTTAATCGTACTGACATTGTATTATACAAAAGTTTTCTGCGACATTTGAAAAAAACTCGGCACACAATTTAATCATATCCCGAAATATAATTCTAATTCTAATAATATATATGATGATTATAAATGCGAAAGATATATGTTTAGATGTTTGTCCCTCAATAATGCAAAAACGGTTGAACGGACGGATAAAAATATAAGATAAGATATATTTTTGTTAGTGCAAAGTCACATGTTTCACGGCTTGAACTTTCCTCATGCGTAAAAGAAGCGCTTTTTAATTGTTATTTATTTAACTTAATAAAATAAATAAATACAAAATACAATGAGCAATCTCAAAGTTGAAAATGTCAAAATTAATATGGAATCTTGATTACACTATTAACACTAGTTTTGACCGCGACTTCATCCATGACCCTTTTAAGGCGTTGAAATTTTAACTTTTAGGTGATCCCTAGGGTAGTACTTTTTTCTGGATGAAAGGTAATTTAATTTTAATTAAGTGTTGGCGGCGTCGCCGACGCTTGTATGAAACATTTCATATTTACAAACATTGATCATTTGCTTGAGTGAAGCCCTTACTAGTAATCGCGTTTTTCCGTTTGGTTCTGTATTCTCATTTATTAATATGAATAATTCTGATTTATTAATATTAATATGCGTCTCATAGTAGGAACAAAGTTATCTTGACGGGAAATGTTTGTCGGAATAAAGTAAATTATTTTTTATTTTTATTTTCGGAACACGTTCAAACCGCTCCCGCATTTGTTGAATAGATTCATTTCAATTAGCGATATGCATCCGCCGTATTTCGTTGCACCCGCATTCTTTTTTTTTGCAATTTTTTTTGCGAAACGGAAAGTTTAACAGTTTTGCGTCACATCTATACTAATATAGTAAAGCTGAAACGTTTGTTTGTTTGTTACGCTTTTACGCCTTAACCATTCAACCGATCATAATTAAAAATACTTTCACTGTTGGGAAGCTATATTATCAGCGAATAACATAGGCTTATATTTTATAAAGTTACGCGAGCGAAGCCGCGTGCAACAGCTAGTATCATATAAAATTTCAGGCTAATTATTTTAATAGAACACGAGCTATATAAAAATGTAACGTCTTCTTTCAAAATGTTCCAAAACTTTTCTATAGGGATTTATTAGAAATTCTCTTTTCAATAGCGAAAAACGAACTTTGAATGTGTATTGTTAATGCGATATTGTGTAACAGACAGACAAGGTTACTTTCGCAATTATGAATTTTCTCGAGCATTTCTTGATATTCACTTCTTGTGCTCGAGATGTAAAGTGCTTATATTGCCTTGAGAGTTGTATATGATGTAATGGCGTAGGCAGTTATGACGTCAGTATAATGTTTGCGGAGCTACGACGTTGTATAATACGATGGATGTCTACGTATTTTTAGTAGTATCCATTTACTATATAAGTATATATAACTAATAATAATAAATATAACTAATACTAAGAAATTAAAAATATAATACCTAATTTATACATCATTTATAAAGATAAAGTTTAGTAAAATTAAAACACCCTGTAGAAAGTGTATGTAACAGTGGGACAAGCAGGTTCGTTGTATCAAAGCGTTGTATTAAAATTGTATCTATCTATAAATATGTACTTCTTTCTTGTGTTTGTATTTGTTTGTAGCAATAATTCTGTTTATGTTTCTGTATTGTAGACAACTCAGGTGTACGCTAGAAACTTAACTGAGTTTATAGTACTCCTAAACGGTGTACCACCAATTGTATTTTTATTGTGTGTAAATAAAAAAAATAAAAAAAAAATTACAACTGGCCATAGTAGAAGTAAGCCGGTGCTAGTGTACCTAATGAATCCAGATCGCTATAAATAAGTGTCTGCCTATAGACTATAATATCTGGTTGATTTTTTTTACTTGCCTTTACAAGGTTCGTAGCATAATGTTAAAGTAGCGAATAACTTTTCTCAAGACCTCGGCTAAAAAATGAAAAATATTTTTTTTTTAAATCTGACAGCTAGTTTCAGAGATTAGCGAGTCCAAATAAGCTGCAGCCGCCCAAGTGGAAAGTCAGCCTGCCTTGCAGCTCTTACGTTTGAATAAAAAAGTAGACCAGACTTCACAAAGCGAACTAACTGCACACGAAATCGTTCAGACCATAAATCGTTTGAAAAACGGACTATACTCGTAGTGACCCGATGCCCTACTTTCAAAGGCACCAAATGAGAGAACAAACTTTTTGGTAAAGTTTTTCTTCGGAAACAAATAAATCGTAGTCATAGGTACGCTCATTGGTCAATGATGTATAGCTTTTCTGTTTAGATTGGTCAATCAGCGCATCCGTCAGTAAGTAATGTTCACTTCGGCCAATCAGTCAGAAGTCTTGAGGTTATGACAGTTGAGTGTTTATTCGCGACTTACCTAAAACTGGTCGGATTTTCGCAGATCCTGAAAGTAACTCGGATGATTTCAAAGATCCTGAAAGTAACTCGGATGATTGCAAAATTCATTGTTGGTTTCCTATTATCCGGTCATTTGCAATTGTATTAGAAATTTTGCAAAAATCAGTTTATTTTTTTTCGATTATATATGTCAAACCTTTCTCGTTTATCGCTCTTTGCATTAGTGAAAACCGTAACAAAATTCGTTGGGTAATTTAGAAGTAGTTAAAACAGAAATCAGTTAGAAATACGAGTATGTAGTTCCGAAGAAACAGACAGACGCAGACAGTTTCTGCGAATTGGTTGCATTTTTATTTTTATTTTGTACTAACATAAAAACTTATTTAGGTTTTATTATTATATCGTAGTATATTTATATCGTAGTATAAACCTCCATTAAAAATATCTAACTGATAGTGAAAGCCGCATCCGTTGCGTGGTTTATACTAAGTGCTTTTCTATTTCAAGTATGGAAATTTCTTGCTCTAAAGAAAAGTCAGTCTTCGAAGTTCTGTGTCATATTAAGTATGAGGACATGCGACTTTAAAGACTACTTCAGACTAGCTGTGGAATATAATATGTACATAACTAGGCCTACACATAATACGTATCAGAAATTACATAATATTGATATCGGCATAATTAATGGACGTCAAAGATGGGTAGATAAGAAAGTGATGTAGACGTGAGACATTATGCGGGCTTTAAGAGCTAATCTACTATTGATCTATAATAATTAATAATCAATCAATACTAATAATAAATCTTAGAGGGTCGGTCATGGAGTAAGTTACTTTGTTTTCAGAGATATCGTGTTTATAGGCTCTATACATGATACTGAAACTAAATTGACGATTTTTACATTTTTTTTCTGTATGTATGTATGTTCCTCCATAACTCTGAAACGAATTAACTGATTTTCATGAAACTTGGTAGATAAACATTTGGACGTAATATTTTTCAACGCGGACGAAGTCGTGGGCACCAGCTAGTATTATAATAAGACAAAGCGGATTTTAAGTTTGTTTATATCTTTTCTTTTATGTTAAGGTCGACAGACAGGCTGACGGTCCACTTGATGGTAGGTGGCTACCGTCGCCTATAACACAAGCAACGCTATAAATGCTGCAAGTGTGGTGCCGACCATAGAAGGATTATGGATTAGGGATAAGGAAGGGAAGGGGTAATGGGCTCTGGCATCCCCTATTCACTCATAGAAACACAACAGCATATATGCTGTTATTTCACGGTGATCTTCTGTAAGGTGGGTGGTTATTGGCCGCCAGACGGGCTTCAATAAAGTTGGTGCGGTTTAAATTTATGTCGGTTGTAAACCTACAATGAAAGGTTGAAGTGCATCTGACTTCAACCTTGACGACACGTTTGGTCTAGTGGCTAGTAACCCTAGCTGTTAACCAAACGGTCGCGGGTTCGAATCCCGCCAGGGGCAAATGTTTATGTGTTAACATATACCTTTGTACCTGACTCATGGATGGTATTTATAAATGTATGTATTTAATCAACTGTAAAAAAAAGTAATCTATGTATTATATCAACTGTCTGGTATCCATAATACAAGCATTAAGTTGCTTAGTGTGGAACCTAGAGAGTGCTGTGTGGAATGTGTGAAGATATGTGAAGATATTATCTGACCGAGATGGTCTGTAAAGGGCATTATATTTCATCAGACTGTTCGCAATCTTGGCATGTTTCCAATCATGTATCACAGTAAGCCTTCTCCAATGTTCAGTCAATTTTTAAAGTGTACTCCCGCACTATAGAGTCGATTAGATTTACACACTACAATGTGTGTGTAAAGCGGTTATCACACTTTACAATTTGAAGGATTCCAATTTAGGAAATTGGAAAGTGTTTATCTATTTTCAATTATATGTCTTCGATTTAGAAATCAATTTAGTGTAGTGTGATCACTAGGTTCACTACTTAGGTACCTAAATTGTAACTATCCCTCCGATTTTCTTTAATTACATTAATTATTAACATTATTTATTTTAGATAATTTATCTTCATTAAAATTAACATAATTTATTTTCAATTCAGATGGAGTTTTGGCAATTTGTAGTTTTTATTTTATGACTGTTTTGTTGTTTCACTTTCTTTAGTTTTATTTATAAAATTATGTTTCGTTTATGATTCTGAGATAAGAGATGCAAATGGCCAGAGTAATGCCAGAGAGGATGAAAGATCGCTCGCTATACCTATCAAAAGATCACATTACATTTTGATTTATTGGAAAAACTCGAGCGTTTTCAGCTGAAACACGCAGATGGGCAATTTGTATAAAAAAAAAAAATATACTAGTGGCCCGCTCCCGGCTTCGCACGGGTGCAATTTTTTACTCAATCCAGCTGATAAAATTACCTTACATCGCCATCTGTTAGAATCTTTTGGAACTCACAGATAAATAATTGCTGGATTGAATAGGTATCAACAGATGGCGCTATGTTAATAATACAATAATATATAATTTGCAAAAAAAAACAAAATGAGATAAAAACTATCCTATCTTTTAAGTTGGACCAAATTACATATAGTTACGAAATTTTATCAAAATCAGTTCAGTAGTTTGGGAGTTCATCGCGGACAAACAACGTGACACGTAATTTTTATATAGGTATATATAAGGATATTTGTATTGCCACATACAATATGAGTTTAAAATACTTTTCTTCCAAAATCTCAGAAAAACATTTCAGTATTTTTATTGTAAAAGACTAAAATTCAGTATTAACACCAGTTTAAAAGAATAATGCATTTTCCATGAGAGAAACTGGCAAATAATTTCATGGTTGTTCTTTTCAACATTTATTTGAGATGCAATATGTGTATTGTAATAAAGAAATAAACAATCAATAATTATTTCTAATTATCAGTTAATTAATTATTATATGAGTGATAACCTTCTTTCTATTTTACTACTATTTATATTTTGTGTAATAGTAAGGCTATATGACCTATTTTAGAAAGTTCAACTCAACTCAAAGTTCAACCAGTTGAACTAATTGGAAAAAATGTTCCACTTATTTCAACTTTTTTAATTTTCCGCGAAAGTTAAAATAAATGGAATGTGTTGAGACTTAATTAAGTATTCCGGTAAGAAATACTAGACCATAACCTATAAAATTATTAATTCGATCACATGCAGGTTGATTTTTAAAATACTGAATTTATTCGGTAAATCTTGCATTTAGGGCAATAAAGCATTAGGGCATTAAGGCATTAAGATATTAAGGCATTAAGGCCTTAACACCTTAAGGCGACCATAATGAAATGGGTTCTAGAATTCTATACTCACTCACGTAAACACAACAGCACTCATGCTGTTATTTCATGATGATCTTTTGGTTACTACTGCCAGAAATACTGCCCCTTTACAACTGTACCTAAATGGTACTAAATCTGTGAAACAGAGTACTTATGTTGTGTCTAAGCTTAATTCTTATGACAATACTCGTAAATAATGCGTTACGGTAAGATGACCTCGGCCGGCGACCACATACCGTTCGCAAAAAGGGTCACGCGATTACCATTTAAATGGGGATCGAGTGTCGGCAATTTATACACAAATACTTGTAAGGGTCGCCATAAAAACCACCCCCTCTCGACCTACTTCGACACAGTTATTGTGATCGTACCTCAAACTATTTCAATATTTTAAATTCGTCTACGTTGGATAAATAGGTGAAGCGGATTAATCCGAGACTACACTTTTATATGTTAAAAATACAAAAAAATATATGATGGTATTTGTAGCAAGCTGAAAACTTGTCCTATAAATTCTTCTATAACATTCATAACATTCGCTTTTTACCACATCAGACATTCGTCATATTCGTTATTGGTCACATCCATTTTAGGGAGTAACTAGTAGGGGTTATTTCAACCCTTACCCGGAAATGTCTATCATCTCTCGGAATATCGACAGACAGGCTGAATGTATACTTGATGGTAGATGGCTACCGTCGCCTAAAACACAAGCAACGCCACAGGTGCTGAAATTCATTTCAGCAGTCAATACCAGGGGACCATGTACACATGAAATTATTTTACGGTCCTATTCTGTAAGGAGTGGTTACTGACGCCAGACGGGCTGCCAAAATGTCTGCGAAAGACAGTGTGCCTTGTCCACTATATATGGCAAGTTTAATTTAGATGATTTAGACCAGGGTTCCCCAAACTATTTTGGACAAGTGACCCCTTTTCAACAATGAACTGTTACCTCAGACCCCCATGGTCAAATTACCTACTTTTAAGACCAACCCCCTTATTCATAATGGTCCGCTAACTTAAAGCAGCTATCTATCTTAGTCTATCTTTAGTTTTTTCCTATTGGTACAAAATACCTAGGTACTAAGGTGCCAATTAGAAAACTTTGCACTTGGTTAAGTGAGTGAAGTTGATTTCATTTTCTCGTCAAAATTTAACAAAATAAAAAGACAATCCAATTCAGTAAATATCAAGTTTAATTTATAATTATTACAAATTAATACATAAAGCATCTTAAGTTGGTAGGAAATTATATTTTAAAAACTATTAATTCGCAAAGAGAAAATAAAACATTCAGTGCGATGGATGAACCTGGTGACTATCTACCAATCTAGCTACATCCGGTTCAATATTAGTGAGTTGCAGCCTTAAATCTCCACGTTCGTTGATTTTCAAACGGTTTCTTTGTTTTGTCAAAATGTTTGTTACCACACTGAAGCTTTTTTCAACTAGATATGATGATGGAAAAGCGATAAGGTATTTTTCAGCAATGTTCCACAATGTAGGATACTGTGTTTCAATTTTGCGTTGCAACCAGAACTTCTGATAGCCTTGGTTGAACTTTTGCTTAAGCTCTTCGTCTGTGCTGATGGTAATCAACTCTTCTTGCATTATCACATTGGCTTCTTCTATGGCTGTGGTGTTATACGGATTTATTATCCATTGAGGAATTTGTAAATTTAAAAGATCATCAAACCTCTCCGTAAAATCCTTGTGTAATGCGTCCAAGTGAGTAACATATAATAAAATGTCATCATCTTGAAGCATTTTTGGTAATTTTGACAAATGCGGAAACTGCGAATATTCTTTTCTGCCTAAATTTTGTTTATAAAGAACTAGTTTACCCACGAAGGCCGATATTATTGATTTTGTTTTAATCAAGTTAAGATCATCACCCTGTAGTTGCAAATTAACTTTGTTGAACATTCCAAAGATATCAGTCAAGTAATAAATATCTGTTTTACAATTGTTCAGATTTTCTTTCAAATTCGGATCTTTTTCTTGTAAAAACTCCAACACAGATTCAAAAAGGGCTGAAAATCTTTCTAAGCAAGAGCCTCTTGATAGCCAGCGAACTTCAGTGTGCAGAAGTAACCGAGTAAAGACTTCGTCGTTTTCGTCACATAGTTGAGCAAATAACCGAGAGTTCAAAGAATTGCTTCGAATCTTGTTGATAGCATTTATTACATATTGTAAAGACTTATGCAATCTAGGACTCAGCTTTTTTGCTGCTAAATGCTGCCTGTGAATCACACAGTGAATAACCAGTACATCAGGCAGTTGTCGCTTTAAGTGAGCTATAAAGCCACGATGACGACCAACCATAGACGGTGCACCATCAGTCGCAACAGAAACAATATTCTTCCATGGAATAGCTTTATCAGTAAAAAAATGTTCCACGGCCTGAAAAATCGATTCTCCTCTAGTATCAGTCTCTAAATATGCAGCAAAAATCAGTTCTTGGCACATATTTTCATCTTTGATAAATCGAACATATCCTAACAATAGAGCTTCATTGCCGGGTAATGTAGACTCGTCCAACTGGAGAGAGAATCTGCGGGTCTGTAAGAACTTGCATAAAATGTTTTCCACATCGCGTCCCATCTCATCTATGCGTCTCTGAACGGTGTTGTTGCTCAAAGGTATTCTCTTTAAAATATCATGTGCGGGTTTGTGCAATACATTGTTAAGGACCTCCGCAATGGCTGGTAAGATAAGCTGCTCTCCAATTGTATGGGGTTTCCCCGACTTCGCTATTAGTAAAGATATATTATAGGACGCTCGTAAACCATCATTGTCTCGAATAGATGATGACGCAAACATCGATCCTATGGATGGCCTTTTGTCTAGTTTTTCTTTCAGTGCTTGAAAATATGACAAGGGCTTACTTTTTTTGTTAGCATGTACTCTTGATAAGTGGTCATCCATTTTTGAAGGCTTCATGGCATCGTTACTAAATACTTTTTCACATATGAGACACATCGGGAAGTGTTGATTTGATGGAGATGCAATAAATCCGAACTTCAAGTAGTCCAAACTGTATTGTCTGCATTTTTTTTTCGTGTCCGCCATCATAAAACTTTCAGTAATTCTGCAAACAAAAAAATAAGGAACCTAAATAAAAAACAATAATAAACTGTTAAATTTGCACACTATCTTATTTTTATCACACTCAGTTAATGGATTCTTGTTAAGTATTACTGACTTACTCTTTGATAAACTTTGATACCTATATTGGGAAGTAACTACAGTAGGTAATTAGGTATAGAAACTTCGTATTAGGTAATTAGGTAGAATAAGAACGAAAACCAAAGACTTAAGTGTTAGTAATTTTTACAAATACAATTATACATACCTATTTAAAATATGTTGTATGTTGTGTTTAACACTTTTTCAGTCACTTTACTTCACTTAATTTAGCTTTGTAATAAGTTTGTAATCTCTTGAAATAAATGAGTACTTAGCTATATGAGTTTTTATCGTTCAAGCTCCAACGAATTTCAAAACGCAAATGAACTTTCAACCTAAATGCAAGCTCGTTAAATAGTAAAATATCAGGAACATGTTTGGACTTGATCATGAATTCGTTCGTCTTAATTCGCGTAAAGCCGCTATCACACTATTCAATTTGAACGATTCCAATTTAGGAAATCGGAAGGTGTGATCGCAGTTAGAACAGATTGGATTCAATTAAGAGTTTATCCATTTTCAACTCTATATCTTCGATTTAGAAATCAATTTAGCGTAGTGTGATCACGAGCTCACTACTTAGATTCCTAAATAGGAATCGTTCAAATTGAATAGTGTGATAAGCACTTTATCGTCAAATAGAGAGCAAGTCAAAACGCCGCTGAAAGACGTACGCTCCAACTCAATCTTGCACAAACTTGTCCACATAGACTTGCCGAGTTTTTCATCTTGTACGAACTTGAAACTTTACATTCCTGGAACATTATTTCCTACAAAAATATTAATTATTCTTAGTACACGTAACACAACATAAACAATACAGTAACTACCTACTTACCTATCTTGAAAGTTTTAAATAAGTACTTGTGTTAATATAATAGGGGTCGATTTTTAGACCTCGTCGACCCCCAAAATCACTTTTCGTTTATGTCGACCCCTAGGAAACCGATATCGACCCCAATGTCTACGATACGAATCTCGGTCTGAGGCCGCAAGCGTTCCGGCACTCGTAACGGAAATTGCCCGGATACGGGATGACGGCGAAAATTTTATTGGACAAAAGAAATTGCTGAAACTAAGGCAATAAACTTAAATTTTTAACGACTTCCACGAGAAGGTTCCGTCGTAAACGTGGACCGGGGATTTATTTCGAAAAATTTCTTCGACTTTCATATTTTCCTCGGCCGATACTATGTCGTTCACTTATAATACCTACTCGTACCTTTTTTTTAAAGTTGCGGTTGAATATAACGAAATTGAATCGACTAAAAACTATCGCCTCTTGTGTACAATGGTATCCACCATCACGTTGTGTCAAAGTATAAACAACTAATTATACATAAACATCACTTTGCTTCACTTATCTGCCACAAAAAATAAAGTCCCCACACTGAAAAGTTCCACAAATCGCTGTTATCTTTGACCGTTCGATCTAAATGGTAATTACGATGTTTCTACGAGATTGGACCGGCTGTTGCTGTCTCGCTCTATTCCTTTGAGCTAGAGAGGGATGCGAGATGTTCTTTTTTAACTTTCCGTATAAAGCTGAGGTTGATATTCAAATGAATGCCCTCCTAGTAAATCATCAAAAACCGTCATGTTAATGTACTATACAACCAATTCGTTTAATATTGTGAAATAATGTTTGTTCTTGTGTGAGATTTCCTAACTTTCGTCTATTAAATCAGAAGAGGTGCACATCCTAAACTAATAGGAAACTAGTAAGAGTACTTGAGAGGGGTAAAGGTTTACCAAACACAAGACATGCCCCTATTTCATTGTGATTTTTTATCGAGAGGTATTTGCAACATTTAACCTTGAAGTGAACTTAAAAAACATTAAAAGTTTAAAAGCATTTAAGCAGTTAAACGATATTTTATTCCCCAGGGATGGAGAATATCATGTGATAGATTTACAGCTATTTTTCAAGCAAACTTAATCAAAATCATGTAAAACCGACCGAAATAAAAAAAAGTGAAAACGAAGTGACAGACAGGCAGAGTTTCTTTCGCATTTAATTATAACATTAGTATGGAAGTATGGCTTATTATGGATAGTATGGATAAAGACCTAGATAATTAAATATAGTTTCTATAGTTATAATACATGAATTAAGCAAGCTGTTATATTTTAAGAATTTCTGATTAAAATTTGTCTTGAGCGCTCAGATCACCTGGTTTACAACACACTATATTTATCTCTTTTCTTCTCGGCCACTTACATAACGTCGCTCTCACTCGTATGATAAATTAAGTTAATTAGGAACGCTACACCACCTTGTCTAAAGCATCCCTAATTTCAGTGAAACTAAGTGAATATTTAAGTTGAAAACGGCGTGTCCTATGTATTGGGTAAGTTGCGATAAGCAGTGTAAGCATTGCCCAGAGGGCCGACTCTGCATTGGTTTCAAATTCATATTACTCGTACTTTATACACCAGAGAGATAGGGGACGGTGTATATTTAATCGTATATTTTAATAGTGTTTAATAGTATATTTTGTAACTATCGAATTTGAATTTCGTCAATTGCAAAACTTTTTCTTTTAATATTTTTAAATAGATACAAGCTGTGCCCGCAAATTCGTAAGCGCGGTAAGTTGTTTTTTTTTAAATCCCACTGGAACCTATATTTTCCAGGACAAAAAGTATCATATATGTTAATCCAGATAATAAATTTGTGTGCTAAATTTTATCCAAATCCGTTCAGCAGTTTTTACGTGAAAGAGTAACAAACCTATCTATATATACCTATACATAATTTTCGTAGGTTATTTTTCACTATCCATACTAATAATAAATCTGTAAGGGTAGGTTATGGAGTAAGTTAATTTTTTTCAGAGATATCGTGTTTATAGGCTCTATACATGATACTGAAACTAGATTGACGATTTTTAGAATTTTTTTCTGTATGTATGTATATCCCTCCATAACTCTGATACGAATTAACTGATTTTTCATGAAACTTGGTAGATAAACATTTGGACGTACGGGACATAAGATAGGCTACTTAATATTTTTCAATGCGGACGAAGTCGTGGGCACCAGCTAGTTTTGTAATATTGTAGTATTGAGAGAAGTCAGACGTTAATAATATTGTAATATTGCATTGGTTATTTAACTTGTATTCTGTTTGTGTAATATTATTCTGGACTTTGGATGACCGCTATGGAAACTAAGCTGGGATCCGCTCCCCAATCTTTACTTGCAATGAATTCCGTCAGCACAGCGGTGTGACTCTCACCGTCTGACCTTTTAGAAACCTCATTATCAGAGCTAAGGGTTCAAGGCGACCGCATTCGCGATAATAAACCTCTTTTGTTCAAAATCTATTGTTAAATAAAGTACATGTAAATGAGTATTCCAGCCTTATTATGATTTAAAGGGGTGTTATGGCACAGCATATATTTAATCAGATAAGGTATCAAGTAATGTGTTTTTATTAGCTATATTTAAAAACATCCACCACACAGTATGGCCTTCATAACTTAGGTATAGTCTAGTTCACAAGTTCAAATTGGTGTTAATTCTTGAAAAGCTCCTAAAATATGTATGATAGCTTATTGGATTCGCAATGATGTCTAGCAATAAATTAAATTAATTAAAATATTATTTTATCAACATATAAACAATTACAAAAGTTATAAACAAATTGAGATAATAAAAAAAGGCATTTTAGTATTTTTCAAATAACTGAAAAACTATAAGCGATAAAGAAAATCTGTAAAAAGGTTCTTGTAGGAGCAGGTATTCCCGGATCTAGAACTTTCCTTAAAAATCGGTCCAGCGGTTTGAGGTTTGAAAGTTGAGCGATTGAGATAATTTTTCAAGGAATATTTTTATTAATTAAACCTAATTACCTAAGATTTTATGTGATGAAAATAATAATAATAATAATAATAATAATAATAATAATAATAATAATAATAATATTTTGCAGTCAAGTCGCCGAAACTGTAAGTGTCTGACTTTTACTCTGGCAACTACTTCTAAATTATCCGATTTGAACTCGGTTTCACTTACGCAAACGAGGAAGGTTTGTGTATGTAAAAAATGTATTACGGGTGAAGCCGGGAGCTGGTCACTAAGTATGTGTTCTGGACGAAGTGTCAATCATGTACCAAAACACTCTAAAACACAAAAGATTGGTATCGGGTAACACATATAGTGATTCATTTTTATTTATATCGATATATAAGACAGATGAAAAAACATCAAAAACAATGCGGCATCAGTTAAATAAATATAGATAGCGTCTAAATATCTGTTGCAAAAATATTAATCATTAATATTTTATGGGAAAGTACGGTAGACAGTTTGACAGTTTATTTGGCGGTTTTATTGTCCAACAACCATCAAATAATATAAGATTAAAATTGTCTAAGACTTTTTTTGTCACTTGTACTTTACTTGGTCAAGCGTGACTCGTAAAATAATCTTTTGTTGCTAGTTGGAAGTCAAATATGAAATATAATTTTGAGGTTATTGGGTTTGGGACAAATCAGGAACCACTCCCTGTGAATACAAACACGCTAAGTGGGGCAAGTACTTAGGTTAAGTAGGTAAGTAACACAAGTACGCTACCGACCCGAATAAAAGATAAAATAAAAATAATTGGGCTAAGTGAGGATCCCGTCTCTGGTCCAACCATAAGTATACATCATTTTAAAATCAACACCAATTTCAAGTTTCAAACTTAGTTTAAAACTCTGTTACTACGGACTAGAAGTTCAAACGGGAAATGCGTTACACAACTTTAAAAATTATATTTAAAAATAATATAACTTCACAATTTTCTTCACAAAGAATACCTAGAGAGGGTGCTTTAGAAAAATATTTGCGGTGCTCGGACTCTTCTTAATATTCTGAGAGAGAATTCCACGCGACTCTGTCGTCGGTATTATTATGTTTTTTTTTTTATAAATTAAAACAAGCGAAACACTGTTTTTACTTGAGCACATTTTTTAAAAATTATCATTAGCTTGACAACGCAGGAAAATGTGGTGAGAAAATAATTGTAAAGAAACGCGAACATTTTTATGTAAGTATTTTCTTAACAATAGTTATACGACCACACTAGGAAAACAGCTGTATACTCTTTCGCTAGTCAGCTCTAACTCACACAAATAAGCAATGTCTCGGTCGGTCGTCCCGCGTCAGTTATACGAGAGCGACGGGCGAGAGCAGACGTGTCTGGAGTCTGTCCGTTGACTGCGCATACGAGCCTGTGAGATATCCCACTGTTGGACAGGTTCTGCAATCTAATCTTGGTATTAAAACTGAAATTAGGTAATATTAAAACAATATACTGAAATTCCCAACAGATGCAAACTCAGTTTATGACTGTGAAACGAGGCTTGTGTGTTGAGGAGGGTAGTTCAAACAAAGTTAGCAACTACGAAAAGAGCAAAAATGTACCCTCAAAAATGGTTCTTATACATCAAATATAAATTCCCCGAGGAAACAAACTGATGATACAATGTAGATGTTTGATGGAATACAATGTAGATTCAAACCAACTACCTGTATCGGTTCAAATGACCAGCATTATTTTCTTATTTCAACGCCATCTATCTATCTCTATCCCTTTACATATGTATGAGGGAGATGAAAAACCTTCGCAGAGAAATCAGAGATTGATTGGACACCTGCTTTCAGATTGATGTCTTTTGAATAATATTTTTGTAGCAGCCGTTTATAGAGTTACAGAGAGAAGTAAACTGTATGTGGAGTGATGTAACGTTTGTTTTGGCTTGTCAGTGAGCACATGGAGTATTTTTCACTATTTATCATTGGGCGTTATCCTGTTTTTGTGGAGAATAAAATCGGGACTGTTTTTCTTGTCTATTCGAGTTCGAATGTTTGGATGGATAAAATGGTTTGTTATTATCTAGTCCTTAAGCCTTATTACCGGAAGGACAGGCCTTACTTTTATCTTTTTTATCTTGTTTTAAGGTAAGATGCTCTTTACCTTTTTTTAATAGTAAAGAGCAGCAGACAGATAATAGTGGACCGTCCACTTGATGATAGATAGCTACTAATATCTTCTAGCAATATAAGGGAGGATACTATCCACTAAAGAATAAAATTTATCTTATGATTATTAAGATTAAGGATAGGGGAAGATAAGTTATACCTACGTGTTTTATTTTACAGTAGCCCCATTGTGCGAGACTTGTCTGCTAGTAGTCGAGGTGCCCAGTTTTTTTTTTTAAATTTAGTTTACCGAATGGTAGAGGTGGCTACCGAATATAAAACAAGCAACGCCCACAGATGCTGCAAAAATGGTGCCTATCATAGTAGGGTTAAGGATAAGAGATAGGTATTTAGGCCCACACGGATACTTAACAGCACACATGTTGTTATTTGACAGTGGTCTTCTGCAAGGGGGTGGTTACTGGAAGACTGGAATGCCCAAATGACTGCAAAATTCAGTGTGCCCTGCCAATTTTACAGTTTACAATTTCTGGGTAGTTTCATGGTTTAAAAAAACTATATCTATTATAGATACAGCGTTGTACTGTCGCTGAAATAGGGACCCTCGAGACTCATATATAAAGAGGGGTTGCGATGTGATGACGTCATCTAACTGTGTTTTGTAGCTGAAAATATATACTCCACAAATACTTACCTATGAATATGAAAGTTTGTAGAGTTTGACAGTTTGTATTTATAAATTTGTAATAAAATTGCAGCTGCAGTTATTAACATTCGATCTATGAAGACATATATTTTAATTCTTGACTTTTTTTTACTTTTTAATATAATCGTATCGTCCGCCTGAATACAAAACCTATGGTGAAGGAATTTTTAAAATCGGTCCAGTAGTTTTTGAGTTTATTCATTACAAACAAAAATACAAAAATTAGCTGTTCGTCCGCGACTTCGTCCGAGTAACTTTATAAAACATTAAAAATGACGTATACATTTTGTATTTGGCTTAAACCAAGTTTTAAAAGGAAATAACTAGAATTTAATTAAAATTATTATTAATTTAATATATCCAAAAGCAGAAAGTCTAAGCTAAGGTTCCCACAAGTTCTACCAGCAAGTAATTTTGATCGTTTGTTCTTACGAAGCTCATTATGAAAACGCGGAGGCAGCGCTTCTCAAACATCTGAATAAACAGGCCCTAATCTCGCTTCGTGGGCATTTGTTTTATCTTAATTTTGTGGATTTCGTCAAAGGGACGTATATTTTTTATATTTACTAAGATAAATGTATCATTTCATTCAATTCAAATACCTATTTTCAATTCAAACATAGTATGTACGCTACATACTATGTTTGAATGTTATACCTAATGTTATTAAGTATAATCTAATGTAAGAAAAATTAATAAAAAAAATAAAGGTTTAATTAATTAATTCATTAATAACAATAAAAACACTTTTGTTAGTAGTTCAATTTAATATGGCGATTTACTGTTATAATAGTTAAGCCAGATTTGTTCCCCATGTCGCAGCACTATGAGGTTTCAGGAACGTTCAGGAATTTATAAAATTAAATTTTAATTATTAAACCACTGAGTGATGGCTCAATGGTTGAAATGTTTGTTGCAGGCAACAATCCCGGTCGGGCTTCCATATCTATACTATATTTTATATCTGTAATTTCTGATAGATATAATCGCATGGGAGCCTAAGTGTCTTAGAAAAAAGCTATACAGGAATGTTCCTTTTTTAACTTTATTGAAAAGATCCGGAGAATAAAACCCAACTTTGATTCAAACCTACCTATATCTGTGATTTCAGTAGCAAACTACATTAAAGATTTGGCAAAAAAAATATCAAAATAATCTAATTTGGAAAAGAAAAATTTACTTTAAAGAGCTACGAATAAAAATTCCCTTTTCGTACCTAATAAATGAACCGTATCTATTTTTAATGTACGACAATTCGGAATGTTCGCAATATTTTAAAATGGCCGCCGTCTGTGGGTAGGTACATTAGCTAATTTTCTGGTTCGAAGCTTGCATCGTTTTCTTTATTTCAATCATAATTTTTCAATATTACCAATATTTCTCTAAAAATTTTTCCACATTTTCTTTTATATCGGCTTTATTAGCGCCAATGTGGCATTCTATTGCAAGTTCTCAGTTTCTTTTTATGTAACGTAATACTCTACAGCTATTCAAAAGAAGCCTTGCCTCTTTTGGATGCAATGGATGTATTCCAAAAAGCGATACACAGGATTTGTATATTTATCTGAAGTTTATACGGAGCGATATAGCTATAGCGAGCGATATATAGGTATAGGTGGGTGCGGATTACATCCACCGACTTTGGCGATAAATCAGTGGAGCCGTGAGAGATCTTTGAATTATTATTTGGGGCCGACCGCTTTGCGGTTGAACAAATGGCTTTTGTTTTTAACACATTAATCTGTCCATGTTTATTTGCATTCTCATATTGGAAATTTATCTATTATATCGTTCCACAGATAAGATGTTTTTAATTTGGAAGGATGTTGTATGTAGATATAATTTCAAGTATCAACTCATTCGATTCAATGTAAGTTTATACGAAATAAAATCGTAAAAGAGACATGTCTGTACATTAAATATTTTTTCAATAATACAATTGTCGTGTCACTTATAATACCCGGGTAAAAAAAATTTTTTTAGAATTTTTGTCTGTTTGTCTGTTTGTGGACGCTAATCACAGTAACGGTTTAATCGATTCGAATGCGATTTTCACTGGTGTATTGGTGATTATTTGAATCATGTTATAGAATACTTTATATCCTAGAAAAATGTTAGGTTCCTGTGGGATTTTCAAAAAACGAACTACATCGCGTATGCAGTTGCGGGCACCAGCTATTCTATAATAAATATATTGGGAGAACCTTAAATGTCTTCCCATCTATAAAATATATTTATCTATTTTAAACCTAAAATATTGGAGATTGTTTCTGTTTAGCAAATTCATGTGCGCTATACCATTATCAGTCGTTAATAAATATTTACATCATATCGCCATAAAGGTGCACTCGGCGTGTCATTAAAAATGCATTATCATCTAGCAGTTATAAAATCACCTTACAAAGTGTACTATACGGTATTTTTAAAGAGACGAGTTTCAGTACTTTAAATATTATGTAAAACTAGCTAGTGTCCGCGTTGAAAAAGAAAATAATACATATGAGTAATAACGCCTGATATCGTTATCGCTGTGGCGACGGTGGCGCCGCGACGCGACAGTACTCAGGAAAAGTACTTTTTTTCTGGATAAAAGGTAGGTAGATTGTATGCAAAATTTCATGATGATCGGTTGAGGAGTTAAAGCGTAAAAAGATAGCACACTGACAGACAGACAGTTACTTTCGCATTTATAATATTGGTATGGATGAAGTCAAGATCTCTCTCTCTCTCCTCTGATTGTTCGTTGATTCAAAAAAGTTTAACCAAAGGCTTTATTTAGTACTAGTTGTTGCACACGACTTCGCCCGCGTAAATTTATAAAAACTCGCTGATAATGTAGCTTTCTATAGGTGAAAGAATTTTTATTACTTATAGTATTACTAGTTGAACCCGGCCACGCTTCCCTGTGACTCAATCAGCAACGTTCCATGGTTGCCATAACAACGGTCAACATATGAATTTTTTTTTTAATATATTAAATCAAGGCAGCGGCAGCGCTTGACCGCGATCTCACTTGATGTAAGGTGCAGATGCGGTCGAAGGTGGACCACGCTTACCTAGTAAGTGCCCATTCACCCTTGACTTGAAGACCCCGAGATTGTAATTATGCGGAAACACGGACGCAGGCAATGAGTTCCACTCCTTAGCAGTTCGGACAAGGAAGGTGGAACTGAAACGCTTCGTGCGCGAACGAGGAACGGCAACCACGAATGGATGAAACCCCTGCCCGCGCCTCGTGGTCCGCAAGTGGAATTATGTTTTATTTACAAAAAAAAAGTATCCTTTGGAATTTTGTAAAAAAAGTCTAAGATCATTCTTCTGTTTAAATGCAATGTTGTGTAAAAATTTCAAGTCAATCCGTCCGTTAGTTATAGAGTTTTTAATTAATAAACAAATCAATAAAACATTTTAATATTTATTACTAGTGGCCCGCTCCCGGCTTCGCCCAGGGTGCTTTTTTGCAATTCAGCCGATAAATTACTTTAAACCGCCATCTGTGAGAACCTTATCGAACTCACAGATAAATAATTGCTGTATTGAATAAGTATCAACAGATGGCGCTATGATAATAATATTATATAATTTAAAAAATAATAATAAACAAAATGATATATAAACTATCCTATCTTTTAAGTTGGGCCAAATAACAGATACTTATGAAGTTTGATCAAAGTCGGTTCAGTAGTTTCAGAGTTTATCGCGAACATACATCGTGACACGAGATTTTTATATATATAGATATAGATAGATAGTATAGATTATATTTTCAAATAATGTTTAACTAATATTGCATGTGGACAAAGCGAATGATGGCTCGTTTGAAGTGAAAATAAAAATTTACATCCAAATTCAGAGAGTTTAACTAGGAATGAAATTTATTATGAAAATGTTGAAGCGAGCGCCGAGTGCCGAATGTAACTCGGTGAATATCTAACGTGTACTTTATGCAAACAGTTTGTGATCTGCACCGCATTGCAAATGCAAATTCTATAAGACTTAACACGTGAAATACCTCCTCTTACAATTGTACAGCAAGTGTTTAACATTTACATACATTATTAACATTATAGAGACTCTTTCTTTTATACTTGCTGTGCCCGCTATATATGTACTTCGTACGCGCTGTAGTTTGTTTTATAAAAATCTCACAGGAACCGAAAATTTTTTTTAGGATAATATGTATCCTATAAGTTAATCCAGATAATAAACTATCTATGTGCGAAATTCTGATAAGCCGTTTTGCGTGATTGAGTAACAAACATAAAAACTTTCGCATTTATAATATTACTAGCTGGTGCCCGCGATTTTTTCCGCGTCGTAAAACAAAATATATGAGCAACTAGCTGACCCGGCAAACGTTGTTTTGCCATACAAAAAAATATCACTTAGGGGTATGGAAAATAGATGTTGGCCGATTCTCAGACCTACCTGATATGCACACAAAATTTCATCAAAATCGGTGCAGCCGTTTCGGAGGAGTTTGGCAACAAACACCGCGACACGAGAATTTTATATGTTAGAAGATATAGCGCCTGACATCTTTATCAGGCCACTAAGCGACTGTGGCGCCAATTTTTTTTATATTTTTAAACGATCCCTCGGGAATCTATCATTTTCCAGGATAAAATGTATCCTATATGTTAATCGAGGTAATAAACTATCTATGCGCCAAATTTCATCCAAACGTTCAGCCGTTTTAGTATGATTGAGTAACAAACATATAAACTTTCTTATTTATAAGTATTGTTATTATTAGTAGGATGATAAAGTGGTGCGAAAGGGTGGCTACTGTCACCAGGTGGGAATATAGGATAGTAATGTGTTTTATTACCCATTGAAGCATCTATATTATAGGAGAATACATGCTCTTATTTCAGAGATTTTCTTTAATCTTTCCATATTATAAACACTTAAGATCTTTTAAACGACGCAACGGATTTAATGCGTTTTCACTTAACGAGGAAAGTTTTCACTTATTTGCAGATCAAAAATTCTCTCTGGTATTTGGTTTTGTAGTTGTCGTGCCCCATAGCGCTTGGCTCGTATTTTTTTAATTTTTTTTTTATGAGATGGCAACGCAATGATTAAAAAATAAACATTATACAAGCAGAGGAATTTGTCGTATATATACGGCTCTGGCTAAATGTTACATACGAAAATTATTGTCGGATGAATCCGACTCTGGCGGCTAAAGGATTAATTAATCTGACAGTGTCGCTAAACATTCAATCAAATGTTTGGTAAGTATTCTTAAGTGACTTAATGACAGCGCATATATAATTATGATATACTTAATAATCTACAATATAAAAAGATTTGCAAGAAATGAGAAACGCAGCTAAAAAAAGTTTCAGTGAAAATGTTTTCATGAGTGACGTCACATGACACGGGTCACGGGTTCTACTTTGTAGTGGCCTGCGTCCATCACAGATCTATTTTTGGAAGACGAAGCGCACTCCCTTTGTGAGGGTTTAAAATAATTTCTTATTTATGTATAATCACTTTGTTTAGAGCTTAACTCAATTTAAAAAAAAAATTACAGATAGGTTTGCTCTTGACCAGCATATAGCCGTGTAGCGAAAATAAGGCCTATGATGGCCTATAAGTGAAAAAAGTACGTAGCTTTCTATAAGTGAAAGAATTTTTAAAATCAGTCCAGTATTTTTTGAGTTTATTCATTACTAGATGTTGCACGCGGCTTCGTCCGCTTAACTTTATAAAATATAGCCTAATATGTTACTCGCTGATAATATAGCTTCCTAACAGTGAAAGAATTTTTCAAATCGGTCCATTACTTTCGGGCCTATTCAATGCAAACAAACAAAATCAAATCTTTCCTGTATAATATTAGCATAACATAGATTAGTGTAGACATAGAAATAGATGAAATAATAAATGCATGTACTTACAGTGACAATTAAAAGTCTTTGTGCTGTCGTTGTCTAGTTACCTGTAATAAACAAAAAAAAATTAGTTACGAGTAATTAATATCGCAATTAATAATAACAGAAAAACTTTAAAAACAAAATTAAAAGAAAGAACCAATTGTATAGTAAAAAATACAATTTTCAAAAATAATGATTTCCATAATAATTTAAACAAACAGGCGATTCATATCTTTTATAGCCATCTAATATTACATGCAATGTTAAAACGTGCAAAATTATCCTTCGAAATGAATCATCTGGGAGCGCGTTATAAATTTATATGACAATTTCTACACTCCCCTCATACTCTAAACAAGCGTTTTATCTCTTATTATTTACAATAAAATGCGCAGTTTAATATAAATTATTATTTACAGTAAGACCCGCTCCCGGCTTCGCTTGGGTACATTTTTTTTTAGATTCTTACTTCCATACTAATATTATAAATGTGAAAGTAACACTGTCAGTCTGTCTGTTACCTTTTCACGCATTAACTCAACCGACCATCATGAAATTTTGCATACGCGCATACTGCAACAGTTAGACAGAGTTTCTTTTATAATATTACTAGCTACACGCTCCCGGCTTCGCCTGGGTTCAAAATAAAAACTATCCTATCTTTTAAGTTGGACCAAATTACACATAGTTACGAAGTTTTATCAAAATCGGTTCAGTAGTTTAGGAGTTCATTGGCGACAAACAACGTGACACGTAATTTTTATATAGTAAGTACTAGTGGCCCGCTCCCGGCTTCGCCCGGGGTGCTTTTTTGCAATCCAGCCGATAAATTACTTTAAACCGCCATCTGTGAGAACCTTATGGAACTCACAGATAAATAATTTCTGTATTGAATAAGTATCAACTGATGGCGCTATGTTACAATATTATATAATTTGCAAAAAAATAATAAACAAAATGAGATATAAACTATCCCATCTTTTAAGTTGGACCAAATTACATACAGTTACGAAATTTTATCAAAATCGGTTCAGTAGTTTCGGAGTTTATCCCGAACATACATCGTGACACGAGATTTTTATATATAAGAAGATTATAGTTTGGATTATTATTATTTAATATCGTGTATGTAAAAATATCGTATATATTCAAACAAACAAATTTTGTATTTTATCCTGAATATCGGAGCACTAACTTATACTTAGCACTTAGCTGTTATAAAACATACATGGTTAGAGCTTTCAAATTCGCAAAATATAACTTTGAAAGCATACTTTACTTTAAGCCCCAGTATAGCGGAGAACACATTAGTCTGCTTTTATAAACTGGGAAATAAAAGCATTTATGCTTTTGTGTTTACCTCATCCCTTATTCTTAATCCTTCTATGGTCGGCACGGAACTTGCAGCACCTATGGCGTTGCTTGTGTTATAGGCGACTGTAGCCATTTACCACCAAGTGGACCGTCAGGCTGTCTGTCGACCTTAACATAAAAAGATTAATTGAACTTTTTTCACTACACAGAAAAACGCATTTTATTTACAAATAATACAAAAACCGCATTTCTCAAATCGGAAAATGTTGGAATAATTTATTTCCAATTATCCTCGAACATTAATTAACACATAGTAATCGTCATCGACGCTTTTGAAATGATATATTACACTACACTTTACCAATTCATTTCGCGACAAACGAAATAACACGAGACCACGGTATAATTAAACGATATTTGCAACGTGAGTTTGTAATGAGGGAATATAAGTAATTTGCGAGGTATTCACATACATAATAGAGAATAACCAGTAGATAAATTATTGAAGAATAGCCAAACATCGTCATCATTATCTGAGCCGCAGGACTTCCACTGATGGACTTAGGTCTACCCCATAATTTTCCAATAATACCGATCAGAGGCAGCCTGGATCCACTGTCTAACCATATCGTCAACGCCCACCCACAAGATAAACTGATGAACTGATGATGACGATGAGATGATCTGATGATGATGATGAGATGATCTGATGATGATGATGAGATGATCTGATGATGATGAGATGATCTGATGATGACGATGAGATTATCTGATGATGACGATGAGATGATCTGATGATGACGATGAGATTATCTGATGGTGACGATGAGATGATCTGATGATGACGATGAGATAATCTGATGATGACGATGAGATGATCTGATGATGATGATCAGATGAGCGTAGGCGCTACGCTTGCCGGTCCATCCCCTCCACTTCAACTTACTGATCGGCCGGAATGTTTTGAAGATTTTTTTGTAGAAATATGTTTCTTTTATTCAAGAAATGATTGTACTATCTTTTATTTAAGAAATTACACACAAACATTCGTCGTTGATCGCTCTATCCATTAGAGAAAACCGTATCATAAAGCGATAGGTACTCGTAGTTTAGAATTAGTTAGCAGGGAAATAGACAGATGCAGACAGCGACTTAAATTGACAATTAATGTAATTTTTATTCCTAAAGAGAATTTCTCATTAATTTTAATGAGAAATTGCAATTAAGCTACCGTTTCATTCAATTACTGAGTCCCTCACCTGGGTAGAGGTAGCCATAATCCGGCAGCCGCAATGTGTCAGATAAGCCTTGTACATGGCAGTTATAAATTTTTGGCCTTTTGCGGTCGGTCCGCTAGTCTCGTGCCGTTATCCATGAGATTGTGAGCCTTTACCGGTTTTATTTTCATAGACAGAGGCAAAGCACTAGAATTAATGTTTTAAATTTCCAGGTTTTCACGTACACGTTTCAAAATTCCTTTATTCGAGCGCCCGCCCGCCTTTCGTAACACTATTCAAATAAGAAACTCTTAATTTTCCTCTATACATATACCGGGGTTTAATGGCATCGTTTTGCATTCCAATTATTTTGGTATAAGCAGCAGTGTAATATCAAGTTTTATGGACTTTAGTGGACAAATAAAGATTTTTTATGTTAAGGTTGACAGACAAGCTGACGGCACACTTGAGTGTCGCCACTTGACACAACGCCGAAAAGTGCACTGGTGACCATTCATGATGATAGGCTTTGGCCATACCCTACTCACTCACCGAAACACAACAGCACAAATGCTGTTATTTCACAGTGGACTTCTCTAAGTGGGGTGGTTACTGCCGCCAGACGGGCTGCCCAAATGAGTGCGAAACAGTATGCCCTGCCACTACTTTCCATATCCAGACCAGAGTCAACTTTGAAGAGTTCATTTTCAAAGTTGACCCTGCCGGGAATCGAACCCGGGAACCCGGAGACGTATCTGCAAAGCAAGCACCTTAACCACTCAACCAAACAATTGATGTGTTGTACTGACTCAATACAGTCATCAGTCTTGATACCTAAAGAGTCAGTAAAACGAAAAATGAGTACAGAACATTCATCAGACTTTACATACTGTCATCAGGTAGAGCTAGAAGGTAGATAGCAAAATTTAATGCCCAAAGTTTTAGTTTTAACTAATTTTTAACCATCGTGGAAATTCATTGATGTGCTGTCACAGTGCTATCTTTTCAGTGCAAGATTGTCTTGAAATGTTTATGGTCTTAACCTTTACTTTTAATCAAGTACATACATAGAGCTCATAAACCGATCATTTCAAATGTACATCAAAATCGATAAAGTTGAAGCATTTTATGTTGTATCGTAAATTTTCGCATAAAACGAACTAAGCGGCCATAACACAGCGAAACGAATATAAAATCTGCAAATATACATCACCTTTAACGTGTTTTGTGCTCTTTATTCATTTATTGTTCAGCACGAACTAACAAAGGAAACTACCAAATTTATAGCTTTCCATACATAGCCAAGTGGTGACCTACTTATTTGAGAACATGTGTCTTCTATATAAAGTTATCTAATTATGAGCCTCGTAAGAAAGTTCAACGTCGCTTAGCGGACTATGGAGAGGGCTATGCTCGGGGTTACACCAAGAGATCGAATCCATCCGTAGATGTAGATACCCGTAAAGCCTGATTATATACCAGACGGTGATTTCAAAAGACATGGTGACGATAGGGGAATTGATTCTTATGACACGTCTTACTCTTATGGAATAAATAATTCCTATTGGAGTAGTCATATTAGAGTTCCTATTAGGATGGGGCAAATGGGAAATAGGGTTAGATTTGGCAGTGACACTAAAAGCAACGTGGTATAATAGTTGTAGAAGCCTCGTAGCACTTTGGTGGAGATATTCTTCTAATAAAATTAAAGTTTAGACAAGGATCTTCACAAAAGCAGTATTATGGAATAAAATTAGTGTAAAAGTTGTTTAAGAGTCGGGCTTGTGAATAATAAAACCATCTCGCATCTTAAACATGTTCGCAACTTTAATTGTGTGAAGAAATAAACATTATTTAAACAAATATTGCGAGAGACTCCACAATAGAGTAAGATATAATGAAATATATATATACATTTGGAGTACGTAAGTAACACTGGATTTGCATTTACGGGTAGATTAAATTTTTAAAAAAATTGCATCGAACTAAATTACAGTCTCTAATAGTCAATTCTTTTGAATTTATCGCCTGAAGATGCAGATTCTATGAGGAAAAACTGGCTAGAAACCTCAAAATTCATTTGTTAACAATATAATGAATGACATATTGATTGCTGTCATTTTTAGATGATCCATGACAACGTATATGCAAAATGTCGCAAAGATCGGTTGAGCTATTAAGACGTGAAAATGTTACACATAGACAGACAAAGAAACTTTCACATTTTAATATTAGTATCTAAGATGTTATTAAATCTGAACGCAACTTAATAATGTTTAAGGACAGTGTTGAAAATTTCACCAATCCACTGGAGTGGCTGATACTTTTTCACACAAAATACCCCTTCTGTGGCCTGCACTTGGATTCTAATAGAAAACAAGTACATAGAATAGTTAAAGTGAATATTAAATTGCATCATAAAGCAGCTGAGAAGGCGAGCCAGTTAATAAAGTAATATGTAATCAGCTGCGCGCACAGAACCCAAATAACGAATTTTACGGAACCCTCCAACAATCTAATTCCCGGCGGGCGTCAATCCAATCGGTAGCCGATCGCCTCCAATCACAGTCGAGAAATGAACCTTAGACACACTACAGCGCCCACGCAGTATGTACACACTAAAACATAAATAACTTAACTACATTATTGTTTGCTCAATTAACTTCTCACTATGAACAGTTCGGTCAAATTAAGCCGAAAATGGGCAATCGGAGGAAATAATTCGTGTAGTATTGTAAAATGGTACAGTTATATCTTGCGGTATCTAGATGAAGATACTAAAAGTTTTCAAGGGTGGGAGGTGTGTTGACGGTTTAGGCGGCTACACGCTGTTTATTTTATACAAATTTATTTTTTAGCAGTGGCAGGGTACACTGCGTAAAAAATATCCTAAAAATTCAAACTGTGATATTTTCCACACCTACAGCGCATCACGTTGGATAGACATTAAGTGGGACAACTCATCAGAACACTACCCTTTGTACAAACGGTAGAACGCGCAAACAGAAGCAACGTCTCTTATGATACAAAGCGGTTTTGACAGGCGTTGTCTGACTATTTGTATCGTCGTCATTTTAAACCCTTCTACACTGTCTTGTCTCCTTTTAGAGCGCTTTGTAATATTTTCATTAAAGAGAGAGCATATCAATTATCATAAAGTTTAAATATTAAATTCAATCTTATATTATTTTTCTTGTGTTTAGGTAGACAGACTGACGGTCCAATTGATGGTAGATGGCTACCACACCATCTACCATCAAGCAAAATCAATGCTAGTGCACTGGCATCCATAGTAGGGTTAAGGTTAAGGCATTAGGAAGGGATAGAGGCAAGGGAGCATACCTTACTCACTCACCGAAATACAACAGCACACATGGTGTTATTTCACGGTGGTCTTCTATCAGGGGGTTATGGTTATGGACGCCAGACAGGCTGTCAAATGACTGCGAATGTGCCCATACTAATAATTTATGCTCTACCACTAGTTACTTCCTTGTTAATTGTTGGACAATTAACAAGATAACGAGTAGCTTTTTATGTCTAAGTTTATAATATCAACTTTCATATGCTATGAAATATGGAAGATCAGGTGCTCACTGAAGAGTTTACTTTAAGTTTCTATAAACAATGTCTTAAAAGCTGTATTGTATCGTACCGATGCCGCACGTGATTGAAATACTCAACCGATAGAGGTCAAGCTGAGCAATTCATTTGAAACAAACATTTTCTATTATTCTCGGTGGTTTCAAATGAAAATATTTAATGAAATTTATGATTAAACAATGTACAATTACGATCAAGAGTTAAAATTAAATTTGTTTCCATATCTTGTAATAAAGGATAGCTGACAGGACAACTGAAAACTAGGTGACTACCGACATTGACAAAATTTAATCATCCTTACTAAATAATTTTAATGTGACACTATCTCTATAGACTTTATTTGTGTTTGTTTCATAATCAATTTATCTTCTATTTTTTTTTCTCTCATTTAGCTGTAGGTTTAATGTATTTGATGTTACTTAGAACTGTGATTAGTGCAGGCTGTACCTTCTGTAATGCGGCGGCATCCGCCAAGTGTTGCTTGACTTAGATGACGACGATTTTGTTAGATGCCTGCCTCGTAGGAGGCCTTGTAATAATAAATAAATAAGAAAGTAACACTGCCGAATAGAAGTGTGCGACAAAGCAAGAATAGTGTTAGTGAATTCGGCTCGAAGGATCATCTGTGGCGGATACTCGTGTGTGAACTCCCAATTGAACTAGTGGGAATAAACCGTTTATGTGATTACACTTTCATTGTCTTGATACAGTTCTCTGAAGATTAGAGCAGCTGACTTTCTCAGTGAGATTTATAAATAAGAGAAAAAGTATTAATTACAAAATTTATACTCTAGTAGTTCGAGTCTAGATGTCGATAGATAGATAGATGTTTAGAGTCTAGATAGTGGAATGTCGGCGTAAGGGTGGTTTTATGTTTTTATTGAACACAAATAAAACATACTCTATTGCTAATAATGGTTAAGACAATATCAAGTAATAATTTTAACATGAATCATTGGAAAATATTATTGAAAAGGTTGCTTTAAGCCGGGTGTAGGAATTGAAGGATAAAGAAATGAATCTGGTGGGAATATCACTGGCCGTTTTTTATTTTTATTTGAAATTACTGTGTCCTTTTATAATTGTCAACAGAGGTAACGGTAACAGTGTCGCGAGTTCAATGGTTTTTTCCCATCTCAAAAATGCCCAACGCAACTAAAGAAGTTTTCACTTAAAAAAAATTACATATAATTGGCTATATTGGTTGACATACGCATGTGTATTTGTACATATATAATATATGTATATCATATACATACAATATGTATTTCGAGTTCGCATGCAGCTGAAGAAACATTTATCAAAAAGCTAAATTACGTTGCTACGACATAACGTAGCGGTAATAAATTTCGTAGCCATTACGTAGACGTGCTACGCTCCTCGCAAATACGGTACAATTTATGCCATAAACAATATTGGATTTGCTCAGTACCGATTTTAGTACTTATACTTACTCATATAGGCGAATTAGACATTATACTAAATAAGTATTGTACCATTATCGTACGACCATACGAGTAATGGTCAATCAGTAATTCAATTAATTCTATTCAATTAAATCTATTGATTGATAAAGGTTCTAAAAACACATTGTAGCACAACGCAAGGGCATAGGCAGTGGACATTAATGAGTTAAGGCGATACTAAGAGCTAATCGGTTGCCAGACCGGATGTTCAGAGGCTATCTCCTCTTTCATAAGTCAACATAAATTTCCGAAAAATATATATGTTTTTTATTGATATTTTATCTATATAAGGTACAAATAATATTGTTCAAATTGTTTAACTACTATGTGAAAAAAAAATCTAAATTGAAGTCGTTTTTGGCTGAAAATTTGCATCTGCTTTTAAACTACAAGGAATATTTACATTATTTTTTTAAATGTTGGTGTGGTTTAAACCTATATACTGTACAAATAATGATTTAAAATAATATTTTTCCAAGCCACTATCCATATTTATCTTATTTTGCCTATTCGCGCAAGGCCATCGGCTCTTAGAAGGGCCTTAATGTCAATTCGTGTAATTTATTACATTTCTTTACTAATAAGGTGAATACATACAGGCTTTACAAATCACACTGTCCAATATTTTTATAATAATTCTATTTCGTTTTTTATTATTTTATAATAATACTAGTGGCCGGCTCCCGGCTTCGCCCGGGGTGCTTTTTTGCAATCCAGCCGATAAATTACTTTAAACCGCCATCTGTGAGAACCTTATGGAACTCACAGATAAATAATTGCTGTATTGAATAAGTATCAACAGATGGCGCTATGTTAATAATATTATATAATTTAAAAAATAATAATAAACAAAATGAGATATAAACTATCCTATCTTTTAAGTTGGACCAAATAACAGATACTTATGAAGTTTGATCAAAGTCGGTTCAGTAGTTTCAGAGTTTATCGCGAACATACATCGTGACGCGAGATTTTTATATACTCGTATATAGATTATACTTCGCCCGGCGTGCAATTTTATATATAAATATCTTCCCCGTTTCCTCGAAAATTGAATTAAAATCCGTCTATATATTCCAGAATTTTTGAAACGTATGTAGCATTAAATATTAAATTAATTTTGTCAAATTATTTCTCGAATTGTTATAAATCATTTTTAGCAAGATTCAAGTCAATATCGAAATCAAAGAATAGATTTCTTAACGCCAATTTCCTTTTTTTAGTGAGAGAAATGTAGTTTATTTGAGACATAAGCCTATTCACTCAGTACTGTTAAAAGTGCTAAAGTGCAGCGGTTGGTTTGCGCGGACCGACTGAGATTATGTAAAGCCTCATCCGACGTTCTCACTTCGCCTCACTTAATGGCCGTTAAACTGCTCAAATATTAAAGAAACCAAATCCCCCTTCAGGAATTCTACACAGATAACAAACTCGTCTTTGCCTCTACAAATCTTTCCATCGGGGTTGAGCTTTTTTGATAGTCAGCGAAAAAGTTAGTGAGAAACTTCTTTCCACATCGTAAGAGTACTTTAAGATTTTTCGACTTACATTTTTTTCTATGATAAAAGGTTGGCAGGCAGGCTGACGGCCTGTAAGCTTAAGTGGCATAGGGGAATCTAAGTGTACTGACAATACTAAGATGTAAGTGTCTTTTAATGGAAATGAATTCCATTGATATTTTGTGAGGAAGTGGTGTTTTTGATATTATATGAATTTTTTATATACTTTGATGTATATCCCTATTATAAGCTATCTCCAAAACCTTAAGAGCTTGTATATGTATCAAGTTTGTTTTGAATTTGTCAAAATAGATTCCTTTTGCATGGCAAAAGGAATTTCTCTTCATGAAGCTGGTATATTTAAAAAAAGATATTGTAAGAAGTGCCATAAATTTCTTTATATACCTATACTATCTTTTTAGTATAGGTATATATAGAATCGTTAGTATAGGTACGAAAGAATCGTAGTATATACCTATACCTATAGTGGACTATGGTGGAACGATTTTGAAAATTCTTTCAAAATCGGTCCACTATAGTTTTGAGTTTATTCATTACACATACAAATCTCTCTTTATAGTATTAGTGTAGAATGATAGATAATTCTTATCTACATTAATATATTATTAATTAAATATGGACATGACGAAATTTAAGTTAAATGTCCATGTAGTGCCCACCGCGGCTTAACTCTCAAAGTATACTCGTACTAATACCTCTACTTAGGACAAACAGTCCAATTAAGTAGATCTAACTTCGACAAGTAGATTAATCAAATATAGCTCGTTTGGCCAGAGTTCGGGAAGCTCTTTCAACAAAACCTTTTGTTCTGGTATGTTGCTCGCTGATACCGTAGCTTTCTATAGATGAAAGAATTTTCAAAATTGGTCTAAAAACTATGAAATTATGAATAATCTCAAAAACTAGTTATTGAGTTTATAGCTTAAAAACATACAAAAATACAAATCTCTCTTTATAATCTATATAGGTATGTAAAATTCTCGTGTCACAGTGTTTGTAACGAAAACACGAAATAGCTTGACCGATTTTTATTAAATTTTTTGTGTATATTCCGTAGGTCTGAGAATAGGTCTTAAACTATTTTTTATACCCCTCTATTTGATAAGGGTGGACCACCCCAAAAATGTTTTTACATGGCAAAACAACGTTTGCCGGGTCAGCTAGCATTAGTATAAGTATATAGATAAGTATATAATTATGTATAAAATAGCAATAACGATCTTAACACAAAAAGGCACTTGAGAACCCTGTAATTAGTCAGTGATGCCAGTGAACCTCATACTCAAACATACATGAGGTTATTTACTTTATTTTATTGTTCTTGATTTATTTATGTAAATAGTAAATCTCGAGGTAAAGTAAATAGGTACTTATTTAGCTTAATTCTTATCCTAATTATATGAATGCGAAAGTTCTTATGTTGGATATTTAGATGTTTGGATGTCTGTTACTTAATCACGCAAAAAGTGTGGCAATTGGCATACTTGGCAAATTTGACATACAGATATATTACATACTAGTGGCCCGCTCCCGGCTTCGCACGGGTGCAATTTTTTACTCAATCCAGCTGATAAAATTACCTTACATCGCCATCTGTTAGAATCTTTTGGAACTCACAGATAAATAATTGCTGGATTGAATAGGTATCAACAGATGGCGCTATGTTAATAATATTATATAATTTGCAAAAAAATAATAAACAAAATGAGATATAAACTATCCTATCTTTTAAGTTGGACCAAATTACATATAGTTACGAAATTTTATCAAAATCGGTTCCGTAGTTTCGGAGTTTATCCCGAACATACATCGTGACACGAAATTTTTATATATAAAGATAGGCAGCTAAATAATATATCTCTGCGAGCAGTTCGCTGCATATAGGAGGTTAGGTTAATATTTAGGTATTACCTGGATAAAGATATATAGGATACTCTTTATCCTGGAAAATTTTTAGGTTCTGGTGAATTTTCAAAAAAAAAAGTCGCGGCCAATAATTTATTTTTGTGCTTGCTTAAGAGAAATTTCTAAGATTAGCGAAATATTCTCGAATTCCAATATGAGCCCGAAGCTCAGCGCTTAACTCCTCCACATAAACCTGAATATTCGACAAGCCACGTTCATATGAGAGGCATAACGTTTGCACTTTCAAAGTTGATTTATCTCAGTACACTGGGACAAAATTATTCTTCAAAGTAGGTTAATTGAAATTAGTTCTTTTAGTATCTATCTTCCTCTTTCTTAAGAAAATTAATATTCATGAATAATCAACGAGTTCCATTGAGTGACGGGAATGTGACGCCTTTTCCTTTTCCTACTTACTTTTCCTTTAATTTGTCGTAATAAATTTCTTTAAACTTTCGAAACAAAATTAAATAACAAAACATGCAATATTTTTGTTTTTACTAAATTCGTTTAATACCTTTATGTAACGGACTGTACATTATGATGTACAACGGGCGAGTTGTCATATTTAAATAATAGGTAAAAATCAAAAATGAATTCGGGCGAGTAGTCCATTAACTCGTACATTTAAACAAACAAATTCCATAGATCCAATATACTATACGTATTAATTAATTTTCGAAGAAAATGGCCTTAATACCTATATATATCTTTATTAATGTGAAGTTCTATAGAGGTTAGACCTGTCATCGGATCTGGTTAACGTGAAGTGTTTGTTATTCAGGGCTACAACATTATAATTTGTTGTTATGAAGGTTATTATACACTAACACAGTGGCGCAACTAATCAACGCCATTGTAAAGGACACTTTACACGATGAGCTGGCGTGTAATTGAACCATTAGGTCAATTAATTCAGCCAGTCCCGACCTACGAGTCTTGCTAAGGGTGGTGGGTGACGTGGTAACCGCTTTTACAATTACAGCTAATGGACGGACCCATGAATTTATTAATAATCTGTACCTGGCATAAGTGTCTAATGGCCACTAATTCCTGAATTAATTAGCATCGTGTTAGCTGACTGATAATAATAATTTATTAGTGCTAAATGGACGTTGTGACTTATGTATAGAAATGTTCAGTGTATTAGAATCAACATTGAACTTTAATGAACAACTGGCAAATATGTGCTACCTATCAGCTATATACATATATAAAAATCTCGTGTCACGATGTATGTTCGCGATAAACTCTGAAACTACTGAACCGACTTTGATCAAACTTCATAAGTATCTGTTATTTGGTCCAACTTAAAAGATAGGATAGTTTATATGTCATTTTGTTTATTATTATTTTTTAAATTATATAATATTATTAACATACAGCAATTATTTATCTGTGAGTTCCATAAGGTTCTCACAGATGGCGGTTTAAAGTAATTTATCGGCTGGATTGCAAAAAAGCACCCCGGGCGAAGCCGGGAGCCGGCCACTAGTAGTCATATAAATTTTTCCAAAAATTGAGGTGTTACGATTTATATTCAATTTCCGAAATCGCCCAACCGATTTTAATGAAATTTTGGGAACACGTCTCGTATGGTTGCTTCTAATTTGTAGGATATCATATAATTTTTGAAGGTACACGTACGAAGTCGCGAACAAAAGCTAGTCTGCGTCTAGTCTAGTCTAGTCTACGATTTAATATATTGTTTTTTGTCAGCTTGAGGACAAAAGGAGCGTTTGTTTACATGTTATGCAAATAGGTTCGCTCGCTGTATTCTAATTTATTCAGTTCCAGCATGGCTACGACGTCATTGAGCTTGTGATGTCACTTGAGCGACGTAGCGCTCACGTAAGCTCTTTTAATCACCCCCTTTTGTACACTACACCAAAACCCTTACGTGAATCTTAATTAAGACCAAAAAAATAATTACATTGCCATGTAGAAATTTTGAGTTTCTGAATTTGAATATATTAGTATAGTATATTCTCATTAATAAGTGAAGCAAAACTTTGGTTCTCGTTTTAAAGAAAATTCTTAGACGGTGTGTGAAATTTGGTACACTTAAAGCTTATTATACGGTGAAGGACTGGAGAAAGCTAATTTTTTTTTTAAATATAATATGCATTAACCAATACATTAAATTAATTAAAATTAACATTATACTCACTACCGCCTGTTTGACGCACGTTTATATATACAAAGAGATTTGTATGTTTATAATGAATAAACTCAAAAACTACTTAACCTATTTTGAAAATTCTTTCACCTTTAGAAAACTACATTATCAACGAGTAACATAGGCTTTATTCTATGAAGTTACGCGGGCGAAGTCACGTGCAACAGCTAGTATGTAGCTACTTACTGGCTGCGCTACCGACTTCGTAAGTATTCTAGTTCCTTTTTTGAAAATGCCACAGGAATCCAAGATTTTTTTAGGATAAAAAGTAGGTATCCTATATGTTAAACAGTTCAGTCATTTTTGAGTAAAGAGTACATAAAAACAAACATAACTATTATAAAACTTTCGCATTTATAATAGTAATAGGATATTTTCGACATCTCGCCAATGTTGATTACAGAAAACCGAAGTTCTTTAAAAGATTCTTTAAGTGAAGACATTAATTCGAAAAATTTACCATTAGGCATTTAAAAACGTCATTTCCTTATTATGTATTTTCATTTTTAAAAAAGGCCTCTAAAGTTTACATACATTATACCCATATGACATATAAAAATAATCGCCTATATAAAAATAATAATTTAGAATTAATAATTGAAAATTAAGATAAGCTTTTTGTGCTGACCGTACATAGTGCATTATTAATCGCACAGTGAGCTGCTCTTTATCCAATTATCGAGGTCCAGCAGCGTTGCATTATGGACGAACAATGAGCAGCCTGGCTTCAAATTAGAACAATACGACGCCATAGTCTGATAGCTTGGCTGTTTTGGATCAACACGCTAAATACCAGTTGTATTTTCAAAATCAGCCAAAAACAAATTTATAATCGTTCAAATATTTAGTGAATATTCTGCTTATATTTTGAAAAGTGAACAATAAAATAATTTATACATTTTTACAGATCATTAAGGTCTGTTTCAGCCTATAAGTGTAAAAAGAAAAAAAAAATGTTAATCAGTACAGTAAGATACAATACAATAATTTTAAATTAGGAGCAAAAAATCTTTTTACAGAAAAACACAAAAAAATAGTGATTTCTCTTGTACTTAAAAAAACCCGCTGCCTTATTATCTAACAGAAGACGACAGCAGACGACTCGCAATCGCATGTGCTGCTATACAGAAATAATGCACTGTAATTTTAATTATTGTCCGTAAGAGGCCTTATCGCAAACCACACCTTTGTTAAGAGTTACGCGATATCAAAAACACGATTCAGTGTGATATTGCACACAATTGATAGAAAGTTTTCGCCGGTCGCAAGTTGGTCGCAAGTCGTCTGCTGTTAGATAATAAGGCAGCTGTCGAACCCACATCTGCCGCATTGGCAGCCAAACGTCTCCTTCACTGGACCATTACTGCGATCACCAGTCCGGTGAGATTTGACAAAGTAGCAATAAGAATAAGAAATGGGGGGGAAGACAAGATTACGCACGAAATGAGGTGATTAGTTATACTTCCGGCAAAAACATCCCCAAAGCGAAGAGCTCTCACGCACCGCGACCTGAGCGATGTCTTTGTTTAGGCAGGACGCCTTTGTATTGTATTCTATATAAACCTCTCAAGTGTTGACTTTCTAAAAAATATTACCAACCCACCGAGAGCGGTGAGCGGTGAGCGCTAACTTAATTTGAGATTTTTTTAATATATATACTTATATAATTGTTTCAACTATCAACCCTCAGCCAAAAGTAGTAAGTGTAGAAAGCTAAAATTTAGAACATAACATCCGCTTATTTTAAGCTTTGTTTATTAACATTCGGCTAAGAAAGGATTTAACGCATAGCCAAAAGTACTAAGTCTAGAAAGCTGAAATTTTAACATAGGTTTATTTTATAACATAAGCGTCTACTAAGAATTTTTTTTTTGAAAATTTAAATTTCGCGCAAAGCCGGGGGCGGTAGCTAGTTTAAAATAAAAATAAAATATTTCTTATCAAAGTATGCACCCTCATAATTCAATTTTGATATTTTTAAGACAAAGATTTTTTTTTTTATTAACTAGGTGAAATTCTTAAATTGTGAATTCTATCTAGAATTTAAGCCAGATCAATGCCTAACTCCAGCGGGATGAAAGTATTTATTTTTGAGATAATTTTGTCATGTAATAAGTTTCTTTCTATTAAATGAAAAAAAAAATATCAAATATTTCTTTAATTAAAAATTCAGTCCGTATTACCCTTCCAAATTAATAAGTTGCTTATTAATGGGATAAAAATAGACGATATCATATATTTTTACTATTTATTTAATTATGTCTTATGTTATCGGGTACCTAATTCCGGAGGGGATTATGTAATATACTTATATGACTTGGATGTAGCTTACGTAATGGGTGTAACGACAAACTGATAGAAATAACTTTTATTCGAACTATCTTAATATAGAAATCCATTAAGAGATAAATCTTTAAGAGGCGTGCTTACGTCTCTTACTTGGGACCGTATGAAATTAGTGGATACCCTCAATTAAAACCCAATGTGCTAGCACAAATAAGGTTGAAAATCGTAATAATTTTAGTTGAATATGAATGTGGTTTTGCAGACCTCTTTCAATTTAAACAGAATCCAATATCTCTCAAAATTTAATTTTTTTTTTAAATCTTGCAGACTAAATTTTACCATAAATTTGAATTTCCTTTTGTATAGTTCGAAAAATACTTTTCTTTCAAAACACCGTCAGCACTTTGTCTTATTTTCTCGATTATATTGTATTTTTTAAATATTCTACACATTTTCACAGTTCAACAGTTGACTTTGTCGCTATTTTGGCTGGCTGTACATTGCATTTTCTCGACTTACATTAAGGCAAAAATAAAACATTTCACGGGGAAAATGAGAATTTTCCTCGACCAAAATGCATGTAACTTTTGAAAAGCACATATTTCATAAGCGCTTCGGCTTACTCGTTTGAAACTGTTGAAAATGTTTTGACAATATGAGAGAATTTAAAAAATCTTCTATTTTATATTGTCACGGTTAAGTTACTGAATTGATTTTGAGATCAATTAAGCAGCTTAACCAAGACTAGTTAATAGAAGACGGGTTTCTTAAATGATTTAGAATTTTAGAAGGATGTTGGATATCCATATTATATAAAAAGTGTTGTCTGTACCATCTTATATTCAGCTTCATGTATGCTTGAAATCCAGCGCTATTTCCATCTGCTGATATTTGAGATTAAGAGTACTCTTTATCAACTTAACGACAATAAAGAACTATGTAGCCATCAATCTATGGATTTCGCACGCCATACAACACTACGAAATTTATGGAACATTTAAAAATGACATAATATGCGTAGAGAATGAACTCTGTAATCTGTCATTTAAATCCAACCAAACATCTGTCATTTAAAGAAAACATTTGTAACTTATCCTTTATCTTACATATTGATAACATAGTTAAAAGAGCTTTTCGCCAACTTGGATTCATTTTTAGGATTTCGAAACCATTTAAGCATCCCCATACTCTAAAATTATTATATTACTCCTTTGTTCGATCGCTTTTGGATTTCGCTTGTATTATCTGGAGCCCATTTTATGCTTGTCATATTGCTCGCATCGAGAGAATCCAAGTCGTTGGATTATCGTGGAAATTGTGAATACATATATTGGCAACACCGGTGGCGAGAGGAAGGGCTGGTTGCCGGGCGAGGGAATAACAGAAAAAAGAAAAAGAAAATACGAATAAGAAAACCCGAATTGTATTCTGTTTAAAGAAGTCTAAAATACCTATATGTTGTTTTATCGAGTGAAGTCTTAATATTCTCTTGATTGCCTACTAACTGAGTAAAATACAAGTACATTTCAGGTAGAAGATAACATCAGAAGTGACCCTGCACACGCCAAAATGGGCAGGAAAAGGAGGTGTCGAGCTTCGACAAGCTCGTCGAGTAGCTCTGCTAGCTCTGTCATCAGCGAAGGGAGGCCACCTCCACACCGTAAGAGTAAGAAAAAAAAACCGAAAGGCCGAGTCTGTGAGTAAGTTCAACCTGACTTCATAATGTGATGGCGGTGCTCGAACCATTAAAATCTAAATGTTAATGTCGTTACATGGGTTAATGTAATTTAATTTCAAGCATCAACGTTTCTCTGGTTCAATAGTATGGTTCGACAATAACGATCAGTATGGTGTAATTCTATGTTACGTAATAGTAGACAGCTCTTGGACAAGTTGGTTGTGGAAGGATTGGAAGAAAAGGGTTTCATCCAAATTCCGGGTTAAAAGATATGTGTTGCTTAAAGAAATCGTAAATACGAAACCAAACGACAATCAATCATTGTATGAGTTTTTTTTTTCTGTGAACAAAAATCACGAATTGACAATTTATATTTAAATTTCATAGACTTGACATAATGTCAATTATTTTGGACAACATAGGGTTGTAATATTTCAATGAACATAGGTGACAAATATTGGTTTAGTTGTCATCTCGCATGATTTTATTTCGTACGAAATGTGCGTAAAGCCAACTTTGAATTTAAATATATTTTAGTACCTAGTCGTCTCCGCACATAACACAGTATAAAAATGAAAAGTACAGTATCGTACAAAAGGGATACCTAAAGGGGAATATTAATAGTATATTTGTTTTAATGTGATAATACACACAAATTGATTGGGAAAAGGTTTATAGTGCGTCAGCTGAAGCGAATAGTTACAATCCATGGGAAGTTTAGCCGGATTTTTGAATGTTTAGATAAGCAAAATATGTTAAACAATCTGTGTTACGGTACAACAAGCCGTTATGGTTCACTCAACACACACCGGTAATGTCTTCCAATGTTAGAAAAATTAGTTGCAGTCGTAGAATCGTAAATCTACCGAATGTTTTAGTTGCAGAGGGAATCATAAAAGAATAAATTGCGTGTGAAACGTGAACTTGGTAATAAAAGAGGGCATACGGAATATGTTTCAATCAATAGTACAAATTGTTAACGTCTGCTATTTACGAGTATGTCGACTAAAGTTGATTAGAAAGTGCTGTGTAAAGTTTCAAAAAGAGGTGTTCATTCGTTCAGATTCATTCGGTGGTTTGATATTGAAAATGTATCAGACAGTTGAACAAACGCGTTCGCGTCGTCGTATGTCCGCACATCTTATATTTGGACTAAACATAAAGTGGCTTAATTAATGTACCCGAATTAGAGGGTGCTAACAAAAGGTTGAAAAATTTAAAACCAGAATTCAAATGAACACAATAATGGTTCAAGAAATAAATTTTTCAAAAACGTACTCAATATTTTAGTAACGATGCATTTATAATCACTGGAAGTAGATGTTTACTGATTTCGTATACCTTGGTCAAGATACTTTCATGGGTAACATTCCCCTTGACTACAGCAGTTACGCTGCAAGGTTTCTTCAAAGAATTCAAAAACTGTCAGGATAATAAATGACATTATATGACGGTTCATTTAAATGTACCTATTGATTCTATTCACGTTAAAGATATCGAGTTTTATGTGTTGAGTGAATTAGTTGGTTGTGACATATTGATTGTGCGAAGTGTAACTGAAAGTTCAGATTGGATGTACTTACATGTTGGAGACATTTTGATTATACGTCAGATTAAATTAACTTCTGGAATCAGTTGTTTATACCAGAGTTCTAATTTTGCATTAGTTCACGTCATAATAACTTGCAGATACTTATTCGGAAATAAATAGTACTAGCTTTTGTACGCGACTTCGCCTGCGTAATTTTATAAAATATAGCCTATATTACTCGCTGATAATGTGGCTTTCTATAGGTGAAAGATTATTTTTAAATCGGTCTGGTAGTTTTATTCATTACAAACATACAAATCTTCTTTCTTTATAATATTAGTATAGATGTATACAAGAACTAGGTAAAGTTAATAATTGCGAAATGGAAATTAACGTAGGCAAGCGATTCTAAACCTGTTACGATTGCGATCGTGTTCAATTTAAGCCATATACTTATTCAAACAGACAAATTATGGGAGAATGAACTTAATGAACTTTTAAATAATAAAATCATACGCAAAAGTAATTCCCCTTATGCAGGCCGGTCCAATATTATACGTAAATTAAAAAAAAAATCGCAATAAGGGTAGTGTAATAGTTTAGCGTACCCTAAATAAAATTACATTTACCAATTTAAATGCAGGATTCCGAATTAGTGTGTATTCAGTATATTTTGTGGTCAGGAGATAAAGACGCACACAAAAGTATATTTCGTGATTATGGGCGATAAGGTGTAGGTACAGGCGAACGGATCACAGTCGTCGGTGGGTAGTATCTGGCAAATCTGCATTTGTTTTTGTATCTGGCAAATCATAAAATTTAATCACGACGACCTTGCTCATGTCGCTTTGGATAAAACATTTGAGGGATATACACTCTTATACTGTTTCCCTAAAATGCGACGCATAGTAAAGGAGTACAGTGGGGGGTACGAAAGCCTTTGCCAGTTTTCAAATTCAGTCCTTTATTAAGTAGTAGACTTAGTTTTTTTTTTTTTGAAAAAATATTAAGCAAACAATTTTATTGCATTTGAAAGTATACTTATTTGATATGAAGTTCAAAGTTCATTACGAAGATCAAGTCAAATATGTTCTATTTAATCATAGAGTTACAAACTGTTACTGTTACAACTGAATTTAATAGTCAAGTATGTTAGTGTCATGTGTTTCGCTTATTTTTTTTGCGATTAACAAAAAAAAAATCGTATTGAATTAAATAGTGCAAAGGAAGTTAAGTTTCCATCAGAGGACTACAATTTGTGATTGATGCAAATGGCGGATATAATATATATATTATTTTTTTCTTTTGGACAAAAACACGTCAATGGTTTAATATCATAATTGATTTCGGGATTAGTCACAGTTCCCTAGTTTTCTTATTAATTTACCTATCAGTGAACTAGCCTATTTCAATTGTCAATGCGATATTCTTTTTTGTTTGAAATGAAATGTTGGTATAACTGATAATTGCCCTGGTGCAAGCAAATGTCGACTTACAGGCGTCAAACTTTTTCATATTTCTTAAAAAAATAACTGTTTAAATTATATTTATTATAAAATTGAAGGGCATCGCTATGAGGTTACTGGGCTGCGAGGGTGTAAAAAGAGCAATCAGAGAGCTGAAAATATGTAGCTGTGAGTTAACAGATGGATGAGAAGGGTGATATTTAGTACACATAATAATGTGTTTAAGGTAACAAATCAATGTACTTGTTTTACAGCTTTAGACGGGAAATCTGCTTAAATAAATGGCTTAAACCCATTCTTGTAATTTAAACGTTTTCTTATATCTTACATACTTATTAATCGAAAGGCAGGGAATGCTCGTATTGGCAATGGTATTCTGTGAGTAAAGGTGTGTACCGATATAAGTAATAATTATATGTAATGTCAAGTATTACACATAACATATACCTACATATGTTGTTTTACAAATTTAATGGAACACTTAGCTAGTTATTTTGTGTTTATACATTAATTATAGTATATTAAAATCTTTTTCAAATTATTTCTTCTGTTTGTATGACGTTTTTCTGAGCTGGATAGACCGAAATGGGCCAAAAACTATATGTCAAAATAGTTGGACATGGACAGTCTTACGCCTGGAAAAAACGAATTTTAAAAGTGCTAGTTACAAATGTCAGACCGTTAGTCTGAAGCGTACAGGGACGGATCTAGGGGTGGTCAGGTCACAAAGCGGGATCGTTTGCCTTAACGTTGTAGGGATGGATCTTGGCGTGACCAGGACACAAAGCGGGATCGTTGCCTGAACGTTACAGGGACGCATCTTGGCGTGGCCAGGTCACAAAGCGGGATCGTTTGCCTAAACGTTATGGGGAGGGATCTTGGCGTGGCCAGGTCACAAAAGGGAGATCGTTAACCTGAGCGTTGCGGGGACGGATCTACATGAGTTATTTTGAGTCAATTTAAGAACTAGGAATTGTATTTCAGAATGATAATTTGCGAAAGAAAAGAAGAAATAATTTGAGTCAATGTTGGTCATGAACGGCCGAGTGGTTTGAATATTATAGTTAACAAATCCTAATATGTGATTGTTTTTTGGATAACAGTGGACACTGGCAGTATCCTGCGGATGAGGTTGGAGCACCTGGGGCATGTGCTCGGCAGAATGGCCGTATTGGCAACACCGGTGGCGAGAGGAAGGGCTGGTTGCCGGGCGAGGGAATAACAGAAAAAAGAAAAAGAAAATACGAATAAGAAAACCCGAATTGTATTCTGTTTAAAGAAGTCTAAAATACCTATATGTTGTTTTATCGAGTGAAGTCTTAATATTCTCTTGATTGCCTACTAACTGAGTAAAATACAAGTACATTTCAGGTAGAAGATAACACATATCATATAAGAACTCTCTGACCCGTACCTCATTAACTACTCTTGCAAGTCGACGAATAATGTTCGACCAGATATTTTTGTTTAAAATTTTAAATAATTACATTGATTCCCCTCAAATTTTGGAAAAAAATAGCTTTAAGAGTACCCAGACCTGGCTCCCGTTCACAGAAACTTTTCTCTGTCCCCATATATAAAACTGTTTACACCGGAAATAACTTTTTTAGACGTAGCGTTGACGCATACAATAGCGAATTTGTGGATGTGGATGTATTCTGTGGTAGTTTCACTAATTATAGGATTCAGATACGTAATAGGCTTTTGATGCTCCTTGAATATATTTATTGTGTGTTTTCTTAATTTAAATTTTAAAATTTTGATTATCTATTTGTATTTTGTATTATGTGTAGGATTTTGTTTCAGTACTGTACCTATGTATCTATTTTGTTTTAATATTTATTTTTGTGTATGGAACTCTAAGTCTATAGATATTTATGTATATTGTAAAATAATATGTACAATGACTGTTTGTTTCCTGAATAAATTAAAAAAAAATGTGACAACGTCAACACATTGGAGTTTAAAATGAATAGTAGAACTTGGTCGTTACTACCTTTTACCATTGATGAGCGAATTTGTTTTAGGCGTACTTTTTATATGTCGCTTTGGCATCTGTGACGCAAAACCATAGTTGTAATAATATACTTTGATGTAAGTAGCAAATAATTACATTTTCTCTGAGTAGTTAAAATTCCTAGTGGAAAAAGCTATTCGACTGAGTAATTGAAGAAAATATAATATCCTATAAACGAAAGCACCTTTTATGAAGTATGAAATTTAGATATGACTGAACTAGCGATTGTAATAAAATGCACCAATGAGCATTATATGGCTAAAGGGTAAATAAGTTGCGATTTTGTTAGAGTTGACGTCAATTATTCATTGTTTCGACCCGTTATATCAACTAGCGACCCGCCTCGGCTTCGCACGAATAAAATTATTTTCTACAAATAGCTTATATATTTTGGAGATGTGTAAATTTGTCCGAAAATATAAACAATTTTATACAAAACGTGAAGACTTACCATACAAGTATACACTACGACATAAAAATGATTTAATATTACCAACATCACGATTAAAACTAAATTCTTCAAATACCTTCAGTTCTTTTATAAAAATATATAATAAATTACCAGATAATTTAAAAAAAGAAAACAATAATATAATATTTATAAAAAAATTAAAAAAAATCCTAAATAGTAAATGTTACTATAATACTAATGAATATTTTAAAGATCATATAATTATTTAATGTAAATATATGTAAATATTATTTATTTTTAATCTAAAATTTAATTTAAATAAAATAAAATATTTTTTACTTATATATATTTTACGCTTCCTCTCTCCTAGTCCCTTAAGTTGCATGCCCGACAGGGTCCATAATACTGGTCTTTTATATATTTTTTAACATCTTTGTATATACATTATGGTTTAGCAATAAATGAATTGAATTGAATTGAATATCACTCTTTCCTATAGTGAAAACCTTATATTAATCCACTGGGCGGTTTAAAAGAAGTTAGCGGAGTAACACAGACGCGGGCAGTGACTTTATTTTATACCAAGCTGTTGCAAGCGACTTCGTCCGGGTAACTTTATAAAATATAGCCTATGTTACTCGTTGAACTATAGAGTTTTTTCTATTTTTTTAAAATAGATCCAGTAGTTTTTAAGTTTATTCATTAAAAAACATACAAAAATACGATACAAATCTTCTCTCTTTATAATTTTAGTATAGACACGTATATTGTATAGATATAGATAATAGCAACCTAGCCGTTGGTCGCCATTTCTATGTAAAATAAGAATCCAATATTACCCAGGGAAGTCTCATTGTGGAGCTCGCCTTCTATTAGACACCAAAAATAGAGGTAAAAAACAATTTCCTTCATTGTTGAGGACAATTCCGAGGGAATTCTGCGGCGCGGACGTGCTCGCACTTATAACTTTTGAATAGAATTCCTTCGCTTAAGTCTGGCTAAGATCACCTCGACAAGGTACAGCTATGAATGCAAACCGACAACGAAGGACCTATATTAAAAATCTAAAGGTGCCAGGAATCGTGATTAATATTAGAATATTAAAAATATTATTCCTTTTAATACTAAAATAATATTAAATTATTCTCGGTGATGTCCATTTTATCTCATTTGTTTGCCTGAACATTAAATACAAATTTTTGAAGTGAAAATTTCTTTAGGCGCGTTGGGCAATTTTTGTATAAAAAAAAATACACTCGCGCCGTCACGCTCTGTGAGCGACACCCTCAGTGGCGTTAGTTTGTATGATATAAGCGCCACCTATCCGAATTAATACGCACTTCTTGGTCAGTTACAAGTTCAACTTCAATAGTTTGTTAAGATGTTAACAGATGGCGTGTTTTTCACTTCTGACGTGCAGTCCTACGACTGATAGTTTTCTGTTTTGTTTGTTTTTGTTATTTAGTTTGATGCCTGCCTCGTCGGAGGCCGTGTGCTTAACAATAAATAAATGACATCAGCTATTTTAATCTATACTTCCCACATGTAAATTATATTAATTAAATAAGCCAACTAAAAATATTTTTCTGGAATTAACTGCATAAGACAATAACTGTATTATGGTAAACTGCTTGTCTTTATAAAATTGCAAAAAACTAATAACTCATTCTTAATATATCTTAATTTTCCCTATATTACTACTCTTTCCCTATTTGCAAAATATTCCCTAATTCCCCATTTTAAAAAATGATATAAATTTTAATAAATAAATACCTAATATCTGACTACTCTATACAAATTATCTGGATTTTTCTTTGAGTTGAACTTGAAAGAAATAATATAAATATAGGCGCTGTTAAAATAATTTCGATTTTAATTTTTAAAATAAAGCTCGACGCGGAAATGAGAGATTCATTAATTTTAATTGAGATAAATAAAACTTTTTAACCGAGTCGAAGTTTGTTTATGGAATTCCCTTTGAAGAGGTCGCCGCTTTGATACTACCTAAGTGTTATTCGCTTTAAGAAATTAATCAGATCATTTTTTTACCTCCATGGAAACGAAACATTCTTCGTCGCCTTTTATGCGAATTATTTTAAATATTCATAGTCACTGGAATTCCTCGAAGAAATTGTCGATAAACTATCTTTGGCTGCGTGTTTGCAAAACTATATTGCAATAAAAAAATAAAAATTAAAAATAACTATTATTAATTATTATTAACTTTAACCCTGTTATTAACTTTAATATTAAATAGGCCTAGACTCGACAATTTCTTTTTAAAATAAAAGTCACTTGATGCTATGTGGCTACCGTCGCCTATAACAGCACACATGCTGTTGTTTTACGGTGGTCTTCTGTAAAGGGGTGGTTACTGCCCAAATGACTGCGAGACGCAGTGTCACCTGTTTTAAGATAACCTAACCTGTTATTTAACTGTAATTTCATTATTTATACAGGTCAACCATTCAGTTAACATACAACCGTTAGATAACAGCACGTGTGCTTATTTTGTTTTAATGTTCGATTTGACGGTGGTCCTTTTGGGAAATTATGAGGGAGGCCTATGTCCAGCAGAGGACGTCCTACGGCTGACGGTGACCATCTATCGTCAACCCACATCAACAGGGCGTCTCACAAAAAATATAAAACCTCTTTTTTGTCATTGCTCAATTACAAAGGTTGAAAGAGTATACGACATAAAATTCTGAGCTTTTAAAACAACTGCAACTGTGTCGACGACAACGATAAATAGAAATGAAAAAAAAAAGAAAGAAAAAATATAACTCAAAGTTATGAATCTCTTCGTGACAGAAGAGAAAAGTATACCTACGATTTATCTCAACAATGGAGGTTTTCTGAGAAACTTTTTTTTATTGTGTATCTAGAGTTTTCTCTTTAGATCTAAGTATTTATTACTTAAGATTAAAAATAGAGCCCTTTTTAATGTTTGTAACATTTTTAAAGTACATAACGAAAACACTTGATATCCTATTTCAAATATAACAATACAAGCTGAATACAAGTAATCGAAGATTGAAACAACAATTTTATCTATGTTAGGCACGACAAGTGATAATAATAAAAAATATTATCAATACTATTTTATATTATTTTCTCAGATTTCACACACATCTTAATCAAAAAAATATACCCGTATGAAAAAGATTCATTTTCTGAAGCAGATTTTGAGTCTAGTTTGACTTAAATTTATTTTCTTCTAACTGACTCAACCACATGTTCTGTTATTTATAAAATGGTAAGAAGATTCAAAACCATTTATAAAATCACAATCTTATGATAACAATATATTGCATTCAATAGAATATCACCCATCTATCTGTTTGTTTATAGCACCACATTGAAGTGTTACTTTTAAAATGTTATAAAGTGAGTCAAAAAAATATTATGTAATTTTAATATTGTAATAAAGTTTAAAAAAAATTCAAGTACCTAATTTAAAGACTACAAAGACTCAACTACATACTCGTATATGAGTGTTGAATAAAAATAGTAGTGGTAAATTCTTTTGCAGACACTAGACTTGTGGCGACTTTTTTCTGTGACAACTCACTATCTGAAGTTATCACATGGGCGTGGCGGTGTGGCATTGACAGCCCCCCTTACAGACCCCTTACAGAGCACAAGTGAAGATTAATTGCCCACCGGAGGGGGTGTACCACCCACAACACGTCGTTCGTGGACAGGTCACTTCCCAGTGACACTGCAGACCGTGTCGACAAGTGTTCAATTAAATCGAGGAAAACAGTTAGGGATACTTACTCTGATATGCAACGTGTTTTAGCTTAAAATTTGACGCTATATCTGTTATTGAGTGTGCCTCATGGAAGATGTCCATCGCTTACTCATGGAGTGCGCCAGGTACAAAAAGGAAGAGCTTCATTGATGCATAAATATAACATTATAGGAAAACCATAGGCGCTTATAGTGCTGTGCTAGCTTAGCCATATTGTGATATGGCAAATGACTTATATGATATGTTTATGCTTCAATGAAGCTATTATGCAACTTAGCTCAGGGGATGATGGGGCAGACATACCTTAGTAGGAAAGCTCCAAAAATAAACAGATAATAAATATAAAAAAGTGTGCCTCGTCTTCGTTTTATAATATGCTATCGACCGGCTTCCGGCGTCGAATGGGATATAATTTTTTACATGCACAAACCTTCCTCGTCCATCTCTCTTTCCATTAGTGAAAACTGTATCAAAATCCGTTGGGCGCTTTAGAATTGTTTAGTGGATAAACAAACGGGCGCGGAAAGCGACTTGAATTTATACTATGTGCGTGCGTGACTAGGTACTACCTACACCATAAAGATTTCCCCAATTATTTTTCAAACCTATCGGTCGGCGATAAAGTTGAAAATAAGCCGGCTTTTGTCGTAAAACAATATCACTTACCAACTACAAATCACAATCGCAATGGACAAGATTGATTACCATTTGATAATTGAATAACAGCTGGACGTAATCGTCTCTGGGTACCGTCAACAAAATAATATTGAAGCGTGTAATATTGAAGGTATCTTGAAGGCTTTTTCAAATGGAAGAAGATTTCAATAGCGAAACTTATCCTATTCCTTCATATCTTCCTCCTGTCGTAAAGTACTTCACTGGTGTAAGTGCACTACTTACACGTACCTAAGTGCACTGGAGTAAGTACATGTAAGTGCAGTAGTAGTGGTGTAAGTGCAGCAGTGGTGGTGGCGTACTTTCACCACCACTACTACACTTACACACTACACTACTTTACTTAGACTTTACTATACTTACGTTATTTACTCTTACACACTATGTGAGTGCATTACACCGCCACTACTGATACACTCGAGAGCAATGAATCAGGGTCACTTAAAAAAACCTATAAATCTTGGAAACTAAGAATGCTAGCTTAATAAAATAAACGGTGTTTAATAGACAATATAATACCCCTTAAATGAAAGTAATAAAATTTATAAGTCACTACATTTTATTTATTAAAAATTACACAAAGAAAAAAAAACTGCTGATCTCGCCTTAAAACAAAAATAGGAAATATGACGTTTTTTGTAAAACAATATGATTTTCTTGAATTTTAATACTTTGTATTGCCTCCTCGTGCTTCCATTACTGCGTTTACGCGGTTTGGCATGCTGTACACCAAGTTTCTTATACGATTTTGGCAAATATTCTCCCATTCCTCTGTGAGAGCAATTTTGAGCCCACGAAGCGTGATTGGGGGAGGGTTTCGTTGTTTTACGCATCTCCCTAGCTCGTCCCATGCATGCTCGATCGGGTTGATATCCGGGCTGCGTGCTGGCCACTCCATACGAGTAATGTTCATCTCTTGTAGGTAGTCATTCACAATGAAAGCTGTATGAGGTCGGGCATTGTCATGCATAAAAATAGCATCCTCACCCAAATTGACCATAAATGGCCCAACGTGTTCATTTAGGATTTCTTCCACATACCTTACGCTAGTTAAATAGCCGTTTTCTATGAACACCAGTTCTGTGCGACTCTCAGATGAAATTCCGGCCCACACAAGTACAGACTCACCACCGTAGGCTACTTTTTCTTCTATGCATGCTTGCTTGAATCTTTCCCCTGGTCTTCTATACACTCTGTGTCTTCCATCGTGCTTGTAGAGCATAAATTTTGATTCGTCGGAGAACATAACTTTCGACCAATCTTCAGTAGTCCAATTTAAATGGTTCTGGGCATATCTTAGTCTTGAAATACGATCACCACGCTTCAGTTTAGGACCATTTGCAGGTCTAAGTGGTTTCAAGTTAGCTTCAGCAAGTCGTCGTCTTAGTGTCCATGCGCTTGGGTTACTTCCTCCGAGGCGTCGAAACTGATTTGTAAGTTCAGTTCCTGTGAGAAAGCGATTACGAAGCATGGTGTTCACCAAGTATCGATCTTCTCGTGCTGTGGTACACCTAGTTCTGCCTATTCCTGGTCTACGTAGGTTAGAGCCAGTTTCCTCGTAACGTCGGAGAACTCTTTGTACTGTTGACAGCGACACACCGACAGTCCTGGCTGTATCGCGCTGACTCCGGCCGGTTTCCAGCATTGTGAGGATTCTGGTGCATTCTTCAGTTGTAAGCGACATGATTACAGGTTGTAAAATAAATATTGAACACTATCAATATGGTTTATATACCCACTTAAATGACAGATTGGAAACAAAAGCAAAATCAAATGCAGTAATTTCGTAGTTCCATCTTCGAAAGTCTCCCTTTTTCAAATTTGATTTTTTTATGACATAACCTTGCAGTAACTAAGAAGTTTTAATACCTTAATTTAAGGAGTATTTAATTGTCTACTAAACACAATTTTTTCATTAAGCTAGCATTCTTAGTTTCCGAGATTTATAGGTTTTTTTAAGTGACCCGGATTCATTGCTCTCGAGTGTATATAGAGCTGGTTTTATGATAGGCGACAAATAGCCACCCAACATCAGCATGCGGTCGATGTACACTTGGACAACGTATGCCAAATTTGTATGTTTGATTAATTGTTTTTGTCGACGGTACTGGTGGCGTGTAGCGGCATTACGTACGCACAGTGGACATACAACGTCCGCCCGCTGTCAAAACGTCTATCCGTACTCTCTCTCTCTCTCTCTCTCTGATTAGTGGAAACGGCTCATTAACACGTTCATTCTGCACGCGTCCCTCTTATTTACTTAGTTAATAAGCAAAACTCCTACTTCATGTCCAATATCTGCACCTAATAGGTACTTTTCCTTATATATAATATAAAATAATTAAAAAAAATACAAAAGACTTTTTTTAATATTAGGTAGTAACAATATAACATTATTATTTTTTTGTTAAACAACTTAATTGAAATCAATTCCTCAGTTAAACAATATTTGAAACATCATGCCATCTTCTTGCAGGTCTAACCAACAAAGAGTAACATGATACATGGTCCACTCTACCATGTAATATATAAATTCATATAAGAAATTAGATTTGCTTCGTTAAAATGTCCCACATTGTAGGATATGCAGCGCCTCACCCCAAAGCTAATTGAAGCCATATATTGGTTTAGCTGAAAAATCGATATTGCATGTACATACTGGAGCGATAGATTACTTACTAGTAAAAGGCGGTTTTTACTAGTAAGGGCAGAAAGGGCAAAGAACCGTTGGTAATTTTATTTTACTAAACTGACGCGCCCCGGCTTTGCATGGGTGCAAACAGGGGAGATAGTAGATATACATTGTAATAGGGTTGAATTAGCATCTAATGAAATTATCCCAGTATTACTCGGTGTCTCGTGTTCTGTCTGTTCTGTCTGTTCTACGTACATTGACAGCCCTGGGAAAAAGCAAAAACAAAATAATATAATGTAAGGATGATTACTGTATTATCACATTCCATTACTTATATCTTTTATTATTTATTATTACTAATGTTTTATTACGGGCTGTATTTTATTGGCGGCGAGGACACACGGCGACAGTGGAGCCCAATTTTTTGTAGTTTTAGACGATCCCTTGGGAACCTATAATTTTTTCAGGACAAAAAGTATTCTATATGTTAATCCAGATAATAAACTATCTGTGTGCCAAATTTCACACAAATCCTTTGAGTAATTTTTGCATGAAAGACTAACAAACATGCATAATACATTCATCCTTTCAAACTTTTACATTAATTTATAATATTAGTAGGACTAATAGGATGTGAAATAATTATTTATATATTTTATTGTTATAAAAAAAAACTCAATTATAAATTTTATGAAAATGAAAGATATAAAAGCAAAAGAACGGATTTTGTAATTATGTTTAATATACTCCTCGTATGTGGAGAGTAATAACCAGAACCACACCGCACTGTTTGAAAAGTTCCTTGACATTATTCCAGATATGCCATAAGTACTTAAATATTACATACACAAATTTTGCCAATTGCCAACAACAGACTTCGTTATACTCTGTGCCATAAATTTTCATAATGAATGGCAAAAACTTTGAAATATGTGCCAATGCTCATTTACAAACGTTTCAGACAATACTTTTTGCAAATAATTTGTATGTGCCTTAAAAGTGGAATCTGTCGCGTAGGGAATAAGGTTGAAAGTGGTTTATTTAAATTGTTGCTGAGTCGGCAGGACTGTAAAGTATAGTTATTTGCGTAAAAGTGGGAAGTTCAGACGCCAAGTTAAATTGCAAATTGAAAAGTAATTTCAACTCCAATCCGAGATTCTTCTGCAAAATTTTAACATTTACACACAAATATCATTGTTTTCGATTTTTAAAAAACACAGCTCTTTTTTTAAATAGAGTTTTGTTCTTATTTAGACAATAAATATTATTTATTTTATTTATTTATTTAAATAGAGTTTAGACGACACGTTTGGTCTAGTGGTTAGTAACCCTAGCTGTTAACCAAACGGTCGCGGGTTCGAATCCCGCTAGGGGCAAATGTTTATGTGTAACCATTTTACCTTTGTACCTGAGTTATGAATGTTTGTAGTTATAATATATATGTATTTACAAAAAAAAAAGGATTCTATGTAGTATATCAACTGTCTGGTATCCATAATACAAGCCTATATGAATGTGTTAAGATATTTATTATTTTTTCATGTTTGAACACAATATTAACTTTCAAATTTGGTCTTTGGTCCAAATTCTAAAATTTTGTTTACCAGTGTGAGGATTTTTTTTTCCATTTTTTTTTGATAGCCACTGAACAAAATAGAATTGAATAAAAATTGATTGACAAACAAAAGAAAAAAAATGGGGCGTGGCTGTGTCATGGACACGGCCGTTTTTTAAGTGTTACGTTATGAGTAATATTTCATTTGAGCGTATTATATGAATTCAAATATGCCTACCATATATATCAAAATATTGTTTAACCTTTTATCTATAGAGTGGTGTAATTAAATTTTGGATGTATATAATTGAAATGTAGCTACAGCATCAAACTGTATCCCCCGATTTTGTTATTAAAGACATATTCACGTCAGAAGAGAATGCAATGATTTTATTGACTGTACCTATTCATATATGTAACACTAGCTGTTGCACGCGACTTCGTCCGCGTAACTTTATAAAATATAGCCTATGTTACTCGCTGATAATATAGCTTCCGAACAGTGAAATAATTTTTCAAATCGGTCCAGTATTTTCGGAGCCTATTCAATTCAAACAAACACACGAATTTTTCCTCTTTATAAGACATATAGATAACAAAATGACAAATGAGTGGATATAACCTATTTCCTATAATTAGATAACGAAAATAGACAAACGCTAATATTCCATGTCTTCTCTAAGATGATGGTTACTGTCGCCAGTCAAATTGTCCAATGTTTGACTGTAGAACATGGGCTGCCCCTTTAAAGTATTTCTAAACTTAATAAGAGAAGATCGTTGACTTAAAACGCTGGAATAAATGTTCCAAAGAAGTTACTATAATTTATAGTAACCTCAATAGCGATCACCCATCAATCAGACCGTTCGTGTTTAATTTAACAGGAAGGGACTTAGTGCTATCGTGATTTAGTAATGCTGTCCGACTTTAGTCCATTCATTTATTAGGTACGCTAACTATGTATTTGGTGGTGAAATAATCTCAATTTTAGATACTCGATTAATACTTGAGAGACTGGACGTAAAGATGGCACTAAAAATGGCCGCGTATGGCCGTGTGTGTGTATTTAACTAAGGGTTCCTGCGGAAGATCAGTGCTGGCCTATGCCAGCAAAATACTGAGTAGGGACCTTTTTGTAACTTGTAACTTTTTATTTCTTACCGTTACTGTATATTTTTCTTTTTTTTTGATTGATTTCTCTGCAAATAAATGATTGATTGATTGATTGATTGATAAAAATGCACAAATCTTATCTGATAGCTGATCTGATAGCGGGTGCCCGGTGAAAAATCCATCCTGAAATTTTAATTATTGATGAAAGAACTAATAATTAGTTTATCTCCTTCATACAAACAAACAAACATTCATAATTAACCTTTTTATAATATCAGTATTAGATGTTAAAATAGTGCATGAATTAAGAGAAATACTAATAAGGTTTGGAATATCAATGTGAGAAAAGGCCACACAGACCTACACGTTAGCCACTAGATGGCGCTGCTTCATTCCCATACAAATTGATGTTTACGCGTTAAACGTCACGCGTTCGACGCGTTTGATCGAGTAAAACTCGCACTAGGCCCTCTTCTGATTCTTGTCATCGGAAGCAGATCGAGGAATACATTAATACTAAAAATCAACAGATTCAACGTGTTTATGTTGTTTATGGATGTCGTGTTTTGTTTAATTGTTTGAGAGAGACCCTCGTTACGAGTGTCAAGTAGCGAAAGCTGTGCTAATTTCCTGAAAAGCTTCCAAATAAAGTGCAATTAAACAAACGGCTGTTTACATTGTTAATGATTGCAGAGAACTTTAGACGCTCTCTAACAACGTTACATGTAAATTTTTACAAATGATAACTTAATATATTATACTGAATAGCATATTATGTTGTTAGGAATGATAACTGGGCTTTTAGGCCACGCAGGTTCCAACCCCAGTAAGACATGTACGCCTTTTTGACGTGAATAGTATCTTCCATAGTAGGAGGCAATTCAGATAACTGATAATAACAAAATAGGGGGATTTTGTTGTTGTTACAACACAAAACAAAACAAAAAGTATGTTTGGATGTTTGTTCCTCAATAACGCAAAAACGGCTGATTTGATTTAGATGAAATTTGGTACACATATAGTCTATTATCTGGATTAATATATAGGATACTTTTCATCCCGGAAAAATTTTAGGTTTCCGAGTCACTATCGTCAATAGTCGGTTTACACATGACGTCCTTCGCCGCTGTCGTAATTTTAGACGCGGATTTGATTTTGAATGCGAGATTATTTTTAAAAAGAAAAAAAATAATGTAAGATGTTTTTGATGTTTGTAATATCTTACCGCTCGGTTTTATTGTAGTAAAATAGTGCAATGCAACGAAAACGTGTCACATGAAGCCGTGATTTATAGAACGCGCGCTATTTAATTTGAACATCGAACGCGCGCGGACGTCACCACAGTGTTGCCAATGTGAAATATTAAAAATCGGTAAAAGAGGCCAGCAAAAAATCGAGACAAATCGGAAGAATGTTATTCGAAATAAAACAAAAATATTTATATTTTAACAGTAATAATTTATGAGGAATTTGAATAGGAATTTTTAAATTGTCAAAATCATAGAAATTAACTATTGACCAAGGTGAGACGTAATATTTTACACAGTCATCATTATGCGACTATTATAAGGTTCGTTTACTTTTTGTCTTAGAGCTGTAGTCATGATCACATGTTCGTAAGGCGGATTTAAATCCTTCATCTCCGCTGCAAATGAGACCACACCCTGCCCGCTAGAAAGGAAAGGATTTATAGCCGCTAATCACGTACCAACTGGGAGTCATTGAAAAAGAGTAATGCGACTCCTGTAACGAGGCCAGCGATGGATCTGCAATACTAACAAGAATTCGCCCTAATGGTCAACTTTAATTGCGTTGCCTTTCAATTAGGAGTTTTATCGAGCTGGTTGGGGCAATCTATATAAATTGCTTGATGGAAAAACTTCAAGTGATGACTAGGTATAACGCTGTGAAACAATCAATATTTCTTGACATTAAATTCAGCAAAATTTGTATGAAAACTAAATAGATGAAAAAAATTGTTGTTGTAGAAAAAATAATATTATATTGGTCCAAGAAGTTTAAGTTTTGTTGTTTAAGAGCAGGCCCACGAAAGAAATTCCTACGCTCGCTCCGCCCACGTCCCGCCACCCGAGAGTTACAAGTTGCTCGGCGGCTCTCTAGGATTTTTTTTAATATATCGCAAGATACAGCTTACGTAAGGTTGAATATTGCGTACATTATTTGAAGCATGATTTGGTATTCACTAGCTCGGAACTAAACAACGTAAGTCTCAAAATTGTTTTCGTTAATTATAGGAGTAAAAATAAACCTAAGTTTATTTTATTTTGACAATCACTGGTAAACAATGTTTCCTTGCTACGAGCAGTTTTTTGGCGATATAACTCAAGCCGTTTAGTAGAAAAATGTAATATTCTCCGGAAAAGGCGCCGATTTCGATCAAAAAATGTATCGAATGAAAATCACCTAATTATGTTTCTGACTTGATAATCTACAGATAAAGGTCTCAAAATATATATATGTAAATTCCACATTGATCAGATATGTGGTTGACTCAGCACATTTATTTAAAGTTCCCTTAGTTTCATAGGGCCTGGCCTTAACCAGCTCTTGTCCGCGTTGAACCATTTATTCAATATTTATTGCTCATAATATTGTCATGCGTAGAATTTTTCATTTTTATTTTTAGAGTAGCGACCTGCCCCCGGCTTCGCACAGATCTTTTTCTTTATAAAAATCTTCGTCGTACTTCAACGAATTGCCGAATTGGTCCAGACGGTCTCGAGTTTTGCGCTTAACAACACATTTAGCTAGTGATTCGTTTTTATTTATATAGTACATGACTATTCCTAGAAAGCAATACCTTTCTGTATCCCCGACAATGTGTATGCAAAATTTGATGATTTAATGATGATACGTGACAGCGAAACAAACAAATTCACATTCGCATTTATATTATTAATTTCGTATTTCATCTGTAGTTTTTTCTTTTTTGTTATATCATAAATAGCCCAGTCAAAAACGTTAAGTTAAAGTTTCACTAAATTAATTTAATAAATTAAAAATTCGTATTCCACAATGTTATTTTTAATTAATTTTGTTACTTAACTGTTATGGCGTTAGAAATTATTTTTAGGTTTTCATAATCTCTCAGATTATGTAACTTTCTCCGCTTCCGACTATACTTTAACATCACCGGGTAACTGAAAAAGGCTTTGTGAGTTAAGACAAGTGAGCTTAATCCACTCCCAGTTACTGAACTTAGCGGTTGAAGAAGTTGGAAAAAGTAGTTCAATAATAGATTTAAAGTTTCCAATCAACGTCTTCCAAGACAAAAAGGGTAAAGATGGCGGGAAACATCCCAAACACAATTGAATCCATCTGTGTCCGCGATCCTAACATCTCAAACTTATTGGATGTGTTGGTGCATTTAAATTTACACCTTAATTCCCATTGAATAGAATTCAAATTCCAACGCAACTTTCACCGGGAGAATGTGACTCAAAATCGAGTCCGTATTGGTAGGCAACAAAAGCTCTTTACGCTTGTAAAGTCGACAGCGAACCAACAACGCTCGTCTTTTCCGACGCGAAACTTGAGTGCTATCTTAAGATTTAAAAAAAATATTTTTATCCTTTTAGAGATCAACCAGGAAATTGTATAGACTTTATTTTTACGTATTCCAAAATACTTTCATTTAAATAAATTCAATGTTTCCCAATTTTTAAATAAATCACAACATGTAGGTAGTCATTGTGGCAAGATATGGTCTATTAAAAAAAAAACATTGAAAAAGAGTAAATTTTCCACCAAGCAGAATGAAAGTTCCATAGGGAAAGAGAAAACTGGCAAGAAACCTCACAATTGCTCTTTCAAGATCAATTTGCTATAAAAGTATACTAAAAACAGTTCCCAAGCAGGATCCCAATGATGTAAGAACGTGTCATGCTAAATTTCATGATGATCGGTTGACTAGTTAAGGCTTGAAAGGGTAGAGACAGACAGACAGTTATTTTCACATTTATATATTATTATGGATGGAGTATGGAAGTTTGGATTGGGTATAAATAATTAGTTACTTACTTAGACAACTTAGTTAAGCTAACTAAGTTGTCTAAGAACATTAACAGTTCTCTAGTTATGTAAAACATAACCTGTAAGCTCTGCAATTGTCTTAGATACCTCTGAAATGTCTAACCCTATGTAATTAATCTTGGAAATAGCCAGAACTAGCTTTCATTCGTTCAAGGCGACCAATTTGTCAAGATCTCGCAAACCGCAGGAATTATTAGTCACAAGTGTTCTTACAAGTTTGGTTAAGACGATTTTGAAACAGAGCAGTCTCTGGGGTTGTTAGAGGATTATTCGACTACTGGTTTAAGTTATCCTTATGATGCAACTTAAATCTTTATGCGGTACATCAAGCTGATATCAGAATTGTTATTTTTTATTTAAAAAATAAATAAAAGTAAAGTAAGTTAAACTTTAAAAAAAAAGCTTGCATTTTGGCAGAAATATAGAAGAACTATTGGCAACAAAAAATATAGTTATAAAATATTAGGGGAAAAAATATATCTTGGAATTTAAAATTTTAAGTCATTCTATAAAAATAGTAAAAATATATTTTGTATTATTTAAATAAAAAAAAATAAAAAAAAAAATTCGTCATCGACAGAAAATTCTACAATGAATATTTTATACCCATTTATTAAATAAAATTTTCAATGTGAAGTTGTCTGCTTATAATAAAGTTTTGTTTAGCGAAATCAAATTATTTGAATTCTATATCATTTCACGTTATATCGATTTTCCCAATTTTCTGGTTTTATGGCGTATTGGCGTCACTTGCGGCAACGCATAGGAAACAAGAACTTGCATGTGCTATGGCTACAATCAAGCGACAAGACTTTTAGTAGCCTATTACTCATGCATTCAATAATAACAAATTAAAAAAGCGGAATAGATGTAAACATTCCCATAAATTAAAAAAAAAAACTATAGACTGAAGCAATGCTAGGGAATAATGTTAACAAACAGATAGAAAACAATCGTCGTTGCAACGTTCCACGAGTATTTGCATTTGGCTTCTCTGAAATCCAATAAGTTCCATCCACACTTCAAAATTGAACTCTATTCGATGCTCGTTGAGGTTTCAATTTGTAAAGCTGAATCTGTGTGTTAGAATTGTGGATATTAAACCGAGTAATATGAGTCTTCTTAAACCATTTCTACCATTGCAGCCAGTACAAGGGAAATTTAACTCTAATAAAATGCCTTACGGGTTACCAAGTCAGCATTCCAATATTTACACGCGACGTCTGCATCGAACTGCAAATCTCAATCCAAACCATTCAGAGAGCTTTTCGACAGGACAGTACCTGTACAGTCGTGCACTCAGACCTCAGACGTTCGTTTAGGTGAATAAGTAGAGGCTTCTAGACGGAAACTACCTCCTGTCAAGTGTGTCGTTAAAAAAAGACACCAGGAAAATTGTCTTGCCTTGAACTGCACTGGTATTACAATGACAAAAGAAATGTTATTTTACTATGTTATGTTATTGGGTAAATAATATATCATACATACTATGGGAAAACTCAACATACAAAAAATGTAGAGTATTGGATGTGACGATTTTTTCGTTAAAAATGTTACAAATATCGCATCAAAAACGTCGTCAGACGGAAGTGCCGCATAATTCTCGGCTTCGCATGCCTTCCGGGCCCTTGAGATTACGATATCAACCCATAAATCATGACTTTTGTCATCCTTTTATCCTTATTTCATCCGTAGAGTTTAGATACGGAGCCGGTACAAGGCCCGCATTTCCTTCAACATTGACAAAGTGCAGAAGGGATTATAAAGGTTGCTTTCATTTCTTGTAGGTATTTACGGGGTTTATTAACTCAGCTATTTTACTTTAGGAATTTTCTATTAGAATTCCAACCAAATGGGGTACATTTTTGGTTTCATTGAGAGATTGTGTAATAATATAATTCTTAAATAAAAATAGTATGATTACTCCCGACTTTTTGGTTAAAAATAGGCTTCGGTGAAGGTCTGTTACCAATTTAGCTGTGACTGTCTCGTAACTTAAAGAAATACAAAGCATACACCTAGTTATCATTATATGCCTTCCTGGTCTTCTGATCCCATCAACCTACTTGGGAACCGCTTTTGTTCGGTTGATTCGCTCCTCTGATGTTCAGAGAAAAATTCAAAACCAAACGCAAAGTGAAAAGGATCAAAGGCGATTTGCAAACATTTTCAAATACAAAATAAATTCAATACGTTCACGTTATGCAAAGAGAAATGGAAATGAAAGCGAAAACACAATAATCCGACCGCTTATTCAAACTTCCAATCAATAAAGATGTAAAGCTCCGTCATGACTTGAACAAGTAAAATTCTTTATACAATTTCGTTTCCGTTATAACTTATTAACGGTGATACTCACTTAATTAATACATTATCGTTATTATGGTTTCGTTTTACAAGGAGAGCTAGCATAGATCTATTTGGTTCACCACTGTCGATTGGCTGCAAGTGTATCTTTGTCCTTACCCTTAATCCTTACAGGATCGGCCTACTGTCGAGTGGACTGTCAACCTGCCTGATGCCATTCATATTGGAACTTTATAAATATTTTAGAAAGAGAGACCCAAAAAAAGATTAGGTCTCCAGCGCGTGCTATAAGAGTCCGAGAAAAATATATAAAAAGGAGATAGTCCAATGTTTATATATTTACATAATTACAGTAGTTACACATTCACAAAGAATTTTAAGGGTTTATCTTTCTGTAGAAGATCGGATAGCTTACTTTCCCAAGTTGTTTGTTGTGATAACTTATTTACAATCTCTTTTGTCACCATAATCTTGGCTCCTACGAAGCATTTCGCGTGAACGCTTTTCGCTTCCTTATGAATGTCACAAGTCTTGTTATTTTTGAACTTTGAGGTTCAACATAACGCTATTCTTTTCTTTGATAACAGCCTTTCCAATGAAGGCACGACTCCGCTCACTTCCTCTTTAAAGGTGTAATTTGTAAGAACGTAATGTGTAAAAATTAATACATACGGCTATTGTAGTAAAAAGAGTTTCTTATAGAAATTTAAATGAAATAACACAAGGCCTCGCTCCCGAAACGAAAACCCTAAACCTCACATCCGACATTGCTTAAGAAATTTCACACAAAAGGCTTTCATCCGTTCTCTCCCTCCTATTCGGAAAGTAAACCCTTTTTTTCCGGAGAAGAATAAAATATATAGCGTGCATTCCATCACACTCACCGTCCCGTTTGTGACGTGAGCGTAATTGAAAAATAAACCTTTCGCGTTCAAAACAACCGTCGCTTATAAAATATTCACAGAGTAATCTATACTTGGCATTCGTAAGGTACGTTTGCGCACTTCTCGCTTCGTTCGCTACACTCCGAATGACTCGTATATTTCGTTTAGCTCCAAATTGCTATTGGCAAAGTGTTTTTCGTCTTATCAGCCAGTACGTTGACTTTCAACTTGATTAAACGGTTACGACAGGGTTATTCTCCGGAATGTTTAAACTATGGGACACAACACACTCTGTCTATGTGCCCCCATACAACACAGCTGCGAATATCTCATGGTATAGTTTGGGTCAAAAGTTCACTAATGTTATCAAACTAAGTTTTCCTGTTTGTAGTTAGATGGGTTGCTGTGAACACACGGACTTCGTAAATAGCAGCAGACGAAAAGTAATCAACGAAATCGCTTAAGGTTTAAACGTCGATAAGTTTGTATAAATATTGCCGAAACAGACTTAAATGTCTTGTACTTGGTAAAACTGTAGGATTAAACTTTAAGTTATGACACTAATCTATATACGAGTATATATAAAAGGCAATGTGTATGTATGTATGTATGTTCCCTATGGACTCCAAAACCACTGAACCGATTTTGATGAAACTTTCAGATAATCTGAAGATTAGTCCAGCGGGTAATCCTGTGAAGTTTGGTAGCGATCGAACGCGGACAAAGTCGCGGGCAAAACCTAGTTAGTAATATAAATGTGCTTAAAATTAATACAAAACTTTTGTTAGTTGGCTAAGTCTGATCTGAAGGCATTGTAAGAGAGCTCACAGTGAAATAATAAAGCATATTCTCCTACTAAGCGTGACTAAGCTTAACTTTGACTGTCGACTAATCAGCGAGTTTCAGAAATTTACTTCTGAGCGCTTAAAGTGATTTACCAAAAATGTCCAAATCTGGTAAATTATTGGTTTGGCATTAAAACAAGTTAAATATTCTAGTAATAGGGTACCTGAGATATCTATAGGGGACACACAACCCAATCTGCTCAAGGAAATGCATGGCACTCGACGGCCTGTTAAAAAATTATAGTTAAAAGAAACGATTATATTAAAAGAAGAAAAAAAAAAGGCTATAGAAAGATTATATTTAAAAAAAAAAAGATTATATGCACAAGAACTTGATTATAGCAATATGTATTATATTTTTAAAAGCAGTAAAACTTTATGCAAATTTCCTACTAAATGCATTGTGACCACTGGTTAAGAAGTCTTCGTCAGAGCATCAGCAACCATGTCAGTTTGAAACGGCAAATTCGTGTCTGGAACGTAAACACGATTTCGGATTGAATCTCGTGACGTCAGACTGGTTGAGGTTTTCATTAAAGGCGAATGTACAAAAGACAGAAGTTAGAAGCTTCGCCAATCGACGACGAACGACAGTTCCGTTCAGATGTCCGTTGTTGTCGGAATACGGACACCGATTCTACCTACAACCGATGACAACGAACGGAAGGCGATATACCTACGATTGGGTATACCTAGACGACTATCGCCTTTTATCACCATTCGAGATCTGTTTGAGTTACATTTGTACTTATGTCTGTTCATATGTAAACGGAAAACAATGATTAATGACATCTTTAATATGAAGTTGTGCATAATTTTATTCTTAATCCATCACTAAACATAAGTCAGCATGACTGGCTAAATTGTCTCACTTCTTTTCTTGGCTAAATCTCTAGCTAATCTCTAGCTAATTTTCTAAACAAATGTTATGCAAAATTCACAGTTTTTAATAATAATAAAAAGATATTATAGTTAGTAAGATAAGAAAAATATCTAGTACCTAATTTTAAGTACTGAATTTTGCAATAATTAACAATGCTTTCTCCCTTATATTTACATGACAAACCGTTCCTTCATATTATTTCTTGCCTTTTTTCTCATTTCCCTTTAGAACTTCTTTATTGTTTCATAAAATCGATCTCACCACTGTGACCTTCTTGAACTTGCTATGGTCTATAGACAATGTCCCATCCAATTCCATATTTGACTCTTGTAAATAAATAATCATTGTGTAGGTGATTGTAATTTTAATTAAAATCATTATAAACATTGTGATTATCATTGTATCCATTGTAACCAAGAATCAGTGATCAAATATTAGGTACTCCAAATTCATCAATACTAATAATAAATCTGTAAGGGTCGGTCATGGAGTAAGTTACTTTGTTTTCAGAGATATCGTGTTTATAGGCTCTATACATGATACTGAAACTAAATTGATGATTTTTAGAATTTTTTTCTGTATGTATTTATGTTCCACCATAACTCTGAAACGAATTAACTGATTTTCATGAAACTTGGTAGATAAACATTTGGACGTACGGGACACAGGATAGGCTACTTAATATTTTTCAACGCGGACGAAGTCGTGGGCACCAGCTAGTAGTAAATATAAACGCAAACATATCGGACGCGCAGCAACGCCACACCATGCCGAAGACGTTGTCGTTCTCAGTACTAAGTAAACGAAGTTGATTAGAACTTGGTCGTGACGAGTTCTGGTTACATTAGAAGACAAACAAAATGAATCTGCATCAGGGAGCTGTCGAGTTTGAACGCGAGAGACAGTCGGTGTTTGTTGGTTCAGACATCGAGTGGAAATGTTTTATATCGTACAACAGTGCACGACCTCAAATTGGATCGAACCGTTTGTTTTCACATCTGCGAATTCAATTTGTTAAGCTGATCCCACAGGAGAGGTGCCGGCCAGTACTGCAACTCAATTTGTGTAACAGTCACATTTTGTATAACCAAAATAATTACACGTATAATTGGCGTGTTACCTATCTATGTTTTTATAAGTTCTTTGCTGCAAATAAATTTTATTTTTTACTTCATTTATTTGAACAGTGTCGTCGTATTCTTACTCGAAATAAAAAAAAAACTTAGTTAAAAAATAATATTATATCGTCACTGTTTCTAGTGGAACGAAAAAAAAAAATATTTATTTAGACTATTTCTTAACTTACTTCCGTGAAAGGATAGCAAGCAGGCCATGGTCCATGTCATTGTATACATGTCTATTTTGTCCTAACCGAGGAAGAAACGTGCCAAGGGTCTGCTGTCCCTGTTAAGGTAAAGAGTGAGAGACAATGAGCCATTGCAAGAAGAAGAATAAAAAAGCACAGGAGTTGATATATCTTGATAGTTTTCCATGAGGAATTGATTAATGTCATGGATTTCCCAGTTTGGAAGCAGTATTCCCTGTCACTACTGTAAAGACCAATGTGCTAGTATACTCATACCTATGACAAGTCGTAAGAGCTGCTGATGTAGGTAACATTTTCTTCACTCAGTTCTTTTTATTACATCAAATTGTGACTTTATTTAGATTCTCGTAAGTGGACGATGTGAACCCTATTTTGGGTAAATTATGTATTTGGTTTTTAAATAACTAAAATATGCAATTTGTTTTTATCACTTAATATACTCTGTACACCTGTTACTGTGGTTATACTTAGTGTAAATAATCAAATAGATATATAAGTGTTATTTATACAGTATACCCTTTCTGATTCTATTTTCATAGCAAGCTAACGTTGATTGCTAGCATACCTAGGTAGTGCTAATCAACTATAATCTACATTTAGTGCTCATAATGGTAAAAGAAAAAGAGAAACTTGATAACAATTAGTATATTATAATACTATGTAATATTTCAACAGCTGGAACTTGGGTTCTACTGTATGTTTCAAGTGAAGAATAACCCTTTTATTTTTTAAAAGCACCGAAGAAGACAACCTGCGAAAGCGTGTTGCAGATTTGCCCTTATTTGTTGTTAACGTGGCACCTCTTATTTAAGATTATGTGCTATAAAATTTGATGAATGTAGAGTCGGGAGTATTTCACGAGACATTACCTTAGAATTGCTTTCTCCGAGCTAAGATCGCTACCACGTAGTTCTTAAAAGTACTTTAATTTACAGTAATTCTAATTACATATACTTTATACCTTTAATATCCATTGAAGGATCAATAATTTATCATGCTATCTGAACTTTCGAGGCGAGCGGATCGAAATAGTACCAACTCGGTAGTCTGAACAATTTTTTTTGTCAATATGGTTCCGTCAATACTTTCCGAATTTTCAGTAACACAAACACGTGCATATAGAGCTAGTAGCCATCTGAAGATATTGCACTCTTTCGCCAGCTGCATTTCCTTATTGTATTTCTTTATGGTCGATATTTGTTCGGTCAATTTTGTTATATAAAAAATTTATTTTGCTGTGTTCCAAATTTAAACTCTCTGGACTAAAGCGGTTATCACACTTTACAATTTGAAGGAATCCAATTTAGGTACCTAAGTAGTGAACTAGTGATCACACTACACTAAATTGATTTCTAAATCGAAGACATAGAATTGAAAATAGATAAAATCTAAATTGGATCCAATCTGTTCTAACTGCGATTACGCTTTTCAATTTCCCAAATTGGAATCCTTCAAATTGTAAAGTGTGATAACCGCTTTAGACTTAGAAATCAGTAAACAGAAAGTCTGTGTCTTAGAACAATTGAAGGTGGACTCCGAGAACTAAGTGTAAGGACGTCGTCGACGCGGTCCGCACACAATTTGCGGTTCTCTGTCGGCGCGCGACAGTAAGTGCCCGAATTCCCTGCGGTGCCTTCAATGTGCCCCAAATTTCCCCAATAAATCTCCGACGTCAGCGACCTGCTTCTTGGGATTTCGGAGCAAAATGTCACGTGCAGTACTCGTGCGAACTTCTCTGCGAAATATCACCTTCGTGCTTCTAGCAAAAAGATGATTGGAATACCGTACGTTGTAGGTAACAGATGTTTAATATGGAATATCGTAAAATAAGCCAAAATATCTATACATATAATAAAATCCCAAACGAGCCGTGTCTGTACAATATTAAAAAAACAATTTGCACATGTTCTTCGTATGTTACCGTGGTAAAAAAAATGTCTAGAATTTTTGTCTGTCTCTGCACGGTAGTCTCAAAAACTGATTAACAGATTTGAATGCAGTTTTCACTGATGTATTCATAACATTAACATATATGATATATTTTTATCATGAATTTTTTTAGGTTCCTGTGGGATATTTAAAAAACGAACTACAGCCCGTACGAGGTCGCGGGCACAAGCTATTTGATAATAAATACATTCAAGTATGTATACATGAGGTACACAATAGTGAAATGTACGAATATAATGTTGATTTTATAACAGCTCTTGGTACCTGTAGCGATACAGCGGTACTTTGTTTTGGGGACGCACAAAGGAAATTCCTTCCTGTTTACATACTTCGATATCATTAGTTTCCTCTGGAATGAAGACAAACCTCCCTCAATAACGTAATAGTAACTTACGAGTATATTTTTGAAGTAATATCTCCGGAACCACATTGTTTTCGGAAATTGGAGCACCCATTTGGAAAATGTGCACTATTGGAAAAGTGCATTATTCCAGATAAATATCCTTAAACGTTATAAAACAATAATATGTAATAATTATTTAGTTACCTACATAACATATAACAATTATTACATGTATTTTCGTGATGATCTCAAAAACTACTGAATAGATTTTCATGCGGTTTTCACAAATTGAAAGAGCGTTAAACGAGGAAGGTTTATATAATATAATTTGCAGAAAAAATTGCACCCATGCGAAGCCGGGAACGGATCGCTAAGTAGGTAATTCACCCGGACGCGTCAGTCTACTCAAATGAAATAAACAAATCTTTTCGGGCCATTAATAAATGAATAAATAAATAAATGAATAAATAAATAAATAAATAAATAAATAAATAAATAAATAAATAAATAAATAAATAAATAAATAAATAAATAAATAAATAAATAAATAAATAAATAAATAAATAAATAAATAAATATCTTCATACATTTCACACAGCACCATCTAGTTCCACACTAAGCAACTAATGCTTGCATTATATTACTTTTTAATTTTTTACATACATATTATAATAAATATAAACATCCATGACTCAGGTACAAAGGTAAATGTTAACACATAACCATAAACATTTGCCCCTAGCGGGTTTCGAACCCGCGACCGTTCGGTTAACAGCTATGTTTAAGTACTAGCCACTAGACCAAACGTGTCGTCAATGCGTCGTTGCTAAGCCAACAAAACTAAATAAGATGGATACATGTGTTTAGTGGTTCAGATTCGCCATTGCTTCCTTGTATATAAATCGCGTTTTTATACGACACGAAATGTTAGTCGCAATCGCGCGTTCCCTGAATAACAAGAAAAAGGAACGTGCCCCTTTTTGTAACTGACAGTTTTTCCTGTTATTCAACGAACACGTTATGTAAAAGATTAAGAAAAACTGCGGCAGACAACAAATATTCCAACTTTGTTCAGTCATATTTTCTCTTTGTAAAATTACTTATTTCCTTACAACAACAATAAAGTATCTTAAAGCAGTTATAACATTATTCAATTTGTAGGAAACCAATTTAGGAAATCGGAAAGAACAGATTGGATCCAATTTAGATTTTATCTATTTTCAATTCTATGTCTTCGATTTAGAATTCAATTTAGTGTAGTGTGATCACTATTTCACTACTTAGGTTCCTAAATTGGTTTCCTACAAATTGAATAGTGTAATAACCGCTTAAGAATACAATACCGACAGTGTTTATTATACACTCTCTCTCACACACACACACACACACACACACACACACACACACACACACACACACACACACACACACACACACACACACACACACACACACACACACACACACACACACACACACACACACACACACACACACACACACACACACACACACACACACACACACACACACACACACACACACACACACACACACACACACACACACACACACACACACACACACACACACACACACACACACACACACACACACACACACGCACGCACGCACGCACGCACGCACGCACGCACGCACGCAATCACACATAATTGTGCTTATTATGTATGTACATATAATCTTTATAAATAAAAATGAATCCCTAAATGTGTTGCTAAGCGCAAAACTCGAGAACGGGTGGACCGATTTCAATTCTGTCTTCACTCATGGATAGAGGGATAATCAGGGAAGGTTTTTTACGTTAAAAAAAATGCACCCCGGGCGAAGCCGGGCGCGGGCCGCTAGTGTATAATATGTTTGTTTATATAATTATGTATCTATAGTGTACTTATGCATGTATGTACGAGTATGTATATTGCTATTATTGTTTTTTTTTTACATTTTTTTAATGTAAGTATTTAATAACTGGTAAACGCTGTTAGCTGTTGAATAAATAAATAAATTACCAATAGAAAACAGACGTTTCCGTGTATTTTTCCATAGACTCTGTCTAGATACTTACTTATTTACAAATTGTACTGTCTCACTGTATAATTTTGCGTTCACTATTCAGCATTTGCACTTAGCGACGTTATACAATAATTCATTGTTACACACAACCAAGAATCGTAGGTACCTTTCACATTCCAAATTCTTTTCCAAGTATACTCCTTTTTATATGTAGGTAATTACAGATAGAGGTTTCATTGTACAAAAAACTGAGAAGGCATTTTTTGGTCCGCATCCATTCCGCAGTTAAGAATTTCGTCGAGTTATTGTTGGAAATTAACATAAATTTGTGCCCGACGAAAACAAAAGAAGATGGGAAACAGCTCGGAAACAATTTGAATTAAAATCAAACTGCTTATATAAGGGGGACTACACACACGAAACTCTATTAAAAAACCAATTTTTTTTTGGCTAAATGTTATGAGACCGGCAAACGTTGTTTTGCCAAAAAAAATTTGGGGTGGGCCAGCCCCTAAGTGATAACACTTAGGGGTATAAAAAATAGTTAACGACCTATTCTCAGACCTACCGCATATACACAAAAAAAATTCATAAAAATCGGTCAAGCCGTTTCGGAGGAGTGCGTGAGTGCGTGCGTGCGTGCATGCGCGTGTGCGGGCGTGCGTGCGTGCGTGCGTGCGTGCGTGCGTGCGTGCGTGCATGCGCGTGTGCGCGTGTGCGTGTGTGTGGGTGTCACATAGCTGCTATATTATGTACATGGATAGATAATATCCATATTCTATATATTACTAACGCGTTCAATTGTATTGTTTTGGTTGGTGAACATAATCGTGTTCAACATATTATGCTTTGTATATTGAATATGAACTTGACGGAGCTTGCCTTTACGGACCAACTAAGCGCGAACAAGAACTTTGTACACCGATAGATCTCAGCTTCGTGTTACGGAATTCGACGACACTTCCTTTGGACAACTGTATCTATATATCTATAATAATTATAATTTTAGCCTTTATTTAATAATCTTACATACCATATAACTTAACCTATAACATTGAATTTTGATCTGACACCGGTATGTGAAGATTATCTTGCTTTCCAGCATAGGCCTCCCCTAGAGGGAACAGGGAGGCCTGGAGGGGTGGCCCCTGGTCCCCTGCTCACTCGGAGGGAGTCTCGCCCACGTTGCAGAGGCTTGGAGGTGGGGGAGCCAATGGACATTGCGGTGTCCATTGAGTCCCCCATTAACATCTGTAGTCGGCCGGGCAGGAGAAGGCGGGCACCAGCCCGTTTTCAAATGTCCTAGGGGACCTGCGCACACAGTTGCTAGCTGTGTGTGCCTGCACGGGTCCCCTCCGGCTGTTCCGGGCGCCGGAGTAGGGTATCTGGCGTCCGGGACTTGAGTAGGTCGCAGCCTAGCTGCTGGGAGGTGTGGTGGCCCATTGATGTTCCTCTGGGTCGCCACAGGGAGGTGAGTCCGCAAGGACACGGCGGCGATTGTGGGGCTCGGAGATAAGGCCTCGCTGTTTTTCCGGGTCTCATATCTGCCGCCGATGGTGGAACATGGGGGGGGGGTTTTAGTGCGGTAGTGCCCGGCGATAGGGCGTGTCGCCGGGCGAGTCCCACATACCCCTTCGTCGACTGCCCTAGTCGGCGAAGGGCAATCCGTAAACAGTGATTTCCCCCCCTCAACAAAAAAAAAAAGGCCTCCCCTAGAGTGCGGTTCTGTGCTTATCTTCTCCAAGTAACTCCTGCTATTCTTCTAAATCTATATATCTATACATATAATAAAATCGTAAATGAGCCGTGTTTACATTAAATATTAAAAAAAAAATGTACACGCTTAGATTGTTTTCTGTTGTCTGTGCGTTTGTGAACGCTCATCTCATAAAAAGACTTAACCGATTTTAATACAGCTTTTTTTTATGTATTGTAGCAAGATTTATGTAATGTTTAGTGTTTACTTCATTCCAAACGGTTTACAAACAAAAAAGTTAAGGTGCATGTACTAAAGCTGGTCGAGTCGAAAAAAGAAGAAAAATTTTTTTGTTAAAAAACAAAACTAAGATTAAAAAAACTTAGTTCGTTTACTCTACTAGCTACATAAGGTCTCTGACTTATGTCAGAGGCTCCTAGCCGGTAGGAGAATAGAGAATATATAAAAAAAAAAGTTTCTTAAAAATCTATTTCTACGCTATCTTCTTCTAAACCACCCAACAGGGTGGTTTTCACTAATGGTAAGAGGAATGATAGCAGTTGTGTGAAGAGTGCTTAATGTTTCGTTCAAGAGTAAATAGAGGTTTGAATGGGAAATTAACTACAAAGTAAGTAATCGACATTTTGTCCTTGACATAATTCTAGCGACGATTTATTAATAAAATACTTTTCATACTTCAGGGTGAAATTTATTTGATTTCTCAACAAACAAATATAGGTAGATAGATAGAATTATTTAATTTGGCAAATTTTTCGCGCGGATTTATTATACAGAACGTAAATTCCAACGTTTGTCAACAATAATAAATTATTTATTGTTTTTAATTTTAAGAAAACATGTGATAGGAATTTTAAAAGGAAAAATAATTCTATTTTCAATTTTGTGACCTCGAAAAAAAATAGAAGGATAAGTAGCATATTTTGTACCATTTTGAGATCTTAAGAGCGTTCATCAATTAAAATCACGCTTTAGTCAAAATTTATGATTTCAGTAGTTTCAGATGTTTTAGTTTGCAGATAAGATGTTAACGTCATATTATTTGTAGTTGTATAATCTAGTAAATAGCTGAAAAATATTTTAAAGTGAATTTTCATTAGAACATTTTTAAACAGCCCTTTTTTTAAACTAGCGGTCGACGGCCTACGCAGATAAATATACAAGTTATTAAAAAAATTATAACACAATCTTTTAGGACTTCACATACTAGGTCCAAGAAAAAACAGAAATATCTCAAATTTGATCCTAAAATAACACGTTTAATACCACGAAAAATTACTAAAAGTGACACTTTTGATTATACTTTTCTTGAATGAAAATTTACAGAAATCGTATGTTTTTTTCGACTATTATCTAATAAATGATATGAATTTTTGGAAAATCAATATTTTTATAATTTGTCGCATATAATTTATTAATATCTCGCTTCCGCGTCGACCGTCGACGGCAAATTTTAAAAAAGGGTTGCTTAAAATCTGTTCTAATGAGAAAAGTATCCCAATATTTTAAAATATTTTTCGACTATTATCTAGATCAGGGTTCCCCAAACTATTTTGGACAAGTGACCCCTTTTCAACAATGAACTGTTACCTCAGACCCCCATGGTCAAATTACCTACTTTTAAGACCAACCCCCTTATTCATAATGGTCCGCTAACTTAAAGCAGCTATCTATCTTAGTCTATCTTTAGTTTTTTCCTATTGGTACAAAATACCTAGGTACTAAGGTGCCAATTAGAAAACTTTGCACTTGGTTAAGTGAGTGAAGTTGATTTCATTTTCTCGTCAAAATTTAACAAAATAAAAAGACAATCCAATTCAGTAAATATCAAGTTTAATTTATAATTATTACAAATTAATACATAAAGCATCTTAAGTTGGTAGGAAATTATATTTTAAAAACTATTAATTCGCAAAGAGAAAATAAAACATTCAGTGCGATGGATGAACCTGGTGACTATCTACCAATCTAGCTACATCCGGTTCAATATTAGTGAGTTGCAGCCTTAAATCTCCACGTTCGTTGATTTTCAAACGGTTTCTTTGTTTTGTCAAAATGTTTGTTACCACACTGAAGCTTTTTTCAACTAGATATGATGATGGAAAAGCGATAAGGTATTTTTCAGCAATGTTCCACAATGTAGGATACTGTGTTTCAATTTTGCGTTGCAACCAGAACTTCTGATAGCCTTGGTTGAACTTTTGCTTAAGCTCTTCGTCTGTGCTGATGGTAATCAACTCTTCTTGCATTATCACATTGGCTTCTTCTATGGCTGTGGTGTTATACGGATTTATTATCCATTGAGGAATTTGTAAATTTAAAAGATCATCAAACCTCTCCGTAAAATCCTTGTGTAATGCGTCCAAGTGAGTAACATATAATAAAATGTCATCATCTTGAAGCATTTTTGGTAATTTTGACAAATGCGGAAACTGCGAATATTCTTTTCTGCCTAAATTTTGTTTATAAAGAACTAGTTTACCCACGAAGGCCGATATTATTGATTTTGTTTTAATCAAGTTAAGATCATCACCCTGTAGTTGCAAATTAACTTTGTTGAACATTCCAAAGATATCAGTCAAGTAATAAATATCTGTTTTACAATTGTTCAGATTTTCTTTCAAATTCGGATCTTTTTCTTGTAAAAACTCCAACACAGATTCAAAAAGGGCTGAAAATCTTTCTAAGCAAGAGCCTCTTGATAGCCAGCGAACTTCAGTGTGCAGAAGTAACCGAGTAAAGACTTCGTCGTTTTCGTCACATAGTTGAGCAAATAACCGAGAGTTCAAAGAATTGCTTCGAATCTTGTTGATAGCATTTATTACATATTGTAAAGACTTATGCAATCTAGGACTCAGCTTTTTTGCTGCTAAATGCTGCCTGTGAATCACACAGTGAATAACCAGTACATCAGGCAGTTGTCGCTTTAAGTGAGCTATAAAGCCACGATGACGACCAACCATAGACGGTGCACCATCAGTCGCAACAGAAACAATATTCTTCCATGGAATAGCTTTATCAGTAAAAAAATGTTCCACGGCCTGAAAAATCGATTCTCCTCTAGTATCAGTCTCTAAATATGCAGCAAAAATCAGTTCTTGGCACATATTTTCATCTTTGATAAATCGAACATATCCTAACAATAGAGCTTCATTGCCGGGTAATGTAGACTCGTCCAACTGGAGAGAGAATCTGCGGGTCTGTAAGAACTTGCATAAAATGTTTTCCACATCGCGTCCCATCTCATCTATGCGTCTCTGAACGGTGTTGTTGCTCAAAGGTATTCTCTTTAAAATATCATGTGCGGGTTTGTGCAATACATTGTTAAGGACCTCCGCAATGGCTGGTAAGATAAGCTGCTCTCCAATTGTATGGGGTTTCCCCGACTTCGCTATTAGTAAAGATATATTATAGGACGCTCGTAAACCATCATTGTCTCGAATAGATGATGACGCAAACATCGATCCTATGGATGGCCTTTTGTCTAGTTTTTCTTTCAGTGCTTGAAAATATGACAAGGGCTTACTTTTTTTGTTAGCATGTACTCTTGATAAGTGGTCATCCATTTTTGAAGGCTTCATGGCATCGTTACTAAATACTTTTTCACATATGAGACACATCGGGAAGTGTTGATTTGATGGAGATGCAATAAATCCGAACTTCAAGTAGTCCAAACTGTATTGTCTGCATTTTTTTTTCGTGTCCGCCATCATAAAACTTTCAGTAATTCTGCAAACAAAAAAATAAGGAACCTAAATAAAAAACAATAATAAACTGTTAAATTTGCACACTATCTTATTTTTATCACACTCAGTTAATGGATTCTTGTTAAGTATTACTGACTTACTCTTTGATAAACTTTGATACCTATATTGGGAAGTAACTACAGTAGGTAATTAGGTATAGAAACTTCGTATTAGGTAATTAGGTAGAATAAGAACGAAAACCAAAGACTTAAGTGTTAGTAATTTTTACAAATACAATTATACATACCTATTTAAAATATGTTGTATGTTGTGTTTAACACTTTTTCAGTCACTTTACTTCACTTAATTTAGCTTTGTAATAAGTTTGTAATCTCTTGAAATAAATGAGTACTTAGCTATATGAGTTTTTATCGTTCAAGCTCCAACGAATTTCAAAACGCAAATGAACTTTCAACCTAAATGCAAGCTCGTTAAATAGTAAAATATCAGGAACATGTTTGGACTTGATCATGAATTCGTTCGTCTTAATTCGCGTAAAGCCGCTATCACACTATTCAATTTGAACGATTCCAATTTAGGAAATCGGAAGGTGTGATCGCAGTTAGAACAGATTGGATTCAATTAAGAGTTTATCCATTTTCAACTCTATATCTTCGATTTAGAAATCAATTTAGCGTAGTGTGATCACGAGCTCACTACTTAGATTCCTAAATAGGAATCGTTCAAATTGAATAGTGTGATAAGCACTTTATCGTCAAATAGAGAGCAAGTCAAAACGCCGCTGAAAGACGTACGCTCCAACTCAATCTTGCACAAACTTGTCCACATAGACTTGCCGAGTTTTTCATCTTGTACGAACTTGAAACTTTACATTCCTGGAACATTATTTCCTACAAAAATATTAATTATTCTTAGTACACGTAACACAACATAAACAATACAGTAACTACCTACTTACCTATCTTGAAAGTTTTAAATAAGAACTTGTGTTAATATAATAGGGGTCGATTTTTAGACCTCGTCGACCCCCAAAATCACTTTTCGTTTATGTCGACCCCTAGGAAACCGATATCGACCCCAAGGGGTCGATATCGACCACTTTGGGAATCCCTGATCTAGATTATAAAACTACAAATAATATGACGTTAATATCTTATATGCAAACTAAACACATCATGGCATTATGATCCGCCGGGAATCATAAATTCCTGATTCTAACTCTGTAACGGCCTTAATGTTGTCATAATTATTACTGTAATGTGGTCAAAGCGCGAAATAAAATGTCTAGACAAACCTAATAAAGGTTTATAATCATCATTGCATTATGGGGAATCATAAATTTCTGATTCTAACTCTGTAACGGCCTTAACTAAAAAGGCTATTTTTTTAAAATAACTCGCCAAGGGCCAAGGTATAATACTTTTTTTTAAAATTCCAACTATAAAAGTTGGCTGCAAAAAGAATTGAAAATATAGTATATTATACTCACTGAATTTAAAATATGCGGAGAATCTTGGATGCTTTACCTGAAAAATAAATGAAAATTAGTACCGCTATATTCAGTTTCATTAAATGTAATAGCTAGTTACATAACTAGTTAATGTTAATAACATAGCATACCTAAGCAGGAGTGTAATCCGCTTAGATGCAATGTCCGAGACAGTGCACTATAGGGTTATTATGTTAGATTGTCATAGTTACTTGTGATAAGCGTAATGCATTGCAAATTTGCAAAATTTTATTGCTATATGAATGTTCACAGGAAAATATGGAAAATAAAATAAACAAAAAAACCAGTGGCGACGCTTGTACTAGATAGGACCTGTGTCAATTTTTGTCGAGAAGCCTCTCTACCAGACTATACCAGAAATGGGAGGTTATACAAGAACATAAGAAAAAAAATATCAATACATTTAGACTCTAATCTCGCAGGACATACGTACAACGTCGTTTATTTCGTTTCGTTTTATTTGCGAATATTCCTTACACACGTCATGGCCCCTGTAGCCCGGTGGCCCCATATAAATACATACATCCTTATCTATATATATAAAAATCTCGTGTCATGATGGTATGTTCGCGATAAACTCTGAAACTACTGAACCGACTTTGATCAAACTTCATAAATATCTGTTATTTGGTCCAACTTAAAAGATAGGATAGTTTATATGTCATTTTGTTTATTATTATTTTTAAATTATATAATAATAGGGGTTAAAGTATGAAATTGCCGTTTTATTGTAATAGGTACTTCGAATTGACATAGAACCTTCATGGTTTGAGATTTTTGAGTGAAACTTTTTTCATACGGTACCTATGTAGTTCTTCTTTTAAAAAATGTGCAACATTCGATTATCAACTTTCAGTTGTTTTTTTTATTCAGCTTAGACAATAAAGATGGATACTTCGAAAATTCGTGTGATTTTTGAATACGAGTTCCGACGCGGAACTAACGCGGCAGAAACAGCTCGCAATATTAATGTTGCGTTTGGAGAGGGGACTGCTAATGAACGCACTGTGCGATTTTGGTTTAAACGCTTTCGTGATGGAAACTTCGATTTGAAGAACGAACCACGTGGAAGACCGCCCACACAGGTGAATAACAATGATTTGAAAGAGATGGTGGAAGCCGATCCGAGCCAAACTACCCAGGAATTAGCGGCATGGTTTTACGTTACCTTACCAACAATATTGACTCATTTGCGTCAAATCAATAAAATAAAAAAATATGAAAAATGGGTGCCTCATGATTTGACTGATCTGCAGACTCTACAGGAACTGCAATTAGAAACCATTCGTCACCCTCCGTATTCGCCAGACCTTGCTCCAACGGACTACCATTTTTTTCGTGATTTGGACAATTTTCTGCGTGATAAAAAGTTTTCTTCTCAGGAGGCAGTGCAAAATGCTTTCACACAGTTTGTCGAATCTAGATCACCAGAGTTCTATCGCAAAGGCATAAATGAGCTTCCTATTAGATGGCAGCAATGTATAGATAATAATGGTAATTATTTTGATTAAATAAATATGTTAAATTAAAAAAAAAACGAATTTTTATTTTTCAGTACAAATCGGCAATTTCATACTTTAACCCCTAATATTATTAACATAGCGCCATCTGTTGATACTTATTCAATACAGCAATTATTTATCTGTGAGTTCCATAAGGTTCTCACAGATGGCGGTGTAAGGTAATTTATTGGCTGGATTGATAAAAAATTGCACCCGTGCGAAGCCGGGAGCGGGCCACTAGTACCAGTATAATTGATACGGCTATACTGCGGTAGCTACGCCCCTGTATAATAGACACACAGACAGCCGATATTTATGTACATAATTATGTAGAAACTACAATCGGCAATTCAAGGCACACGGCCTACAATAGTATCAAAGATTACGTTAAGTAATGAGGGAATTTTGAATTTTGTAAGCCGACACTTACAAGAAGATTGCATAATGTTGGGAAAGTTCCGTGTTGAATACATTAACGCCGCCTCGACTGAATAGCTATATCGGAAACTAAAAGGCAATATCCGTCGGGAACTTGCGAGGTTCTGTTGGGAGCACACACATCACCTCAAACTGTTACAACTTACAATTACGGGTTTAGGACACCGTGACAGCGTGTTAGACACAGAACACTATATTTATTTATTTATTTATTTATTTATTTATTAAACAAGGCCCCCAACGAGGCAGGCATCAAATTAAAACACGTTGTTCAAAATAATTTTCACTAGGCGGATGCTGCCGCAATTATAGGAGGCTCAGCATGCACCAGTGAGAGCTCCAAGCAACATCCCATGTAGATACTAAACCTAAATCTAATCTAATCTAAACTACTAATGATAATGATAAAAAAAAATAATTTAAAATAATTGAAATAATAATAATAAAAATGTCACATTACATGTCACGACCAACAACTAAATATTCAAATACAATCAAATGCAACAAAACAAATAAATAAAATTAAAATCAAATTAAAATCAAAATGATTTTAATTAACTCATAAGGAGGCCACAGACTAAACAAAAGCAATGACACTTGCGAAATCATTCTCTTGTCAAAACGTCAACTGTCATCGTCCGGAACGAGAAACGCAATATTTGTTTTGAGCTTATCAATATTATTATTATTATTATCATCAATTAAAGGCTCTATACATGATACTGAAACTAAATTGACGATTTTTACAATTTTTTTCTGTATGTATGTATGTTCCTGATACGAATTAACTGATTTTCATGAAACTTGGTAGATAAACATTTGGACGTACGGGACACAGGATAGGCTACTTAATATTTTTCAACGCGGACGAAGTCGTGGGTACCAGCTAGTATCGATATATATTTCCATCATTTTTATTTTCATTTAAAAGTTCAAAGACGCAAAAAAGTACATATTATTTCCCAAGACAAAAGCAGATATAGTAACTTAATTTCAATGGTAAATTGAACCTAAGACTGCTAGTTTTCAAATGTGAACCATAATAATGAGAAAGTTTTGTATGAGACTCAACCCGATTGAATGCAGAGCACCGCTTTCAAACGAGCCACGCCTTTACCTAACTACGTAGGTACCTACGCTAAGACATGTTTGTGTGCGACATAGTTTAGAACTACAAAACCGATTTACTTTGGGATCGCTCTGCTGTAACCCGTAATAAGTTGAGCTATCTTCTCGTAGAGGTACCACCGTAATTAACTAGTAAATTATAACTGGAATAGTATATCATTATGACTATTTATAAATAGAACGATCTTTATAAATAAAAATCGATGTGTATGAACCGATTGTCATGAAATTTTGCATACAAGTTGTCACGGTTTCAGAAGAATACCTTAATAGAAGAGCTTGAAGGCTTAGAAGAGAAGCTACTGAAGGCTATACAAATGGGCTTCAGAATGAAGAATGTAGGAACCGCGCACACATACCCTCTGGTAGCATATGTGCTTTTATTTCAGAGCGGTCTTTTCTATAAGTGGCTAGTTGCCTAACTAAAATACGCTCTCAGTTTGATTCAACATTTTCATATATATATTATTACTTATGTACTATGTGCAAACAATAAATGTCGAGAGACGAGTTCGTATTATCCTTAATGTGATTTATTAAGCAAATAGATTAATAATAATTAAGTAGAGGCTGTGTGCATGTGTTTGATCAAGTTATTGAAGATATGTGCCTAATTGAATTAATACCGCGTTAATTGTTCTGAAACATTTCTACGTCAAACTCAAAGAAAAGAAGGAATTAAGCCGCTCCTTAGAAATATGCAATTTTGAATAAAGTACCTACCGATGTTAGAAACGTTTATTAAAATCAGAGACGGGGAACAATAATTTTTTTCAGAAAAAAGTACTGTTTCCGAGGGATAATTTAAAATTTATAAAAAAATATGGCGTCGTCACTGTCATCACAGCAATAAAGGTCATATATATGCAGGTGTCATATATAATGAAGAGCTTTATAATATTAATTACAGCGAGCAATGTGACTATAGTAAAATTTTATGAAAATATAGAAACTTATACTCGTACAAGACAACGGAATAAGATCGTTAAACTTAATGACTGCCTAGAGTTCGCGACTCTCCTTAGGTCTTCCTACTTATGTAATTCATATTCATTTAGAACCGTATTTTTAACACCTGTTTGATATTAGTTTCCACAAGAAATAAAACAATTGATCTAGATTAGACTTCGCACAAAGATAAATGACCTAGATCAATATCTAGGGCACTCATTTACCGGGTAGTGTAGGTATTCCGTGACATAATACAATTAGAAGTACCTACTTAAAATATGTTTTGATAAATTGAGAAAATAACGTGTAATAATAGATTTTCTCATAACGATACAAATATAATTAACTAGCTGTTGCACGCGACTTCGTCTGAGTAACTTTATAAAATATAGTCTATGTTACTCGTTGATAATGTAGCTTTCTATAGATGAAAGAATTTTCAAAATCGGTCCAGTAGTTTTTGAGTTTATTTATTACATACAAAGCTTTCTTTCTTTATAATATTAAGTATAGATAAGTATATAAGTATAGATATATCTTTATAAAATATAATATAGCCGAAGTTATTTGTTGATAATGTAGCTTTCTATATGTATTTTTTTAATCGGTCCATTAGTGTTTGAGTTTATGAAATGTCAACATCTTGATTCTTGATGAATATGTTATAGTCAAGCAAGACGAAATATCTTGTTGTTATTAACTGATTATTCTGTGTTTCTTGGAAATTAATATTGGTTTTACGATATGCGAGTATGTGTTAATTCCACAATAGAGCTATAGTAACCGGGTAACTAAGGCTTCGAAGCGAGGGGAATGAAATAAGACCTAAAATTGAATATAAAGTTAGCACCGCACGCGTTAACTCGCGAGTTCTGGTACGCTGAGTCAGAATAAAACTTTCTATTACAGATACAGAATAATCCATGCAGATATCTCGATAAAGACAAAATATGAAAACCTGAGAAAATATACATATAAACATGAAAGAGATACTTCATTATATATAAAGATATCAAAGAGATAATTAATTTGGTAACTCGTCTGGCGGCAGTACCCATCCCCACAGATTCATGATCCTACCTATACATAAAAAATAATTCTATTCATGTAAGCTCTTTGAATGATATTATCACAATGAAATTGAAAAGCAACAAAGTACATTTCGTAGTTATTAAAATTAGAAATAAGCGAACAAACAGACATACAAATATGTAAATTAAAAGACTTCTAGTCTTTATATAAATATTTTTAACAAACAATTATGTCCATTGTTATGAACGTTTCAGTAAAAGAATATGAAGATACGAATTGTTCAAAACATTTCACTTTTTGTTGCGCAGTGTAGTTTTGTTGTTTAAAAATAAATACGAGTAACGGAACAAGGGAATCCTTTCAGAACAAACATCTTTTCCTAATTTTTTTTTTGTTACCTTTTGTTTGGAGAATCGTGCCCTCGCTTTCGGGGTGTCTCTGTTTACGACTTAGCTAATACGTACGTAGATATTTGAAAGGAAGTCCCCTTTAAAGCAGGTCTAGCATTAATGCTAGACCGGTTCATTGCGCCACTTGTAACTTAACTTGTAACTTAACTCCATAACTCCATAACCATACTACTTGTAACTTTTTACCTATTAGACGTAGAGAACTAACATGTACACAAAAAATTTGGGTAATCTTGTCTTCTTTATATAATCCTAATGCACTTTTGTCATTCAATCGACAGTTAAGGAGTTATAAAATAAAATACGAATTTTGTTACATTCAATCCAAGATGGCGGCTCGAGCGGGTCTCCTAGAGGTCGAAAATTTGAATTTTTATAAGACTGGTTTTTACACCTTTTCTGTTGTAAGAGAAATAAAAGGCGTTATTATTTATTATTATGTGTGTATAACGTATATAATATGTAACGGTGAAAGCGTAGTTTTACCACCGTCGCCCGTCCACATGGCTCTATCTTAAGTTCTTATTTTATCTGAGCATACAATAAACTATTAATAAAACTAAAAGATCGGTAAAGTGCATTCGCTAAAATAGTGCACGAAGTGGCTGCAATGTTTTAGTTACATTTTGAACAGCGTCTACATTTAGCTCGGAACTAGGCTTTATTTGAGCGAAGTGGGTGACCTGAATACTTAAATAGACGTTAACTGTCGCGGGACGCAATCAGGTCTACTGACGAATGGCTGACGGATATATTTATTAAATGTATAATATATTCATTCATTAAGTAAATACCTAATGGCTTCGGGGGGCTGAATCTTATGTAGAGGCCAAGGTCTTTCTGACTGTGACTTACCACACAGCAAAGAAAGAAATAAAAGAAAAATGTTGACACAAAATATGATGTAGACAACTTGATTCGCTCGAAACAGCCATACATTTACATAATTTTCCCGACCCTTTATCAACGCAGTTCAAACAAACATCGTGTGACGTCACTTAATAAACTTCCCAACGTCATCATCATATACTGAACGTATTCAGCATTTTGTCACTGATGGATTGCGACCACGGAACAGAGCGAGGCTGTCAAATCAACTTTCCGATAATAGGAACAGATCGACGAGTTGCAACATTTCATTATTGCCATTAAGCTCCAAGATAAGCAGAGCTTGTATTATGGATGCTTGACAAATATATAAATAGAATAGGTACATAGAAAACACCCAGTCTGGGAAATCACGCATAGTTCGATCACGTTTGTGATCAGCGGGGATCGAACCTGAGATCTCTGATACAGTAGGCAGAGCTACTATCGCTGAGCCAAAGTTACTGCTTAATGCATCTACATCAGTCCATATTTGTTTATTCTTATTTTAAGAAGAACACTAGCGTACAAGTTCTACAAACAGTTTTATCCGCGCCGCGCGGTCATGTGTTTCAGGCCTAATAGCACAGATTAAATAAGAGTTACTGCTAATAGTACTAAGAATTGAAGAATAAAAGGGCTAATAATAATAAAAGCCAGTGAAATATAAATTCATAGTTATAAAAGATCAATAAAATCTAGTGAAAATGGATTTTATAACCAGAAGCTTATACAGAGCTTTGAATGTGAATCCAGATTGAAGTTATAAAAAAATTTCAGGAGAGGTTACTTTGAACGCAGCTAGCGATTAATGCAAATCACAGATTTAGTAGCTAATCCAGCGGTACTTCTAATTTTTAGTTAGAAGTAGTTACAAAAGTCAGCTAACTAATAACTCTTCCGTTACACATCTATTATTACAAAAAAAAGGTTGCCAAAAATGTATTTGAAGCCTTAGTTTAAGAAATTATAGAAACGACTTGTTTCAATAAATTTATTAAAACATATTTTTATTCAAAATTCGGGAGGTCACCTGACGTTCCACTTGATGGTTGGTGGCAACGTCGCCTGTAAACAAAAGCCTATACTATATGCAAAAAGCGCAGCCAACGTTTATCGAATGAGAATAAGGAATAAGTGTAGGGAATGTGTTCTCTTACAATCATCTCTTACTAACTCACTGAAAAACAACATGCTTTTATATCATGGTGATCTTATGTAAAAGGGTAATCTTATGTAAAGGCTTGCTCAGTTAATGACTGCGTAACTCAGTGTGCCTTGCCATCGCTAAACTAAAGCTATTTTTGACTAAATGACACATAAAAGCTGTAATAAGTTAGTAAAACCTCACGTGTGAAATCCCAAAATGTGTGTGTTTTTAAATTTTATTTGTGGATTAGAAATATTTAATTATCTCAAGTAATTTTGTGTCTATAAGATTTATAATCTGTCTAATAATCTGCAAGTCACACTACTTCTAATATAGTACTAATTTATTTATAGTATGACGTTAATATAAAATATAAACGTTATAATTCCGCTCCGCTCGACGCTCTCGCATCTACCACGGTCACACTCTATAAATGAGACACTATTGTGTGTCTCGTTTGCATAAAAATGTGAAACCTTTTATTATTTCATTCCTATCACAAGGTTATGAGGATACAGTGAGAAAGAAATAAAATTGATGTTCTATTTTGAACCATATGGTTCAAAATTGAATTGATTTGTTACAGTCGGTTTTATTAATAACTTCTTCCAAACTATCTTTTTGATACGGTTTTCACTAATAGAACGTGCGATCAACGATGAAGGTGTATGTAATTTGCAGAAAAAAATACAAAAATTTACTTGTAAGTAGGTACTTATACAATATATTGGTGTATCCATATCTGAAAACACATTATGTAGGTATGTACACTTGTATACGAGTATAATTAATATTTTTATAATGTGATTCATTTGACTAACAAAACATCAAATTCTTTTCATTCCGGTTAAAATTTCCACATTAATTATTTTATATTTTTGAATTTAATTTCCTAATATTAAAAAAAAAATTAACTACACACACCGGCATATTTAGCGGAACATAAAATAAAGGTTTGATATCAGTATCATATAAGGTTGCTGGCTGGTTTATACGTCACTTAATTTAAAAAGAAATATTTTCAAATTAAGAAAACAACTGAACATCACATTTTATGCAATTGTTTTAATTTTATTCAACTACACCTTATCTGGAGCGAACTACGAGTATTTCTTCCTTCTGAGTTTGATTTAAAATTTCATTGAAATACTGTTTTTTGTTAGTTTTTTTTAATCGCGTATCTTTCTGGAGTTGAGGACTGAATTATGCCTGACTTAGCCCCAACGGAGATTGCCAGGGCATTCGAAATGCGAAGAAATGGTCAAACCTAAAGAGTGATATCCAGAGATCTTCGTCGACCAGTTTCAACGATCCATCGCAGTATCCAACGGTTCAGGGAGACCAGTACTTATGTGAGAAGAGCAGGACAAGGCAGAAAAAGACGCACTTCGAGTAGGGATGATCGTTTCATTCGGCTTCATGTACGTAGGAACCCCCGTTTGACGGCCGTCCAAGCCCGACATGAGTTAGAAGCAGTGCGGGGTGTAACCGTAAGTGAGCGTACGGTACGAAGAAGGTTCGAAGAAGCTGGTTTGGGTTCATTTGTGCCCGCCAAGGCTCCAAGGCTCGAGGTAAATCATCGTAGAAACAGGTTAACTTTTGCTCAGGAACATCGACTTTGGAACGCGGACCAATGGAGTAAGGTATTGTTTAGTGATGAGTGCAGAATTCTCTTAAATCAAATTGACGGCAGGCAAAGAATATACAGACGCAAAGGAGAACGATACATTCAGACAAATTTTGAAACTACAGTTGCATACGGTGGTGGATCAATAATGGTTTGGGCGGGCATTTGTTTGGGAGCTCGCACAGACTTGGTAATGATTGACAGAGGGAGTCTGACTGCAGACCGCTATATCAGAGAAGTTTTAGAAGAAAATGTCGTACCGTTTGCCCCATATATCGGTGACGATTTTGTTTTTATGCAGGATAATGCTCGGCCGCATACCGCTCGGGTAACTCAAGCTTATCTTAATGATATGAATATCACTGTTATGGAGTGGCCGGCGAGATCACCGGATATGAACCCAATAGAGCACGTTTGGGACTTGCTGAAAAGAAAAGTTAAGTCCAGAATTCCAGCTCCTGCCAACGTGGGTGAACTGCGAATCGCCGTAGTTGAGGAATGGCGGAGTCTATCCCAGGAGACCATCGATAACATCATTCTCAGTATGCCTAGACGGGTAGAAACTTTAATAAAAGCACGTGGAGGAAATACGCGATATTAATCACCATTTTTCTAATTTAATTAATTGTTATTTTAATATTAATTTTCACTTTTCCCGGTTACATGAAAAGTTCAAAAATGTAGCATTTTTCACAAATAGCCTTTACTCGCAAAATCTGTTCTTAATGTGATCTCATTTTAAGTAAAACAAATGAAACTTTAAATAACAAAAGAAGTGTAGTAAGTAGATTTTAAAATAAAACCATATTTTTTTAATTATGGACCTTTTTTTGTGTTCCGCTAAATATGCCGGTGTGTTTATTTAAAGTGGTTAATTTTTTATCTTTAATTTGGCAGTATCCCTTCCTTCGATAATTCCTATGTTATCATATATTTCTTTGTAAAAATTCTATAATTTCGATGACGTCAGTCTAGGCTTTGTTTGTTGTGAGCCAGTATGATATGCGAGAGGCGACGCAGTGGCGCCGTCTCCATCGTTACGTTTCTAGGTTATCGCTGTTTACGCAAAACGACAGCTATTACACTAATTATAATAAAGTGTAACACAACACGTACATGTACGCCCTCTTATATAAGACTTCCGAGTGAAAGAGTCCTTACACTTGATCCTATACACTACGAAACCAATTCTTAACTAAAATTGAAACTGGCTGAAAAGCACATTAAACCACTCATCCAATGGGCTGTTACAATAGTGTTATGTAAGAAAGTGATTCCTGCTGCCAATCCGCTCCATCTAATCAAATAGAAAGCTAGAAAAAATTCATCGTTTTTGAGAGTTTACGAGGAGTGTTAGAGGCGAAAACCCCACGTAAAACAGGCATTATCATAATCCAGTGTTGCCACATTTGCATAAATTCAGGGCTCGTTAACTCGGGGCGGATGCGGGTAGTCGCGAATCGGCGGGAATCATACGACCTCGTCTCGTATTCGTTCAGAGTAATTACACTTATGTGAAAATATTCCCAAATGTGATTCTTTTGTGTAGAAATAGTTATTTTAACAAAATTACGTAATAATTCTCTAAATAGTATGTAGCTAAGTTTGCGTAATGTTTGTGCGTATGTAACGATATCAATTATATATAGAATATATTATATAATACTATTATATTGAAGGATATAAATAATGTTGATATCTGTAACTCAATGGCAGCCAACATATTGCTGAGCTTCGAAATTATATTTTATTATCGGCTAGACAGTGAAACAAACCCTAATAAGTAGTTTAATTTAGAGTAATATGACATAATTAATATACATTTAATTAACAATATACGAATCAGTGTTTGTATATTGTATGTCGAGTAATAGTGTTGTATATTGTTTGTATATTTACCGTGGAAATAAAAAAGGTACATAAAACAAAAAAAATGTGTTTTATTTTTACAGTATGAGTTATTTACAAGTAAATTTAGCTTAGTCTGAAGTTTAGAGCAATATTTAATATTTGTTTAATAATTGAAGTCGGAATTCAGAAGGAAAGTTATCACAATTTAAATATGTATTGAAATCCATACAAATTGCATAGCAACTACTTTCATGTGTATTTTATCTTAAGATAGTAGTGAAATCTTATGTATAATTTTAAACTAAGTTTTATAAGGATATAACACCTGATTTTTGTAATATTTTTTAAAATATTTTCTATAACAAAAAAATTTATTGAACATAATAATGGGGCTATTATTTTGTATACTATTTTATAGACCCGAAAAAAGTCAAAAGTAAATAAAGCATTTAATAACAATAAATGCCAAGTCAATATCCTTACTTAGATACTGAAACATAATAGCAAAAGCAGTCCGTTTCAAAGACTTTAATATTTCTTTGCTTCTACCGCAATAAGTTAAGGGAGAGCCGTAACGATGTTGCTATTCCGTAGATAATAAATCTAACTACGGAATTTATCTCTCTAAAGGTTAACTGTACGTGAGATACTTAAAAACATTGTTCGATTGTAGGAACATTACCTACTTATGTTTCAACAAAATAAAACTGGGAAGCCAGTCTACTGCATAACCACACGCTACGCGGTTTACTTTTTTTTACTTACTTTTATTATATGGTTATCAAATTAATATATCTTGCTTAATGAGATGCTTAATCCTTAGTGGATTCCCCATTAAGCATGTCATGAATCTTTAATCCTAACTAATAATATAAATGCTATAGTGATTTTGTTACACTTACCATGTAGGCAAAAGTAAATTTAATGTTCACTGAGGAGTCTACAAGTACACTAACTTGAATATAGAAGAGTACGTGTAAACAAAACTTATGACGTCTTTCTCTACGAATATTTCGTAGCAAGCTACGGACGCTACGAAGTTTTAAGTACTGGCAGTTGTGTAGCGAACACATGGCGGCTACATTGTTCGAGTACTTGTCTACGAGCCCTGCCTCATTATTGTCCGCACACTGGCGGAATATAAGGAAGTGTACCTACTTGCAGAGCTCTTCTTAAAATCTTATCATACGCTCATATAAACTCCGGAGGAATATCTTTTAGACGTTCTTACGTAGAGAAGGTAATGAGATCGCCGCAAAATACAAGACATTACTTTTCTCTTTAGGCTTATAAATAATTGGGTATATTTTTTTAAATAATGCAGTTTACTTCGGTTAAAATAAACCTAGGTTTTTTTAACCAACATGGGAAAAATTTGGCGATGACATTTTATTGTTTATACTAACTTTACCCGCGACTTCGTCTGCGTAGTATTCGTACATGTAGTATTTCTGTATTCGGTATGACTTTTGTTTGTAAAGTGATTGGAATGAAACAAAAACTAAATGTTACAGGAAGCTTGCTAAAACACGAGTAATCAGTAAAAACCGCATACAAATTGGTTAAGCCGTTGAACATATCGTGCACCACATATCAATATGAAAGGTATGTTATTCCAGATAGATACAGGGTATATGTATACTAATCCCCCCAATTTCTCCCGACCGAAGCCGGGGCGAAGTTAATCCAATCTTCATATGATTACCTACGAATGTCTTATTCATATTAAAATTCTTCATATTATTCGGATTTATTTTGCTAAAAAGTTTAAAAGGGGGTTGTAAAAAGATTGTGTGCTAAAAAAGGGCTAGATAAAATTGTATTTATTAGTTTAACCTCAGCGAGTTGCCTGTAGCCCGCAGCTTCTGAAAACTGAATCAAAAAACACATCAACTTAACAAAAAACCTAAGAAGCTCCAATACTGGAATGTGGGTGAAAGTTTCCACAGCAATCTGTCGCCCATAAATTCGGAGGGCTTCTCGGTAATCCTTTTTTTCGTTAAACACGTAATCTTTTTGCCGCGGGCAATTTTCCTTGAAAAAATGGCATCCGATGGCCCATTAACGTAGCACGCCAAACGCTATGCACAATCGATCGCTCTATAAATAGTGACAACCCTAGCCGGTCGTGTTAATATTTCAACATTAGGGCTGCCGATGGAACAGTTAAAAATTAAAATGTACTGCTGGAAATCGAATTTGTTTAGTGATCGAGCGGGAGTAAATTGTTTCGATAAGCTTTGTTTTTTTTTTTTGATGGATTGTGATTGTGACTTGGTCGGTGATTGATTTGTTTACATTCAATTAGGCAGCAAAACAAACGGCCGAAATAATTACAAAGCGGATTTTCAATTAAAAAAATTGGTTACATAAGAAACAAGCGACCTGCTTCAGGCTTAGCCTGGGATACATTTTTTGTATTTACACAAACCTTACTCGTTTATTCCTCTTTCCATTAGTGAAAAAACCGTATCAAAATCCGTTGGGTGGTTTAGAAGTAGTTAGAATAGAAGTTGGTTTAGAATAGAAGTAGACGCGGACAGTTTCGGCGACTTGGTTGTAAATTTTTTTTTCTACTAACATTAAAGCTTAATTGGGTTTTATGAACCTTCTGTGAAAAATTATCTTACTAACGGTGAAAACCGCATCAAAACTTGGGTGGTTTAGGGGGTTAGCGGATAACACCGACAATTTATGTTACGTCAGGTAACGGTGGACAGGCTGACGGACTGCTTAAAGGTGACTATGAACACAGCTCGTCTGGCGACAGAAACCACCCCCTTACAGAGGACCATCGTGGAACAACAGCACGTGTGCTGATGTGTTTCGGTAAGTGAGTAAAGGATGCCAGAGCTCACTTCTGTATCATTACTGTAGCGTATATACTAGCTATTTTACGTTGTATAGGCGAAGGCAATCACCTATATAATATTTAAAAAAAAAAATTAAACCTAAGTAACTAAAGATTTTATGTACTCAACCAAAATTATATTTAAATCTTTATTCGGGTTAAGAGTAGAAATATAAGGGATAATTTTGCAACCCTGTTGAGAAAGTTGTTTGCAGTATTCAGTGGCGCTTGTAGGCGAAACTTTAGAACGAAAACCGAGTGCTTCGCTGTGCAAAGTCTGCATTTTGTATTTATGCATTGCTTAGCAACATTTTGTATTCGACGCACATTTTGCTCGTATTATTAACTTAGCATAAAGGTTAAAGACATATTGTAAATATCTTTACATTAATATTAATTTAACTAATATTAAATGAGTATAACTTAATATATACGTAACTTAATAAGAACATTGTTCACATAGAGAGTTTAACCAAAACAATCTTCGAGTTGCATTTCAAGGCAAATTGAAACAAGATACTCGTAAAATTTATTCGCCAATTAGCGTTACTTGATAAGTAACTCACTTTACTTGTAGTTGGTGAAAGAGGCCCTTAGAGGTATTCTCAGATCTACACAACATACAAAAAAAAAGTTATAAAAAATCGGTCGAGCTGGCCGTTTCGGAGGAGTTTGGTTACAAACACTGTGACACGAGAATTTTATATATATACTAGATACACGCTCCCGGCTTCGCCTGCGTTCAAAATAAAAACTACCCTTTAAGTTGGACCAAATTACACATAGTTACGAAGTATTATCAAAATCGGTTCAGTAGTTTAGGAGTTCATTGGCCTCAAACATGTGACACGTAATTTTTATATATATAGAGATATAAATACATAAATTTTCGTAAAATTTGAATTAGCACGTTATGTACCTAATCAATTATTTTGCACAAATAAACCGTGGTACACTTTTTTTTAATAGGTATCGTACTATGATCGACAGCGCTTTGCAGCAACCTGAGGCATTGCTTGTGTTATTGGCGACGGTAGCCATCTACTGATGGTAGACTGTCTTTCGACTTTAAAAATTAAAAAAGTTTACTTGTAAATAAGATCATTTTTATTACAAATATAACGTAGATTCGTGCCATATATTATTATAATATGATATTGGCTCGCTATATATAACTACGGCATGTAACGTCTTTAAATAGTGAACGCTCCGGAGCATTTAATGGTGTGTCCGAAAACTTGTAAAGAGGGAATTTCTCTTTTGGAATACACCATAAATAGCTATTCCACAGAGCGTGTCGTGAAATCGACCACAAATTTATGGGTTTCGCCCGGAAGACCGTTGCGCTGTTATTCGCCAACCGCCGAGCGCAGCGATGCACTTTAGAAATACGTGTGTTTTGTACTACCTAATACTTTAGCTACCATTATTATTTCATGATCATAAATTTTAAAATAAAAGGCCACAAGACGTCGACTGCGGGACACAGGTTTACCCGATAACTTTCCAATAGGACCGTCACAAGCAGCTTGGATCCACAGTCAACCTGATCAGATTTAAAAATTCTTTCAACTATAAAAAGCTACATTAACAGCGAGTAACATATGCTATATTTTATAAGGTTACGCGGACGAAGTCGCGTGCAACAGCTAGTTAAAAATATGTTTAGAATGATTCATCTTCTATATATATAAATCGATATAAATGAATCGATGTGTGTATGTATGTTGCCTATGTACTGCAAAACCGATCACGGTGAAATTTCAGGCAATATATTAGTCACTGATTTTTTTATTGTTTTTTTTGACAATTTTGTATCATATTTTCATGCATGAAACCAGTAAACACCTTAGCTCGTTAACTTCAGCGCACTTGCATCTTAACCAAAGCCAAGTGGACCGTCAGCCTGTCTGCTAGCTTCACATAAAAAATATAACTCAAGTTTAATGATGCAGACTTAATAAATGATCAAAGCAGAACATTGTTAATATTATGTGTACACAAACTAATTGGATTGTTGGAAGAATGCGGACCGTAAGAAAAGTTGATCGGCGATGGTGAAATCTTGGCGAAATCAATAATCTATTGCGATGAGAGTTGTTCCTCAAGTTTTGATTAAATTATACAAGATATAATCTTTGGGGAATTGAAACTTGGCTGAATACAAAATAAAGGCGAGCGCACACAGAGAACATTGGCCTTTAAATTTACAACTTCGCATTGAGCTATAAGGACTGCTTACACGAGCAAGCTAAGGATACGCCTATAGCGTAGATAGATATAGATAGATTTAAAGTTGACTCAAATTTCGTCCAATAAATTGTTATTCAAATAGTTTATAACAGCGTCCAATTATGTAACATTTCGTCGGAAAAGACGTTGCATGTCGCCAACGAGTATGTCATTAAAACTTGTCGCGTGTACAAGATATTACTCGTCGGAAATATCTCGGCGACTCGAAAGAATGTTACACTACACGCTACAGTCGGCAATAAAAGTGTTTAAAAAAATAAATTTAAAATTTACTATTTTTTTTTTTAATTATTGTTTTATTGTAATGAAACGTCTAATCTATATTAATTAAAAACAAAACAGTCAATAAAAGCTAAATAGTCCCCAGTACAAGGAACTTAAATTTTTTTGACACATACAAATGTAAAACTTTGTGAGTGCCTTTTTTGCGATGAGTCCGACAAACTTTTCTAATGCGAAAGTTTCTTAAATTAATTTTATTAAAAAAAAATCCAAAAATCAACGTTGTATATACGGAAAGTCATAGTGACGTCATATCGACAATTCCAGGAATCGAGTATTCGAAAACGCAGCAGCGCCGAAACTTTCGCATTAGAAAAGTTTGTCGGACTCATCGCAAAAAAGGCACTCACAAAGTTTTACATTTGTATGTGTCAAAAAAATTTAAGTTCCTTGCACTGGGGACTAAAATATCTAAGTAACAATAACAGAAAACAGCATCGAGGGAAAGAATGCGGAATAATACACGTGCGAATGGCGTTGGCGACGGTACTAAGGCGCATTCTTTCGAGTCGCCAAGATATTTCCGACAAGTAGTACGTATCTATTTGTCCGCCTACTATTATCATAACAACCTTGCTAAAATTGCCGCTTTGAGGGATATAGTACTCACAACATACATTGATGATGGTGGCGCGTGTTATTTTGGAAATCGATACGTTGCGGTTAGGAGCAAATGGACCATTAAATACTACGTGAAATGAAAACGTCCAAACCATGACTGTATGTATGTATTTGTATATAATATGAGAATGAAATTGGTCCGTAACCGCAGGATAAAAGCATTATTAGTCAGACACGCTCCTACTATATTTGTAGGTACTTGAAGTTCAGAAATAACTGGGTTCCTTAACAAATTACGCTTTGTTTTAACAAGTATGATTCTGGTGAAGACGAAATCACTAAATTACTGAGGAAGACGAATACACACCATAGCTCTTATTTCCTTTTAAATAGATCTCACTTTTTGGTGATTTTTTATACGAGGTGGGAAATTTTCAAAAAGATGCCTTATGAAAAACTGCCACATGTTAGATTTCTACCCACTAAAACCTCATAAATCTTTTTGTTTAGTAGCTTTTATTTTTGTTTAGAGCTTGTTTTTTTATTTCAAAAAAAAACAGTCTTTTTTCCCACTTCGAATGATTGTGGTTGAACACTAGTTAAAGTAATATGATAAACCTAGGTTAATTAATATTTAATTGACTTATGTTAAATGACAATAAGCGAGATTTATTAAAAATAACCTTAACTGAAATAGTGACATGTAATGTAGTGTGATAGTGTCATGATAACGCAGTTCAAACACCACCTTATCAACAGCCCACTAGCTTTATCCCTGGCTGTGTTTATGCTTATAGACTTAATAATAAGTTCTACGGTAGCCACGCATCGACAGGTGATCCACCTGCCTACCTGCCATCTAAAAGCATTTACTTATCGTTAGTATAATTTCATTATTTGTCATTTATTTGGAATACCGATTTTTATAGGTGTTGTTTTTTTTTTAATAACATAAACTGTTTCGTTCCGTATAATCATAAATTTATATCATAGACCTCAGCATCAATACACTGCCATCCATTATACTTCGAGGCGATCGCTCCATCGAAGGAATGAAATAAAACAAAGCTATAATAAATATTAGAAGCAATAAGCATCCCTTTTAGGCGTCGAATGTCGACTTGAATATCAATTAGTCCCTTAATTCCCCGATCGACGAAAGTTACGGGTAGCCAACAGGAGTACACTAAACTTTTTTTGGAGACAATTTGTTTAATTAGAAAAGTTGTGCCTGCGTTCCGCTGTCTGCTTCACTAACTTAATATTATACTTTCGTTATCTCTTTAACGTGTAATGTACTTATTTTACGACAAAAGATGGTTGACATGCTGAAGTCTAATGAGATAGAAGATGAGAGGAAAAGAGAATGGTTTGCCATTCCTTAATCACAGCAGGCTTAAGAAAAATATGAACTAAAGATAGAGAGCCCCTGTGGACAGCAAAGTGAAACCGGCAAAACTACGCCTTCGCCACAAAAATTCAATCAAACTATGCCTCGCCTTATTAAAATTTTGACTAGTCAAAATGCCGAAGTATAAGAAAGCCTAATAAAATAAAAATCAGGTCCAAGTACTCTTGGAAACCAATATGTTCAATAAAAATAAAAACAACACCATCTATGGTTCTTATTGGGTCTGAGCAGCAGACATGCTGTTTCATAGTGCACCGCAGTGTGCCCTCCGCCGCTATTCATTTTGATAACCAACAATGCAAGTAAAATACATTCTGTAAAGAGCCCGAGGCTTGAAATGGGGCGTGAATAGGCGCCGAGGCTTCATAAAAACCTAACTTAGACTGCACCACAGCAGCTGTGAATAGCGGTACACTAAGTTATTACTAAGTATTGCATCGAACTCATTACAACAACGTAGAATTTGCACAAGAATTATTCACAAGTTGTAGTATAGTATAACAGTCGATAATATATCGATATATTGTGTATATATATATATACCACCTAAATGCACATATACATATATGTATGTATATGTGCATTTAGGTGGTCACATCAAGGGGGTGGTTACTGCCGCCACGAGGGCTGCCCAAATGACTGCGAAACGCAGTATGGTCTGCCATTACTTTCCACATCCAGACTAAAACCTATTTTAAAAAATGTTAATTTCCAAAGTTGATCCAAGTAGCACAGTTGATATTAACTTATTAATATAATGACTACAAAAGAGCATACTAAAAATTATAAAAGCAATGTCGAGAAACTGTTTATGAGTTATACTGTGGCATTATCTGAATATTTGACGTTCATATCTGCGAACGTGAAATTTTATTCTTTGCATTCTCCTCTTAATGACGAACTCAGAGGTTCCTTTTGCAACATTGAATATTCTCTGTATTTACATGTTATGTGTATTACTTAGCTGCGTTATTTTTTCTACATATAATGTACTATATAACTAGTAGAAAAGTGAACAGTTAACTTATAAAACTTGCTTTAAAAGTTGGACCATATCTTGGATTGACATGCAGATTGCAAAATATTATATATGATTCTCTTCACATTTGTTCAAATTTCAGAATCTAATGTCATATCCCTTGGATAAATGTCTAATTTTTTCAAGATAAAGAAAACTATTAACAAAGTAATTGAGAGACTTGACTATTTGCAACCGAGTACCTAAAAACTAAGATGCAGAGCCTGGCACATAGATGCAAAATCGCCTGTCTATGTGTTTTTTATAAGATGTACTTCACAGAGTGTGCTAAGGAGCTGCATGAGCTCATACCGCCTTCCCCTTTCTTCCATCGGACATTCAGACGTACGGCTGGTTAACATCCTCGTCTTGTCGAAATCCCTCTTTTTCGGACCAAGCGCTTTAAAATATCCTTTATAATGCGCACTGCCAAGGTTTGGCACTCCCTGCCGGCGTCAGTATTTCCGAGCTCATATATCCCAAATCTTTTCAAAGTTCGAGTGAATAAGCATCTTCTGGGTGAGCTCTTGGCCTCATCTTCGCTACACAGGTAGATGATGGCCAAGAGCAAACTCATCTCTAATCATCAATACTAATAATAAATCTGTAAGAGTCGGTCATGGAGTAAGTTACTTTGTTTTCAGAGATATCGTGTTTATAGGCTCTATACATGATACTGAAACTAAATTGACGATCTTTAGAATTTTTTTCTGTATGTATGTATGTATGTATGTTCCTCCATAACTCTGAAACGAATTAACTGATTTTCATGAAACTTGGTAGATAAACATTTGGACGTACGGAACACAGGATAGGCTCCTTTTTTCTGAGAAATTTGTTTTTATTATCTGTAGTTCCACAAAAATCTAACAGATGGCGATGTACGGCGCACGGGTAGAGTAATTACTCATATATTTTCTTTTTCAACGCGGACGAAGTAGCGGGCACCAGCTAGTAAAAAATAAATAAATAAAAAGGAGTACTGAATATCGACCAGATCACATGACCACACTCGAACGCACCAGACGCGGCAAATTGGAAATAATTCACTTATCAATTTTACACTCGCTTTTTGCGGCTTTATTAAATATTCAATAAAATATTTTTTGAGGGTACATTTTAAATTGATATATTCGTTGCAGCCTGATATCTTTCAAAATTTCGTTTATATAAACGAATAAATAAGTATATACGCTTATAAGTCGACTGTCAAAATTAAGTAGTGGTCTAATAAAAAAATTTTAAATCTAGCTTTTCTTTATTGTTCGTAAACAGTGGAGGTATTTATGAAAAATAGTTGAGAAAATGGACCGATGGCATAAAAATATATATGTCGTCGTTGTCAAACCAAAAATCTACTATGTGCAAAAAGTATAATTTTGAGATATTTGTAAAAACGGTTTTCAAAAAAAATTACATAAAGTTTTGTTTAAAAAACCTAGCAGATTTTGGTTTATAGTTTTAATGTATCTTAGTTATTAAGTTACTGTTATATCAAGCCTTTGGTGTGTTAAATAAATGATATTAAAAAATCGTTAGTATCTATATGTATGTGGAGGGTTTCGCCTGGGCAAGCATGAATAAGTTTAAATTAGGTAAACTTGAAGGAAAGTTTATATTTAACAACTTTTTATGTGTAAAGCATAAATTTAGGGGCATAAATTTTTTAGGGCAAAACTTATAAGAGCCACTTATCCTGCCGTCCTTTATATTATATAAAAAACGCTACGAAAACTTCTACAATAAGATAAGGTCACGTGCTTCAAGAAAAACATATTTACAACAAAAAATAAATTTTGAGTTAAAATTTTAAATATTTTTAAACGACCTTTCAGTAAAAGTACTTTTTCTTGATGAAAGGTATTTCCTTATTTCCCTATTTCCTTATTTGTATTCCTGAAAAAAAATCATGATGTTCGGTTGAGTAGTTAAGGCGTGATAGCGTAACAAATAAACATACAAACAAACTTCACCTTTGCATTTATAACATAATATTAATATCGAATTTAATTTAACTGTATACAATTAAGGCAAACGAGGCAAAATAATCTTGGAAAATCCCTCGTTAACCTAACATTTTTTCCAAGACAAAAAGTACCCTATATGTTAATCCAGGTTCCAACAAACGTGCAAACTTTCGCATTTAATATTAGTAGGATAAATAAATATACATAAGCTGTCTTAAAAGTAAAAATAAATAAAAGGAATCGTTCGGTTGAAGAATGCTTTGTAAACTTTAAAGTGAAGCTGCTATTTTTGCTGAAGCTTTTGTTCACGGAATGCTTCAGTAGAAGCGTACCATACAACATACATTAACATTCCTTCCACGGCCATACCATACTTTTATATTATAAATGTGAAAGTAACTCTGTCTGTCTGTCTCTCTGGTACCTTTTCACGCCTTAAATATTCAACCGATGTTCATGAATATTTGCATACACATACAGGGATACAAAAAAGGAGATATTTTTTGAGGATGAAGTCGCGGCACCAGCTAGTTAATAAATAAATCTTTATTTTGGGCAAACACATGTTTACAGGATTTTTATTTTTACAGACATGGAAATATATAATAATATTTCGTATTTTTCATAAATTATCTAAGTAGGTAAAAAACATGGCAGCCAGTGTGAGTACTGGCTTATAACATTATAAATTATAATATTGAAATTACTAAAACGTAATATTAAAATATGAAAATATATACCAATTAAAATAATCGTTTTTGCCAACCATACAATTCCGCTTACCCCAATTTTAATTTTAGATTAACTTCAGCAAAATGAGAATTTATGTTTAAATAAAAACGGAAGCAAAGAAACTCGTCTGTCAGCCAGAGGAGAAATTATTATTATTAATGTTTTTTTTTTTTATTTTGGAAAACCGTTGCAAATTTATTAAAACATCAACATAAACGCATTTAATAACTTTGAACAAAGTTTACTTATTATAAATCTCACTTATTAACTTCATGGTTAATAAGTATATTCAATGACTTGACTAGCTGTTGCACGCGACTTCGTCTGCGTAACTTAGGTATATAGCCTATGTTACCCTCTGATAAGCTTCTATTAATGAAAGAACTTTATTTCTGTGTTAAATATCATCCAAATTCGTGAGTAGTTTATGCGTGAAATAATATATATAGTTACAAACAAACAAAATCCATCCTCAACTTTCTCATTTATAATCTTCTATATATATATATAAATCTCGTGTCACGATGTATGTTCGCGATAAACTCTGAAACTACTGAACCGACTTTGATCAAACTTCATAAGTATCTGTTATTTGGTCCAACTTAAAAGATAGGATAGTTTATATCTCATTTTGTTTATTATTATTTTTTAAATTATATAATATTATTAAGATAGCGCCATCTGTTGATACTTATTCAATACAGCAATTATTTATCTGTGAGTTCGATAAGGTTCTCACAGATGGCGGTTTAAAGTAATTTATCGGCTGGATTGCAAAAAAGCACCCCGGGTCGAAGCCGGGAGCGGGCCACTAGTATTTATTTATTTATCTATTTATTATCTAACACGTATTTCTAGACAAGATGATAACAATGTCTATAAACCTTTATTAGGTTTGTCTAGACATTTTATTTCGCGCTTTGACCACATTACAGTAATAATTATGACAACATTAAGGCCGTTACAGAGTTAGAATCAGAAATTTATGATTCCCGGCGGATCATAATGCCATGATATGTTTAGTTTGCAGATAAGATATTAACGTCATATTATTTGTAGTTTTATAATCTAGATAATAGTGGAAAAATATTTTAAAATATTGGGATACTTTTCTCATTAGAACTGATTTTAAGCAACCCTTTTTTAAAATTAGCGGTCGACGGACGACGCAGAAGCGAGATATTAATAAAATTATATACGACAAATTATAAAAATATTGATTTTCCAAAAATTCATATCATTTATTAGATAATAGTCAAAAAAAACATACGATTTCTGTAAATTTTCATTCAAGAAAAGTATAATCAAAAGTGTCACTTTTAGTAATTTTTCGTGATATTAAACGTGTTATTTTAGGATCAAATTTGAGATATTTCTGTTTTTTCTTGGACCTAGTATGTGAAGTCATTAATGTTCTAAAAGATTGTGTTATAATTTTTTTAATAACTTGTATATTTATCTGCGTAGGCCGTCGACCGCTAGTTTAAAAAAAGGACTGTTTAAAAACCTTCTAATGAAAATTCACTTAAAAATATTTTTCAGCTATTTACTAGATTATACAACTACAAATAATATGACGTTAACATCTTATCTGCAAACTAAAACATCTGAAACTACTGAAATCATAAATTTTGACTCCAGCGTGATTTTAATTGATGAACGCTCTTAAGACAATTTATCAACATGTCTGGCTATTTGTATACAAGATGCAATTCATCAGTTAGGAGCATAGAAAAACCGGCCGAAAGAATTATATAAATAAATAAATATCTTAACACATTCGACACAGCACCATCTAGTTTCAAATTAAGCAACTATATTATGGATACCAGACAGTTGATATGTTACGGCTAAAGATAGGTGTGAACATAAACTTAAGTTTAGCCGGCTAATCTTAAGTTTATCTTCGAGAGGCGGCTAAAGTTCGATATCATGTTAGTTTGAAAGAAAGAAAGAAAGAAAAGAAATTTTATTGAATCAACACAAATAGCACATGCAATACAAGTTTAATAAGAATAATTTTAATCGTATTAGCAATAGTACCATACTTGCCAGTGCATGCACCAGTGTCTCGACCCAAATAGGCACCCAACTCACCATATGCTGTGTGTGCTACAAGTAACACACAGCGCTGATCTTCCGCTGGGGACCTCATGGTCGGCTTCACGGACGCCCGCCCAAGTCCATAACATTACACATAAATAATATATATCACTAGACTAGAGAAATATATAGCAGTCTCTAATAACATAAATAATTGAATAATCACAATATAGTTTTAAATACATTAATTAATTTATACATATATTAAATATATTATAAGTGTAACCATAAGTGTAAATATATATACTACTGACGTTATTCGAACTGTGATAGAAAAATTAGATAATTGATACTTCTGTTTTCAAATTTTCCTGTTGTTTCTGCCGTTCCTTGAGAAAAAGTTTCAATTTGGTCTTGAACCCGTGCAAACTGTGAAGATTGCGAATTGGTGGCGGTATGTTATTCCAGATCTTACTAGCCGCGTATCGGAAACTACCTCTAAAACTCATTGACACGTGACGTGGCGTGCACAGTTCTCGGGAATGCCTACGTACTTCACCAGATCTGGAACCCCCGATCCATTCGAGTCGCTTATACAAATATTTTGGAGTTTCGTATTTTATTAAACCAAAGAGTAAACTTGCTAAATGCAGTTTCTGTCTAGACCTCATTTTCAAAATTGCATGTTTATTTAAAAAAGGCGTCACATGACTTCGAGGTGGTATTTTAAAACAAAAACGTGCACATGCACTCTGTACTCTTTGGATTAGACGTTGCGTTCGTTTGAGCAGACGAGGACCAAATACTGTATCCATATAGTTCAGTCGAGACAGTACGAGCGTTTCTACCAACTGTATTCGCAATTCTTCACTTAGATACGGCCTTATTCTATACAAAACTTTGAGTTTATAAAAACAAGTTCTAATAGATTGTATAATATGCTGTTCAAAAGTTAAGTTAGCGTCCATAACAAGCCCTAAGTTCCTTGCCTCAAACACACGCTCTATGTTTTTCCCCATAATTGAAATATTCCTTTTAAAATTTAATTTCAAAATTTGATTTTTTGTACCAAAAATTATGTATTTTGTCTTATTTGGATTGAGGACCAAATCATTATTTTGTGACCATTTAGATATATTGGCAAGGTCGTGATTAAGCTTATTTATAGCTGAGTCAGCTTGCTCCGGACGAAAAGAAATGTAAACCTGTACATCATCTGCATATAAGTGGTACTTGCAGTGCTGAATGCTACCTATTATATCTGCAGAGAAAATTATAAACAAAATAGGTCCCAAAACTGATCCCTGAGGCACGCCCCGTTCCAGGGCTGCTACTTCAGAGAGAACACTAGTACCGTCAGTTCTCGATAATTTCACGTATTGCCGTCGGCCACGCAGGTAACTATCAAACCATTTTATTGCCTTTGCATCAAAACCGTAATAACTCAACTTAGATAGAAGTAACGTAGTGTTTATTGTGTCAAAAGCGCGTGAAAAATCAAGAAGAACCAATAGTGTGCACATACCTTTATCCTGTGCCTCAAAAATATTGTCTGTGACATCTAACATGGCCGTTGTCGTACTGCGTCCCTTTCGGAATCCTGATTGATTGTCAGGGAGTATACAATTATTTTCTAGGTAACTAATTACCTGAGCGCAGACAGTTTTCTCGAGTATTTTTGATATGCACGGTAAAATACTGATTGGCCTAAGCTGTTTTAAATCGATTGGATTATTTACTTTCGGCAGAGGTTGTACAACAGCAGTTTTCCACAGGTCAGGGAAGGTCGAGGTAGATATAGACGTGTTGACAATAGCTGTTATGAGGTCAACAGCCTGTGGCAACAGCAACAAAAGCATATTCAAACCTATCTCGTCCACTCCCACAGCATTTGATTTCAGGGTCTTTATGACTTTGTAAATATTGTCAAAGCTTACTGGTTTTAAAGTGAAAACTGCATCAGTGTACCTATGAAATTCATAGTATGTTAGCTGAGAAATATCCATAGTCTGAACGACCGGTAGGCTCAAAAAATAATTATTAATAGCATTTGGATCATTGTAGTGACAGGGTAAATCTTTACTACGAGTATTAGTTGTTAAAATTGTAGACTTTAAATTTTTCCATAGTGTTTTAGGCTGTTGAATTTTATTATTGACGTAATACTCGTATTTAAAGTATGCCACCTTTTCATGATACATTGCTTGATTGACCGTACGCTTAAGTTCCAGATAGTATTCTCTGCGTTTGCGTCGTGAATTTCCATCTTTAGCCGGTTAATGTGCACATTAACCGAAACAAAACGGCTAAAAATGTTTCGATGGATGCGCCGGGGCGAACATGTCGCTTGAGGGGGCGGAGGGGATAGACGATGCGCGAAGACAGACTGGCTGACGGTCCACTTGATGGTAGGTGGCTACCGTCGCCTATAACACAAGCAACGCTATAAGTGCTACAAGTGCGCTGCCGACCATAGTAGGTTTAATTAATTAAGGATAAGGGAGGGATGGGGCTCCTTATTATTTTATTTTAATGACTATAGATATTGTTTTAAGTTTGCAGTTTGCACTGCAGAAGTTTTTTTTTGTAATTTTAAATACAGAAGTATCTGTAATGAACAAATGGTTTCTTATTATTTTATTGAATAGATATTGTTTTAAGTTATTAACGCTGCAGAAGTTTTAATTTGTAATTTTGTATACCTACATAAGTATGTGTAATGAGAGTTATTATTTTTTAATAAAAGTTTTCGTGTCGAAATAGTAAACAATATTATACCGTTTCCTTTTTCATTTGTTTCTACATTTTTAGCCAAGGGCCTGCAGTTAAACTTAAGTTTAGCCGGCTAATGTTAGATGAAACTAACATTAACATCTCCTCGAAGATAAACCTAAGTTTAGCCGGCTAATCTTAAGTTTATGTTCACACCTATCTTTAGCCGTAACAGATATACTACATAGATTACATTTTTGTAAATACATACATATTATAGATACAAACATCCATAACTCAGTTACAAAGGTAAAATGTTACACATAAACATTTGCCCCTAGCGGGATTCGAACCCGCGACCGTTTGGTTAACAGCTAGGGTTACTAACCACTAGACCAAACGTGTCGTCATATGAGTAGGATGAATTGCAGTAAACTTTAATATTGAATGCAGTGTTGAAAAGTAAGCGTGCAATACGTACTTCCGTTGGTAATAGGAGTGGCTGAAATTGCGTGCAGATGGCGCACAGTGGGACACTAGACCGCATTATTGGACAAACTTCGTCATTGCGACAATGAAAAAGTTGGCCACTTTATTTTCCCTTTGGTATCAAATTACATTTAGTTTTACGTATGACAAAGTATTTTAATTATTGTTTAAGCATTACTCTTACTTTACTGTTCCAATTTAAGTATTATTCTTAAGGTGACAGTACTCTTTTGATACAAACATCAAAAACGTTTGCTGCCTTTATAACTTTTTCTTTCAACTTAAAGGCTTACAGGAACTTATAGGAACAATCTTTGATCATAGGTACATGTGTAAGTTACAAACAAAACCTTCACCTAATACTTAATATATAATGTTTGTAAAATCTACTTTGCCAACCTAACTTGTTTTATTATTATACATTTATTAATTATATTTCTTAATCTTAATTTTTTTTTACAATATAGAAAAGAAATATCACAAAAAAACTTAACTAGCTATCCCCTGGTAAGTAGGCCGAAGCTACCGGTGGTTAGGGAGGAACCACCAGACAATTCATGCTATGTACCGCCTTCTGTATCTATCCCTTGACCCAGACATATAGTGAGAGCCTCTTGAGTTGTTTCTCGAGGCTCTACGCTATAAGACCGTTCGCCGACATTCCACATAACGACCAATTACAAATTTGGAAAATTTCTAAACTAAAATGCAATGTAATTTCACAACACAATGTTGTATAATATGTATGCACAAAAAGGCTCGTCTGGCTCGTTAGCGGTGGACACAAAATAAAAGAGTAAGTTGTCACTGTGTCCGGTGTCCGCATAGTGCACAACATTGCGCGAACAAATGCATTTAAACTTTGTTATTTTGTTTGATTTTGCCTTAGGGTTATTGCCGTACAAGTAAATTGCCTTGTTCACAAATTACGAGGCTTTACACTGTCGCATTCTGTGTCAGTAGCACACAAAAGAGTGATTCGTACAATAGCACAATACGAGTTAAGGCAAGATAAGGACTATTCGCTTTTCATTCGGAAATTTAAGATAAGATAAAATAAGAAGAATGTTGGCATTTCAACACATTTCAACAACACTCTGTTAGCATTCAGAGTTTTCTTCAAAGTTATGCTAAAATTCAAAGTTACCCAGTTCTTCTTGTAATGATATTCAGGCAGCCAAAAAACTGTATATTTACCTCATTTACCCCGCGGCTTCGTCAGCCGTTTAATTTCGGATATTCTTGGTAATGCTCGGTCATCGCCCCACCTCCGGTTACTAAGTGACACCTTAACAATTGGGCTGTCAATTGCAAAAAAAAAACTAAATTTGAAATTAAATTATTAATATAGATTTTCGTCAGAGAGCATTTAATAAACGCGTTACCACAAATTGTCCAATCTCGAAACGTGAAACCTGCCCGCTCCAATTTCCTTGTTAATTTTCAATTTTGTCGCGCCTCAGCCATCTTTTAAGTGGATACAATATTTTAATACTCCGCGAGACAGTGAGCCCGTGAAATACGAGTATAACCCAAAGGGATTTCAATTTCGACGATAATTTCGTTCGTCTTTTCTAGCGGTACAACAAATCGTTTTGCGACCAACTTGTCTCATTGGGGCGTTGATGAATTGTAAAAAAAAAAATTTGAATTTGAATTTTCATAATGTGAAAGGTGCGCAAGGTACGTTGCGCAGAAGAACTTAATAACGCTTTTTATTTAACGCTTATTTAAATTTTACTCCTCATAAAATTTCCATACCGCGGGCCTTAGGTATATGAAAGTCGATTCATAAGGAGTAAACTCCAAAGATTAAGAACTTTCCAAACTTATAATTATTCATGTAGCGTTCATCTAAACTAGACTAATCTAGAATAGGAAAACGTGGAAAATTTTATAGCCACTTTTATAGCAATGGAAAAATTTCATCGCATTTTCCTTAATTGGGAAAAGGAAATGTTTATTGTAGAAATGTAAATTTTAGACCATTCATTTTATCCATTTTGTATATTATTAAATTGACCTTGTCTCGTATATTAGGAAAATAAAAACTATATTTTAACTGTATGTTAGTCAATTTTAATACTGGCCTTACTGAGTCCAAAAATCGTACCAACTATTGAGTGTTGACGATCTGAGTGGACGCGAGGGTGGAAATGAATATTAAATTTGAATGAGTAATTTTGTTGATTATTTTTTCGGCTATAATAAAAAAGTAATTAAGAGGAAATGTTAAGTCCAGTTTATTTCCTACATAATTAGTCCACAGTCTAACGCGAAAACACTCCAGAAGCAGGGAGGGGCCTCACTCGGACAGGGTTGGCACAATAATATTTCATTTTTTTATTATTTGAAATCTTTTCGTGAGTCCACCCAAGTAGGTACATAATAAATAAAATAGAAATAAGCAAAGTACAATAAAAATTTACGAGTATGTGCTTATATAAAGAAATAAATACGTAATAACAATAGTACATTTAATTTAGACAGTACTAGTTGGTGCCGGCGTCTTTATACGCGTTAAAAATTAATGCTGTGACGACGGTGGCGCCGCTAAATTTTTATATTTTTAGAAGATCCTTCGGGAAAAGAATCCTTTTTCCGAATGAAAGGTACCCTACGAATGTGTCCTTTCTTGTATCCCTGACAACTTATGCAACATTTCATGCTGATTTTTCAAACGTTGTCAATAAATAGTTAAAGCGTGAAAAGGTAAAAGAGACAGGCAGACAGGGTTACTTTCACCTTTATAATATTATCAATCATGTAAGTATGGATAGTATGACAATAAATTCGTAATTAAAAAATCTACAAATTACATAATGATTCAATAGTTTATCTACAAGTAGTTCTTAATATCTTCAGCTAAAATGGATAAGTTGAGCAACGGAATTAGGTACTCGTAGTATAAGGTCAGAGAGTGTTGCCCCATGTTAGAGGACATTCATGTTGTATTCCTTATATAAAAACACAATTAAAGATAGTGGCAACCCTGACGTAAGGTCGCTTAGGTCGCCGTCCGTCGGCTCGCCCTTGCCCGATATATTTGTTCTTTTACGATCACACCCGCGACGCTAGAATCATTTTATTGTTCGCCACTGCGCCCGCTACGATAAATAAAAAATATCATTTCTAAATGTATTATTCATTACTTAGACTGCTGAGTAATCATAAAAAATACACATTCTACCTTAAGATACAAAATATTTATACTCTAATGATTTTTGGCACGCAAAACATACAGGTTAAAGGTATAAATCGTCATATACTCGTATGTCTTGCTTAGACAATTATAAAACAAAAAAATCAAGAAAATTTATTTCTTTGTTTCATTTATTTTTATTAAATTTTTATTTCAGATGAGTAGGTATATTATATAAATTTAATTAAATTTGTTTAAAGGTATACAAAATAAATTAAACATTTTAAACGTTAGATAATTTTGTTGTTTTTTTAAATTTTTTATTTACCTATCTGTCTCTCTATTCTTTCCTGTTTCTAGTTTTCCTCGTCCACGCTTTGTTTCAATTAATATTCTCTAAAACACTTCATGAAAAATATGTACTCAATCCAAAATCTCATTATTTGTGTAATTATATATTTAGTCAAACCGGTAAAAAAATTACTAAGAATCCACGGAAAAATAAATCAAAACACTCAATCTAGAGACTAAATTAAACATACAATAGACGATAAATAAAAAATAAAAAACTCTACCCATTACAGAATTAAGTTATGGCTTAAAAGCTCTTTGTTAAAATATACAAACGCTTTCTGAATAAATAAAGCGAACTAAACTAATAAATTTTATGCACCCGTGACTAAAAGTAGAGCACAGTATATTTAAAACTAGAAGTAAAACTCTCTTGAACCAATTTCATTATTTTATTATTTCAAATGACTTACACACTATCATCAGATTAATATTCGATTTAAAAAATAAGTAATATGTTAATTAATTTCACTACTAAAGATTTATAAAATACTAGCTGATGCCCGCGACCTCGTCTACGTTAAAAAAAAGCAATATAACGCTAGACCTCTTGTTGCTATAACACTTTGGCCAGGCGTTAGTTTTTTATTTTACTTCAGATGATCCCTAGGGAACAATGCTCTTTTTTGGATGAAAGATACCCTATGCCCTTTCCTGTATCCGCGAAAACGTGTATGCAAAATTTCATGATGATAGGTTTAATAGTTAAGGCGTGTCAACAGACAGATTGACAGTTTTTTTTTTAATTAGAGATGCGTTTGCTCTTGACCAGCATCCAGCAATATTATATACACACTATCAATACTAATATTATAAATACTTACACAATATTTATAATATTAGTATGGATAATCATGGATTTATATGCAAGTCCCGTCACAGACAAATATTGATTCGTTCTACGAGTATCTACTTCCCGATGGACATATTACCTACTGTACTGTTGTGAGGTGCTGTGGAAGCAGAGGCAATTTGTTGGTGCGATATAAAGCAAATCCTAGGAACGCGTGACCAGCGTTTCGATTTCATTTTGAGTCGGAAACTTTCTGTTACTATAGCACATCATACAGCCACAATTATAGGACCACTATTGTTTTAAATACAATCTGAAAGTTTAGTTCTGCGTGGCTGTACGTGGAAATAATCTTACACTATCTTATGGTGACGGCTTCCACCGTGTAAAAGCAAAATTTTCATTACAAACAGTTTCTAAATCTTGATATTAAAAGGTTTATATTTGTGTCCTTTAAATGTGTAAACATATAATTTTATTAATTTAAAATATTATTTCAGGCCTTTTTTGGTTTTTTTTTTTTAATGTAAAGCTCGACAGACAAGTGCTCTAATTGATGGCAGGTGGCAAGAGCTCGTCAAAAGTCCATAAATCAAGAGGGAATATCGGACTAAGATTTGTAACGTTTATAATTACTGAAGCTATGTATATAATGAAGATATCACACTAATAAATGTCAGTCATACAAATAATAATAATGCATATAATAGCTGTGTAGCTATTATATGCATTAAAATAAATAAATAAATAAATGCTCGCCTCATAATTAAACAGTCTGTCAGCAATATTCCGTTGGGATTGCTAAACACGACGCACCATAGAGAAAGATATATTTTTTTTACGGAATTTTGCAAACATATTATTATGTGCCCTGGTATGTATTATTCTTTATTTATCCTATATTTACACTAAGAGAGAGAGAGAGAAATAAATAAAGTGTGCGAGCTGTAAATACAATTTTTATGAGAAAAATGTAACATCTATCTTAAGGCTTATCCTTCCAAAAAATTAAATTTTTGCTACATTTTGTAACAGTATTATTCATTATATATACGCCTTTTCTTCAGCGAAAAAAATATATGTTTATCTACAAGATATGAGGAATGATTTGTTGGGATTAAAATTTTTATTTTATTGAAATTGATTCAGGAAAAAAATTCTAAACTCACCCCTTTTATTTTCAGTTATAACAATCTCACTTCTACAATATTTATCAAAAGATTATGAAATTTTGTACACTTATGAAGATAACAATGTAGCATGATTTGTTGAAAGCGCTTTTTGAAAATTCGTAAAATTGAATTTTATATAATGTTTTTATCAAAAATATTTCCCCACTTACTCAGCGCTAGCCCGTTCTCGTCCATAAAATCAGTGCGGGGCGAGTCCTGATGCTAGACGGACCTGTGCCGCGTTGCGCTTCATCAAATTATTAATTTTTACGTAATAAACAAAGAATAAACATTTTAGTGGCAGAACAGACAGTGCATGATAGTGTATATAATACTTTAATAGGTTTTCTTTTTGTCTTTTTAATTAAATCTTTAAAAAACTAAATATAAATTATGTTGTAATATAATATTCAATTTATTAATAATCTGAAATATTCAATTTGAATATTCAATTAATAATTCATCTGTATATATACTTGTTATCTAAATTTAATAAAGATAGGAAGTAAGCAAAGGAGGCAAAAGCGTAATATATCAAAAATAAACCAAACGAGGAAGGAAAGTTTTCATGAATTTTATTAATTAATTAATTAAATTAATTAATATTAATAATTATTAATTATTAATTAATACATATAAATTAATAAGCCTAATAAATAAATAATAAAGCCACTATAAAGCCGGATACCCACTCACGTATCTAGTGACTCATCGAATTGTTCTCCTAGAAGGAGCGGTGGGGGGTTTCCCTATTGTAGGTGGTCGCGTAGGGGACGCCCCCGTGACCTCCAGAAAAATCCGATATCCTCGGTACACCGTTCTGGTAAAAAGTTGGTGAGCGGTTCTCGGAAACTATGAGGGATAGAAGGGTGGCGTTTGCAGAAAGTCATAGAGGGTGATCGGTAGTCACCAAGGAAAGTGTCATCCGGTCTACAGGGGCACCAAAAAAAAAGCCCCCTCCTTGGACCCCCCCGACCATAACTCGGAAACGGCGCGTCACAGCCGTGTCGTGTTTGGGCTCATCGGGAACGTCTTGACGAGATAAAAAATTTGACGCCCCCCTCGGACCCCCCCGACCGTAACTCGGAAACGGCGCGTCACAGCCGGGTCGTGTTTGGGCTCATCGGGAACGTCTCGACGAGATAAAAAATTTGACGCCCCTCTCGGACCCCCCCGACCGTAACTCGGAAACTGCGCGTCACAGCCGGATCGTGTTTGGGCTCATCGGGGACGTCTGGACGAGATAAAAAAATTGACGCCCCCTTCGGACCCCCCCGGCCGAAACTCGGAAACGGCGCGTCACAGCCGTGTCGTGTTTGGGCTCATCGGGAACGTCTTGACGAGATAAAAAATTTGACGCCCCCCTCGGACCCCCCCGACCGTAACTCGGAAACGGCGCGTCACAGCCGGGTCGTGTTTGGGCTCATCGGGAACGTCTCGACGAGATAAAAAATTTGACGCCCCTCTCGGACCCCCCCGACCGTAACTCGGAAACTGCGCGTCACAGCCGGATCGTGTTTGGGCTCATCGGGGACGTCTGGACGAGATAAAAAAATTGACCCCCCCGCGGACCCCCCGACCGTAACTCGGAAACGGCGCGTCACAGCCGGATCGTATTTGGGCTCATCGGGGACGTCTCGACGAGGTAAAAAATTTGACGTAACCATGGTCAACGGTTACAAATAGACCCCCCATGTTAGGTATCATTTGAAAGGATGAGGGTAATCTATCAACACCATCCTCCCAGCCCCCCTCCGCTCCCCCCTTACTCCCCCCCCCCTCCTTTAAAATTACACAATTAATAATAATAAGACCCAAAACCAAACCAAAACAATTAGACATGGCAAAAGACAAGACAAAACGAAAACAAAATGAAAACGTGAATAAATTTTCTGCAACCATTTTTTTTTTTTTTAATTCTATTGACATGAATTTTAAAAATTATAAAAAAGGGCTTTTGATAGCTTTTAGAAAAATCAAGCGCTGAATCAAAAATATGGAGAAAATAATAAATGTTAAGTGTGCCTTTTACAGTTCAATATACCCTAAAAAGCCCCACAGAGTTTAATTTAATCCACTCAGCCGCTTTTTTGTCCCACTCTATAGATTTTTTGAAAAAATTGAAGAAGCAAGATTCTCGCTCTAAAAAGTTCGTAATCTTTATCAAAATGAAAAAAAAAAACACTTTTTGTCTCAATTTATTGTCACTTCACTCACTTGGTGAATTTGAAAAAAAATATCAAAATTAGAAAAAAAATTATTACCGCCGGCATTAGCGTTACCCAAACAAAACGTACCATGCGAAGTTTGCACGGTTGGTGCAAAAACTCAATTGTTTTTACTGAAAATTAAAAAATTTGTTAGTTTTGATAAAAACTTTTGTTTGGCTCTTTTACCATATATTTTATATTCGTATAAAGAAATATACATACATCTATACATATAAATAAAATTTGAGTGTCTGTTTGTAATATTGAAATAACCGTTTTTTACTACATGCATATGAATACATATACGGTACATACACCAAAATAACATTTTTTACAATTTTTGTCTGTCTGTCTGTTTGTTTGTTCCGGCTAATCTCTGAAATGGCTGAACCGATTTTGACGGGACTTTTATTGGCAGGTAGCTGATGTAAAAAGGAGTAACTTAGGCTACGTTTATTTTATAAAAAATCCAAAATAACATCCAAAATAACATTCTTTACAATTTTTGTCTGTCTGTCTGTCTGTCTGTCTGTTTGTTTGTTCCGGCTAATCTCTGAAATGGCTGGACCGATTTTGACGGGACTTTTATTGGCAGGTAGTTGATGTAATAAGGAGTAACTTAGGCTACGTTTATTTTAGAAAAAATACACCCCGGGCCAAGCCGGGAGCGCGCCGCTATACACTCTAAAAACATAACCCTCGTTGTGGCGCAGACGGGTAAAAATTTTAACTAGGTAACATAATTTACTACCTAAATAACAAAACACGCTTCATTGTTACTGAATTATCCCTCTACATTGTAAATAATTATAAATTTGTAGGTATTTGCAGTAAAGTCGACTATGTCGTGCCTTTGTTGTCTAGTCTCCATACTACTCTTTGCCATCTCTGTGCGGTCGATCTCTTGTAGAGGGTGGCGCGGGGAAATTAGCCTAATATTTCAAGGCCAAATCGGCGTTATACACCTTAAATGATTGCGTAAACTATAAATTTTATATTTTCAATTCATTATAACGTATTTCCAACAATTCAATAACGTGAAGAGCAGAAATGAAATGTTCGTAAAGGCGCACACGTCGAGTATTTCAACAAAAACGTGAACTTTTTAAAGCCGCGTCAGTTCGCTGTTGAATTCAGTGATTGATGATTGCCACCCATTCACTCGCAATAAGTTTCTCTGCACTCACACAACAACCCATAAACGGTGTGTAAACTTAAACAAAAAAGTTGAAAAAAGAAAAAAGTAGGTAATTGATGTAGAGAATTTACTACACTGTATGCCCGAAATATTTAGTTTAAGAAGATTTTTTGTCTAAATAATGCTAGTCACACTATCACTCCTCGTCATATATTATCGTTTCGTAATTAGAAAAAAAGAAAAAAAGAAAATAAAAACTAATCACTTAATGGAGCCGGGAAATATGCACAGCTGATGACACTTTCTCCAGAAAGTGTCACTCGTTTAGCTTTTTCTTACAAGGCCCACGGTTAGAGATCACGTTTCAGCCAATATGTTATCATTGGCAACACACATGGGTCAATGACATTTTTTTTTGGAAACTGGGGAAATTTGGACATGAAAATCCTCGGTGAATTTCATAAAAAATGATCCAGAATATCTCATCAGTCAGCAAAATTCCCTACCGCATTCTCTTTGTGCTGTGACGCGGATGAGAGAGCAGAAGGCTTTCAGATGTGACACACAATTGACGGCTTCGCTAAGATAATGAAATTTCCACTAACTTCGTCTCCGTAAACGTTCCCGCAAATTTTATGTTCTTACTTAATGAACATTTTGAGGTGATTTTAAAAATTTATTACACTGAACAGTTGGAAATTTGCATTTCCCATTAAACTTTCTATCCTATTAAATTTAGAATTCGATAAAACTTCGACTGAAAAAGTAACTTAAGAATACTTTCATAAACTCTTGCTTACATATTACCTGCATTAAGGCCAGGCCCTATGAAACTAAGGGAACTTTAAATAAATGTGCTGAGTCAACCACATATCTGATCAATGTGGAATTTACATATATATATTTTGAGACCTTTATCTGTAGTTTATCAAGTCAGAAACATAATTAGGTGATTTTCATTCGATACATTTTTTGATCGAAATCGCCGCCTTTTCCGGAGAATATTACATTTTTCTACTAAACGGCTTGAGTTATATCGCCAAAAAACTGCTCGTAGCAAGGAAACATTGTTTACCAGTGATTGTCAAAATAAAATAAACTTAGGTTTATTTTTACTCCTATAATTAACGAAAACAATTTTGAGACTTACGTTGTTTAGTTCCGAGCTAGTGCACACCAAATCATGCTTCAAATAATGTACGCAATATTCAACCTTACGTAAGCTGTATCTTGCGATATATTAAAAAAAATCCTAGAGAGCCGCCGAGCAACTTGTAACTCTCGGGTGGCGGGAGGTGGGCGGAGCGAGCGTAGGAATTTGTTTCGTGGGGCCTGCTCTTAATGGGAATATAAAATAATGTTATGAACATGTATGGATTAACACAAAGCATACTTTTTTATACTGTAATGGTGGTAGACGGTGCATATAGTTACAATATGCCGAGCCGAACCAGATTATTATACAGTTTGCAGATCATGGATTTCTTTTGTTCTGAAAATGTTTGATAGATCGTGTGGCCAGAGTCGCAAGTCATTTAGAAATAGACAGATTTCCTTTTTACTCATGTCTAGTAATTACTGTAATATTCTTAACTACGAGGTGCTTTTTGTAACTACATTCATGGAAAATACTGGCTGCTATCATTCACTGTACTTCATTCCAACATCATTTAACAAGTATTACTCGGAAACGTTTTTGGTTTTGCGCGTAATTAAAGTTTCAGCACGCTTAACGTCATTTTTTCGCGATTTTAGTGAAACTGTCAGATCTTCCGCTGTTAGAAATTGACCTAAGATGATAAGAGTATAACCCTTTATAATTAGTTAGTGTTTTTGATTTTAAAAATGTTCTATTCACCTGTAAAGGCATGTCTGTTAGACTAAGTATTTGAAAAGTAAAACTTTTTGTAGGTGTCTGTAATGATTTTGTCGCTGGTGTAGGTATCTGTCTAAATGTACGAAAAAGTAATAAGAAATTTACTATATTCAGTTAAAAAAAACATTAATAATTGATTATAGAAGAATAGGCGTCGTAGCGCGCCCTATCATTTCCTGCGGCCTACGAAAGGAGGTCAAATCGCATGAATTGCCATCACTTTTCTTCATCGTGACCAGTGACCCAATTAAGCGGGTCTACTGACACTCACTTGCGGGTCATTGGGTTGCAAATGAACAGGGAAACTACATGCACGCCGCCCTTCAAACAGGTGTAAATATGTTTACACGACGGTAAACAGTTTTACCGAGCTACTTTGTCGTCGATAGTCCTGCGGCTGAGATGATGACGACGACGACGATTATGATGAATTTGATGATGATATGGCTAAATCTAAAGGTTTAATCTCGAAATCTAGAATACAAGTTTCTAGATTTGTGCTACTTAATCCGCACAGTAGTTAAAAGTGACCTCTTTCCTTCTCAGATGACAGAGATTTAGTATCGTATTTATGATTTGAGTAGAATTGTAGGTTGCTCGCTACGTGACTGAAACCTTAAGGGTCGGATGTAACAGGATTTTTATTAACACTATAAAGAAGGAAGAAAAATAATATATTGTCAGCAATAAAATATTGCAAAGCTCAGTGACACCTTATAAGTGTATGGCGCACCGACACAGACCTTCCTTTTATTGCTAGAGTCCGTTTCAGACTTTTTATTCGGTCTGTTCATGGGAACTTTTTTCATGTTTTCAACTGTTGATGTTCTACTTAAAGTTATAGAGCTTGTTATAATTATATATTTCTATTTTATCCGTTCATAAATTCATATCTACAGATAGCGATAAAAATACATCAATATATAGGAGCTTACTTATAAAATGTATGAATACGTATATATCTTCTAACAGTAGAAATTGTTTAAACCAGTGAAAAAAGTTGTGTTAGCTGCAAAAAAAAAACTATAAACGGTTCGAGTCGTTCCTCGAGGAACCAATGTTAGCCTTAATGCTAATAAAAAAAATTAAAAAAAATCGCGAAATTGTTCATGATATTTTTCTAAAATATTAAGTCCAATTAAAACCATTTGAAAATAAATAAATTGGTTAAAAGCGTATCAAAGTAAAGGATCTTATTAATTACCTATCTTTATTAATTTATGAGTATGTACCCAGTAGCCCGTAACCCGGCCTAATACAACAAGATCATCCAACCAAAACGTAAATACTTGTTGTTTTGGAAAAAAACTTTATCTCCAGGTAAAGTGTTTGGGAGAAATAAGGTTTAACAAAGATTTGGCTGATTAATAACGTCATTAGTCTTTTAAGTCTTTTTTTCTTCCTCCATTAATATTATTATCTTACTTTATTTCTGAATTTTTCTTTTTTATTATTTCAACATATTTTAGAAATAAGAAAAGATATTCTAACTTTTATGATGATGAATCATTATTTATCATCAGCGAATTTCTTTTGAACTAAATACACAAAATGACGCTACAAAAAATGATAGTTTAAACTAACTAAAATTTAAATTTGAACGGTCTAATCTACAATTTTTCTATTACGTAATAAATCTACTTTCACTACTATACCCTCTTTAGCCTATTCACCACAGGGCGGCCAGAATCCGCCCAAACTCTTAACTATTATTAAAACTGGATTAAAACCGATTTGTGGTTTCACTACGATCCCCTTATTAAATGAAAATCAGCCTCTTTACCCAAAAGAGATATCTCATTACTTGAAAATAGTTTTTAATAAAAAAATAATAAAGATACTTAAGGAAAAGCGAACCCGACCACGCTTCGCTGTGGCTCAGTCTTATATTAAGGCCAGGCCCTATGAAACTAAGGGAACTTTAAATAAATGTGCTGAGTCAACCACATATCTGATCAATGTGGAATTTACATATATGTATTTTGAGACATTTATCTGTAGATTATCAAGTCAGAAACATAATTAGGTGATTTTCATTCGATACATTTTTTGATCGAAATCGGCGCCTTTTCCGGAGAATATTACATTTTTCTACTAAACGGCTTGAGTTATATCGCCAAAAAACTGCTCGTAGCAAGGAAACATTGTTTACCAGTGATTGTCAAAATAAAATAAACTTAGGTTTATTTTTACTCCTATAATTAACGAAAACAATTTTGAGACTTACGTTGTTTAGTTCCGAGCTAGTGCACACCAAATCATGCTTCAAATAATGTACGCAATATTCAACCTTACGTAAGCTGTATCTTGCGATATATTAAAAAAAATCCTAGAGAGCCGCCGAGCAACTTGTAACTCTCGGGTGGCGGGACGTGGGCGGAGCGAGCGTAGGAATTTTTTTCGTGGGGCCTGCTCTTAACAACGTCTAACTTCCTCTTTAAATGTGACAGCGGTTCTCGTTGGCGAGTTAGTTCTCCTCGCTTACGCCGGATGGCGCCGTAAAAAAAGCGACTTTTCTCCCGATCGAGATTATATATTATTACTCGAAAAATAGATGTGATCAATCCTTGAAGCGGATTTGCATATTGTGTAAAAATTTCAAGTCAATCCGATTACGAAGAAATTACGAGATTTTGAGTAATACACAAACCAACACAACACATATATATATATTTGTGTTATCATTTGAAATTATTACTCAAATAGATTGAGGTACTATCTAACTATTATACAATCAAGTAAAATTTATTTCTTCAACTTAATCTCAATATTTTTAACCGTTATACTGTTACATAGATCTGAGGGTAGGCTGTTAATAATATCAAACCAGATATATCAAAACACTTTTAGCAAAAATCGTCATAAAATACAAGACAGCATTCGTAAACTCATTTCGTGACTTCTACCGATTAGATTCACCGATAACTTAAGTTTAAGTAAAATATGAAACAAGACAATTACTCGCCAATATCGATCCGCCTAAGCTTCGGCTACGGCCTCCGTCACGCAACGTTGTTCATTCTTACAATACCTACTAGAGCGTACTATATCAATGGCTATCGCCTACAATTAGGTTTACAATATAACTACCTAAGTACAATAATATATTTTAAGTGGTATTTCAATAATGAAACTAATTGTCTAATTACAAAGACTGAGTTCAACCTATATGTAATACAGAACATGTTTTATCAATACTAATAATAAATCTGTAAGGGTCGGTCTTGGAGTAAGTTACTTTGTTTTCAGAGATATCGTGTTTATAGGCTCTATACATACTGAAACTAAATTGACGATTTTTAGATTTTATTTCTGTATGTATGTATGTATGTATGTATGTATGTTCCTCCATAACTCTGAAACGAATTAACTGATTTTCATGAAACTTGGTAGTTATACATTTTGACGTACGGGACACAGGATAGGCTACTTAATATTTTTTAACGCGGACGAAGTCGTGGGCACCAGCTAGTTAAAAATAAGATTGATGTATTGCATTTAAATGAAAAACAAAAATTGAAAAAAGAAAAAAAAAACGATTGAATTAAACAATGATTATGAAGAATTAGCAGTTAGCCATCTTTTTTTATTTTATTTCTTAATAATAATAGGTTTGCTCTTGGCCAGTATCTAGCCGTACAGCCAATATAAGGCCGATGATGGAGCGAGCTCAACTCGAAGCTATTGGGTTATAACACAGACTCCGACAGAGAGTTCCAAACCTTGGCAGTGCGCATTATACAGGATGTTTTAAAGCGCTTGGTCCGAAAAAGAGGGATTTCGACAAGACGAGGATGTTAACCAGCCGTACGTCTGAATGTCCGATGGAAGAAAGGGGAAGGCTGTATGAGCTCATGCAGCTCCTGACCACACTCTCCGAAGTAAATCTTATATAAAACACATTACTATCAATCACATACACAACCAATTCTCAGCTACATAATAATTCAATTTAAAAAAATTAAACAGAGAAAACAAATGGAAATAAATAAGTATATTTACTGAAACTGAAAATGCATATAATTGGATGCCTTGGATGTGGCATTAAAATAATTTTTCCTCTAGTGTTTATAGCTATTTATTTGTTTGGACATTATTATTTTTATGTTGTATTACTTAAATGAAGCAGTAACAATACATTAGCAGGAAATACATTGCAAAGAGGGATTTCGTAACATGGAGATGAGATTCCACTTTCCTTGTAGCCATTTTGGTTCGCGATTCAATCAATTTTCTTCATAGGTATCTAAAAGTATCTACTGCAAAAGTCAGGGCTGCCACAATGAAAGTTTCTATTGAGAATAACTATTAGTTTAGTCACATTTTGTATATTTCTGATAAAAATAAAACGGTAAGTATAACTGACTGTCTCCCAAGTATAAATTGACGTGCGAAGGCAAAACTCCGCCATGATTCCGTTTTAGGCGTACTTTTTATGTCCCGCTTTGACATTCTTGACGCAAATTCCATTGTTGTAGTACTTCGATGATTAATCATTTAAATTATTTATTTTATTTTAGCTCTCTCTCTCTCTCTCTCTCTCTCTCTGACATCTACCGCTAACTATATATTTGATTGTCAAAGAACTTTCGCTTCTAAGATGAGTACTTTGTACATGCTATGTTTTTTTTTAATTAATTGCAACTCTCATTCGTCTATTTTTTTTATATAAATCCAGCTGTTGACACAGTTTGCAATAAGTTTCAGTATAAAAATGTATTTTACCCATTTAAAAGTGCACGGCTTGAATGAGAAAATGAGTGTGTGCCAACCCTATTAAATGGAATCCGACGCTCGAAGCGCGTTCAAATATTTCGTGTTTTCATTTCGCATGGCCTGCATATATCGTATATCTATCTGCATAGTAGCTATTATACTCGCAGCTATGTACACAGACACGCTCAAGCCCTATTCATATATTCGACTACATGCATAATATTGTTATACAACGCTACAATTTTACAAGGGAATGAAATAACAAAAATGTAACATTAGTTTCGCAGAATTTTTTCATGCACAATATTTTAAAAACAATATAGTAATTTATGAACTCATGTTAACATATAAAACGACTATGCCATAGTGGATTTAATTGTGAAACTTTTCAACGCTCGTATTGAATATTTTAAATCCAATTATCCGCTAGTATTACATGAGAAGTAGCAGGTGTTCGCACCGAAAGAATATCACGTCCATTTAACAAATATGATCACGTTATGTAAATTGTATTTTATATCTTTTTCGACCCATTTTAAAACCTACCCACATTCATGTAATAGTATCTAAAACGCGACCATAAACTTGAAGACCCTTTTCACGTCCTCTATCATAAAAGGAAAATTTACAGAATTCCTCTCAACTTAGACCTTTATGTTAACATTGATAATGAAACAGTTTATACTTAGTATAATGTATAAATAATTTTATGTAATACGGACAAACTTACATTAAATATTTTGTTTGAAAGGTTTAATTATATGATAGATTCAATCTACTCAGTATGTTAAAATTATTTAAGATTAACCACATCTCAATAGAAATTCACATATCTAAATATGTGAACTTAACTTAATTTGAAGCAACGCAAACTTATCATTAAATTACTTATAATATTCAATTAAAAATAATATCAAAAAAAATATATAGAGAGAGAGAGATTAAATTTTTAATTATTTTTATGAAACTAATTTTCAATCGAAGTTTTTGATATAAAACAACAACAAAAAGTTGAATATATACTAATATAAATTGTCATTTTTTATTATAATTTCAACATTTCATAGTACGAGTATCTGCATAGTATACCTATACAAACTATTCTTAAAGGATCACCTACTTATAATAACACTTACAACCAAAAGTAGATTTATAATTTGGTAATTCGAAAGTACGATAGGTACTTTAGAGTTGTAATAGCTCACTTGGGAGCGGACTAGGTCGCCTTTCAAACTTGGAAAGACGTTCATTGCAAAGAGCGTTCATTCGACCCTTAGGGGGTTCATGGATACTCACTGCACTATCTCGACCCCCGGGAAGGTCGGCATTTCTTGATATTACAGAGACTGAACGCGAAACTTATCAGATGCAAAAATATGTATCTACTCCAAAGGAGAAAAATCTTTTTTGTATTTAGATTGGGCCATCAGTTTATTTTTACTTGTGCCAATAAGGTACATATTTAAGAAGAAATTATAGATTTTACTGGGAAAATTTAATAAGGTTTCATAGATATTTAAATTTGAAATTATTCAAATACCGTGCGTTTCCTAAATACGAATCATTTGCATACAAACTCATCTAGAAATTTGTAAAATTTACTATATCCTCAATTTTATAAATCTAAAATATTGACAGATACTGAAAATAAAAAAGACTTTCATCACCAAATTCTCCAAAGTGTAAGTTAGAACAAACCAAGGCCTGGTTTTGAATAATGTCCTTTAACTTCTTGAGTAAAGGTTTTGCTGCCATTCTGAAGAGACATGTTACGACGCTAACTATCTTCGGGCATAATATACCAATGGGAATATGTTAATGAGAGTCTGCAGAGTAAGAAATGTTACAGATGGGCGGTATACATTTGGCTGTACGCCAACACGGTGCAGCGAAGGAAGATCAGCTGTCTGGATATACAGGAGCAGCTTGTCAAAGAGATGTGGAGTGGATACAGAATTTAGAGACAGAATTCGCTAAGAGACTTAATGCAATCTATGGAAGCTAGTAAGAGGTAATGTTCGCCGAAGTGATTCAACGTTAATTGGCTCCGAGATAATGGAGTGTAATTTATAACTGTCAGCCTTTTCATATTGATGCTAGAAATTTCATTATCGTTTCAAAAACCGGTTAGATTACTGTATATTAGCACTCTCTACTTGGGGTACATTAATTAAAACCACTTTATGTTTAGTCCCAATACTTTTAATGTCCGACCGATATATCAGAACTACAATTCCAACTATAAGATGCGTGGACATATAACAACGACTTCTCTTCGCGGATGCGTTCGTTAAACTGTCAACTACCCCTTCAATATCGTGCCACAGAGCATCTTACATTGCAACGTCACAGAGCACTTTATACTATGCTTCCGATGACATAAATAGCAAACGCTAACATGTAGGTACAGCCACAGATTACTAATAAGTTACTACATACAGCAAATTAAACTCGTTTATGTTATAAACGGGCTCTATTACTATTGTTAGAAATGATTGCTAGGTTAGTTTTTAATCTTAAGCTTTCTAATGCTTGATGATTACTTATAAATCTTGTTTTAAAGACCTAAATATATATATTATATCATATGGCTGTGAAGTAATTGGACTTATATAGTTGAATGAAACTGTTTTCTTGAGCATAACGTTTATAATTAGAGTTGGCGAACAAACTTAGTTATGTAAGTAGCATTTGGTTAGAAACATACAGCAATTGACATCACTGCGTGGTTGTTATAAATGTTATACTTACTAATGTTAACGGAGATTGGTTTGATTTAAGCATCTTGGAAATAATCAATTTTTAATCAAGCTATTACGTTTATACAGATAACAAATACATGAAAACTTGATTGATAGGACATTCATATTGTCGTAATTTAACTCAGGCAACATTAACAAACTCGACTAACACCGAAAAAAGTTAACTTATATTGATCAGTAAAAAATTTAAAATATATACTTGCATTAAAAAAATGTATATAAATTTTCTATTACTCCTTAATAAAGTTAGTAAAGTTGCCGTTAGTAAAGTTACCTCTTACAGCACAGTAATAAAAAAAACACTCAAAGAATAGGGCCAAGAAATAGAACATTTTTATTTATATCTATCAATAAATTGCAGCGATTAATTTCATAAGCTCGCGAGACGGAACTGCGTCTGATACTCGATACATCATAACGAAGAATGTTACAAATTGACTGCTGTCTATCTGCACTTTATGGACATTAATTTACTAAAGAATTTAGCTTTCGAACAAACTATACGTTTAAAAACGATATCCCATGTATTCTTATCACAATTACTTTCTTTGTACAAATAAGACACTAATGTATGTTTTCACCAATAGTTAGGGAATATATATATAAATGTTGAGAATATTCGTTAATTCAGAATAACAATTGACAGTTTAAATACAACAAAATGTCTTCTTATCTATATAGTCGGAAGGGAGATTCGAGATCAAAAATGTAAACAAAGAAATGTCATCGTCGAAGCGACGTTTCAGGGGTAGTCAACGTTTTCCTAGACATTTTAATTATTTTAATGGCCTACCCCACAGATTATTACACAGTCATAATTAGTATAATTTCAAACAAAGAGACTATAGTTTCAAATGTAACAATACAAATTCTCAGTAACTTAGCGAGCGTGGTAGTGTGTCGTGCGGTATATTGATTATGTTAATAGGGATTACGTTACCAACCTTCAAGTGAAGGGGGGTGACGCCGTAAGTACGCGCGAGCACTTGACGCGACACTTTACAGCTCACAATTTCCGACTTCGGCTCAAGGAAATTGACGAGGCGCCGCCGAATGAAGCCACAACGTTCTGCCTATATCACATCGTTACAGGAAATTTCTTTTGTTTACGTCCTATAAACATTTTAATACACGACAGACGCTAGTCTCCTTCTCACATGTAGCTAGGGAGCTATCAAAATAATGAAATCAGCGGAGTACAGTAGTTCTGCCGACTGTGTGAGAACTATTCGTTTACTCATGCTTGAAAAAGCCCATATCATAGCTAGAATTGATCTTAACCTCAAAAGCGAGAATGTTCTAAAGTTCGCGCGTCCACAAGATCTTAAAGATTCTACTTATCCGGACCATGCGTAGTGGCTCCGTATCTTACTAATGAGTATCAACTATGACGTTGATAACTATGGCGACGCCATAGATATAGAGGTAAAACATGAGGCAGACATTAGTTGGAATAACATGCAAAGAGAGGCTACATCTATTGCCACTCTTGAGTAAGCAGTGGATCGTCGACAATTCGATCAATTAGTTGCTGCAAGGTGTCAAATGAATCTAGCAGGTATTTCAACGCACTAGCACAGAGTTAAGAGCGGTGGTGTATATGGGACCTAATCTGCGCCTTATTTATAGGAATTAGGCTAAGCTTTGACGGGAAGTACTGCAAAACCGTTATCGATACAGATACAATACAATGAAATGGTTAATTACGACCAATAAAAGTTTGAAATATCAGTGCATTAAGTCTTTCACCTCAAATCAAAACAAAACATATGCATCTTAATTGCATTTAACTAATCATGATAGTACCTTCGTAAGTACGAGTAATTAACGTTTGGTTTCACGAAATGAAAAAAAAAAATATGTAATAACCTATCTAAATTATGCTTGAAACTTTATAATTTAAAGAAACCATGAAAATAGTATTTGAGAGCGAGCTTAAGAGGAACTATTCAAGTTGTAACTGAAAGAGCTTTTTAAATAGAGATTTAAACATTTTACTTGGAAGTTCTTAACAATGCTTCGAAAGGCTTCTGCTGCTCTGGTCTCCGTCGCCAGAGACCATAAAGGAACAACTTTAATATCCTTTTCGTAAATGTTCCCCTTACTAATGGAAATTCACGGCTTCGGGACTGTAGCATAAGTTAACTCAGTCTCAATTAAAACTTGGACTCACAATCGATGTAGGTCAGATATTCAGAAGAAACAAAATAGTGACAAAGTTAAATATATAAGTATATATTGTAGTTACATATACATATATAAAAGACACGCATGCATACGAGATGAGGATTCTGATGTCTGGCTGTTATTTGGCAACGATATACTGTAACGGCGTGGTTAATGCTTAAAATAAACATTATGTGTAACGTATTAATGTGCGGGTTGCGAGAATAAATAAAAGAAATGGTGATAGAGTACAATAGAATACAGATTTAATGCTAAATAATCTTAACAAATAGTAAATAAATGCAATTAAAACCTCTCTATTGCTTACTTAGTCGCTGAGAGATTTTAATGTTCATTGATTGAATGAGATATTCAATCCGACGATAACAAAAAATATCATAATATAGTAAACTACAACTAATCCAAATGAATACTAGTAACTTGGGTAATAAAGAGGTTTTTTGTACGCGACTGTACTTAGCCCATTCGAGCACATTAAACGCTGATTGGCTAGCGAAGAGCTGCACTGCGCTCACAAGAATACTGATCGTCTGGCTCAACCATCAATGTACTACAACTTCACTATGGATTTCGCATGCCATACAAAACACTAGGAACTTTATTTTTCTTCTTCTTTTTTAATGTCTTGGCTCCATCAGATCTTCTCCGATGACTTTGCCAGTGTCAGTAATAGCCTTTTTTTAAATAAAAAAGGCAAAATTGAAATTAAAATCTAAAGTAGCAGATCCCGAGACTAGTCAGTCAAGTCAAGTCTATAATTTTTCTTAGCAGTCAGGTCAAGTCCCACTAGGAACTTTATGGAACATTTAAAAGTGACATATGCGTAGAGCATGAACTCTGTCATTTAAAAACAACCAAATATCTGTCATTTAAAGAAAATGTAATACCAATAGTAGAACTTGGTCGTCACTACCTTTTACCATTGACGCGCTAAGGCAAAACTCCGCCATGATTCCATTTTAGGCGTACTTTGGCATTTGGGACACAAATTCCATAATTGTAGTACTTCGATGGGCTCAACCCTTATTCTGAAATAATACTACATAGAACCAGTCGATAAACTGTTTCGGAGGCCTGCAATGAAAGGGCTTTATTGATATATCGACGAACGGCCTTTGAAACATCCCTAGAGTTGATTGGTTTTACTTATTCTATACAAAGCTACACAATTAACAGATTACAATCTCCGACACCTCCTAACTTAAGGAAAGTGTTCCATCATACTGATTGATCTCTATACAATCTATGTCATTTATATCTATTTCATCTGTTCTTCGTCAAACATGCGTGGAATAGTTTTCCATAATTGTTGAATCTCTTATAGCATCATTTTTAAGTTTTATAAAGATAAATCATGGTATTTCTATACGAGCGAAAATCAAATTGGCAAACTAATTGATAGAAAATAATTTGAATTATATAAATACTTTTACAAGTTATAGTGGATTTATGTGAGTACTTAGTAATGGCTTAAATTGTTGCAATTTTTGTTACCTAGATTAATTGTTACAATACTGTTTTATGTGAATTAACTTTAAGTGAATTATGTTAGTGAATCGGTCGCGTCCGAAGTCTGAATGGGAGCAGACCCGTGTCGTCGCAACTCGAAAGTAAAAAGAAACGATCCTTTCAGTCCATTTGAACGGATGGAAAGAACAAGGAAGAGCAATTATAAACACGACTCAAAAGAAACTCGAAGTAAGAAAGTAAGTTTCTTGGGACAGAATCTAAAAAGATAACTAGACAACCGACGGAAAGGGTTAAAGTTGTTATCACTATTAAAATCACTATTAAAGTTGTTATATGAACAAATATATTTTGCAAACAACTTCGTCCGTGTTGAAAAATAAAAAATATATATTCAATCTTTATCGCCAGGCGTTGGATTTTTATATTTATGATTACTCAAGAAAAGTCCTCTTTAGGATGAAATGTACCTTTTGTACTTTTGAATTTCTGTATCCTTGACAATGTGTAGCAAAATTTCATGATGATCAGTTGAGTTATTTAAGCGTGACAGGGTAACAGACAGACAGACAATATGGATTCAACACTTGCGTTTATAATACGAGTATAAATAACAAGACAGTTAAAGTTTTGCCCAACCTATGATAGTAAGATATGGTTTGAGTCGAAGAAAAACAAAGTTAGTTAGTCAAATAATCAAATCTCTAATGAATATAAATTTGAACTTGGGAACATCATTAGCGAGTCGTCTAGATACATAACTCTGGGCTCTGACATCCCTTACCCACGAGAAATATCCAACGAACGTGGATTCAGTCACAGAAGGAAAATTGAGCAAACATCTCTGTACATTACTGGTTAAGTACAAGGCCGTCCGTTGACCTGCCAAATAAAGCGATCGATGTAGTTGGCGGAACGCCAACTCTTCACTACAGCCTGTGTTAGGGGTGGCAACATTTGTAAAATTATTTTATAATAAATAAACTTTTCCACACAATGTAACAGCCTTACGAGGGATCAAGAATAGATTTACGGAAAATATCTAAAAAAATAGAATGTTGCTCACTGGTTTTGCTCGCTAGAGGGAATGTAACAAGAATGTTTTGCCTCATGGAGACAACCCTAAGCGTTTTCTGGAGCATTGCCATCCGTGCAGCCCTGTAGCCGCCGCTAGCTTAGGTCGACAAAATTGCCGATATTATCTCAAAGTTCTGGACTTACCTGGGTTTCTCAATCTCCTATGATATATTTGTGTCACTTTATATCAATATATGGAATCGACTATAATTTGCCAAAAACCGACATGACAACTAGCTGTCGGAAATAAAGTTCTGGGAATTGAAGAAAACATAAAAGAATCAGTTTCATAAAACAAATTTCTACATAAACAGGTGACAACAACAACAATCAACCTGCTGAGTGACGATTTGTCACTCAACAAAAAAAAGGAGAGTGCTGCAGAGTTTTTTTGAGGAATAAAATAATTTAGAGAAAATACATTATAACAAGAGCAAATATACATATAAACTTATAAATAAATACAAAAATAAATATATATTAATTTATTCAGATGCGAGTTTTTTGTCAATTGCCTACAAACATAGGCCCTAAAACCTACAAACGAGTTCCTTTAAACCTAATGTAAGCTGCTTAAATTCCTTTCAAGCAGCTTAGTTTGGGTCATCATTTACTTGTACATGTTTAAAACAGAAAAAAATGCGAGTATACTCTAAAAAAGGTTAAATTATCAGAAATATCAACATCAACGTTTCTTTTCAGGAAATTTGAAATAAATCATTTTGATTTACTAAGGAAAAAAGAGAATAATTTGACGTCAGTAATATAATATAGCTAAGATATAACCATAATATAACAGGATGTTGCTATTGTATAATACATTTGAGTAAGAGAAACAGAGCTCGTTAGCCTATATCTAGTTTGTCCTTGCCTTGTTACAGGCGAGGATAACTATTTTTCCTGGAGCAGAAAGCAAGACTTCCTTCTACCTTTTATTGCGAAAAAAAACAACTGTAATAAAATTATCGTTTGACTGGTTAGTTGACCGTGCTGCCTCGCTGAACGTGTGTCAAATGATGTGTAAAGGTTGTGTTATAATGGAATGAAATAGCAAGAATAGCTTAACAATGATGTTTATCGAACAATAAAGTAGAGATTGTGCAAATTCGACCCCATCAGATAAACCACGAGATAAACCATAAACTCATGGTTTATCTTGTGGTTCAAATAAGTTTCAAATATTCTACTACACTTTTTTTAAAACACTTCATTGAAAAGTGCTATAATTATTAAATAAAAAAAGTGTGTATTTCATCTCCGGCGCACGAATGGAGTTCACTCCTTACGAACGATAAATAAATAAATTAATAAATATAAATAAAACATATAAATAAAACATATTAATATATTATATGTATTATATTATATTAATATGCATTGAAGCAAATTGTAGGCTGTAACGCGTTACGTGTGACATGTGACATTTAATTATACTCCCATAAATTTTCATACCCCTTTCATCAGGTTTATATATGAAAATCGATCCTTAAGGAGTAAACTCTAAAAATGCTTTTTTAATTTTTCATTGTTATTACTCACATTACTCAAATAACAGCACGTGTGCTGTTGTGTTTCTGTGAGTGAGCCATTTCCATTTCCCTTACCCTTAATCCAATGTATACTTGCAACACCTTTGTAACATTATAGATTCCGCTAGTCCTGGACATTTTTAAGGCTGGATAAGGCTTTTTAATTTTTCTATAGTTTTTGTTTTATAGGTGACGGTAGTCACCTTCTATCATGTCGACCATCAGTCTGTCTGTTAACCTAAACATTAAAAAAATTTACACATTTTTAGAATTTTTAGATTAATACTCCTTGAATAATTGCGCAGCCATCCGATGATATTTCCTTGAACTGTATCACCGAGATGTACTGAAATTTCACCCACTTTAATAAATACCATTAATGGATAGGATTATCCCGGACAAAATTTACCCTTTCATTTTATACAATTTCATCGTAATTAAATTACGTGTATAGGGGTATACGTGTACTCATAGAGGGCCGGCCTCGGGGCTGTTGTGACGTCACTATTTATCAAAGAGGCCAGTTCGAATTTCACAACTTTAATTAAGCTAAGGGTTATTTGGATTTATATTAATTAATATGTGAAATCCTATCCTACACTTTATAAGTGCTTTCCTCTTCAGGCTATAATCTTCACATGTACAGATGGTACCTAAATAATATATATAATACTAGTGGCCCGCTCCCGGCTTCGCACGGGTGCAATTTTTTATTCAATCCAGCCGATAAATTACCTTACACCGCCATCTGTTTAATTCTTATGGAACTCACAGATAAATAATTGCTGTATTGAATAAGTATCAACAGATGGCGCTATGTTGATAATACAATATTATATAATTTGCAAAAAAAATGCGATAAAAACTATCCTATCTTCTAAGTTGGACCAAATTACACATAGTTACGAAGTTTTATCAAAATCGGTTCAGTAGTTTAGGAGTTCATCGCGGACAAACATGTGACACGTAATTTTTATATATATATAAGGATGTTTATGCTTTTAGTTACAAAAAATATACAGAAATTCAAAATGTAAAAGTTTGTAATAAATTAACCAGTTTGTCTTGGTATTTGAAAAACCACCAGAAATAATTTACCAGAAATCAGAATATGTCAAGTCATAAGAGCTTCGATTTAAAGAAGGCTGGAGATGTAAATGCATACTAAATTATATAAATGGCCTTGAATAATAGTATATAATTGTAGATTAAATTACATTGTAATTAATCTACAATAATCTACAACTAATAGTTAGGTATCTTCATCTTGCCTTTAAGACTTTTTTAATTAGATCATTTTGACATAGATGTGCAATACTAATTTCTTCGTATGAAAATTAATTTAAAGAAAAAAGTTTAAATTAGGTGACATTTTTTTTGATCTTTAAGGCTCTTTTCTATTTCAATCCGGGTCCAACCATTTTTAAAATAAATAAATATTTAACCATTTTTTAAATAATAAGAACTAGTGGTGACATAACAGTCAATAAACTAAGTTAATTAATATATTCGTATCTAATATTAACAATAAGGCTTCGCTAGCGAAAAAAAAACGTAGGTAATCATCAAATCGCAAAATAAAACATCTTTTTCTATACTTTTATTAAATAAGATCAGTTCTAATCCCAGGCAATTAGATTTATTTTAATGTAAAGGACAAAATCACATATCTACTTATACAAAGTATATATATGTAATATATTCATATAGAAGGCATTGTTAAAGACAATATGTAAATAGACCTTTCGCCGTAATATCCTGACGTCTGTAAATTTATAATTAGCTATCATGTATAATAAATATTGAAAGGGAAATTCGTTTCATAATAAGCCTCGAGAGACTTCGTTTTCAATTGAAACCTTCTGAATGTATACTCGTTGTTGCACGCGACTTTTGCTAAGCGTTGAAGTTTTATTTTTAGATGTCTGGTGCCCTATTAGAATATTTAGCCTATGTCTATCCTTAAATGCTGTTCTAACCTTTACTGAAATATTTTCTTAAATCACAGAAGTAGAAAATACCTCATATAAATATAAAATTTTCACCTCTTTATTTTAGAACATGTAGGTATTTGTATATAAAATTTTATTATTTTTACATACGACAAACTTATCCGTAATCCTTACGGGGTTAATAACTAAGAAAATATTGAAAGAAACTAAATCCTTTGTACTCGTATACTCAAATCGATGGGCCGAAAGTCGAATTTGTGAGGATGTATTTCAAGGCACCCTCAAAAAGGTGCGTTCAGGGACTTCCCCATTTACTTCCGATCTGTAATTTATTCTTTTAGAAAAAAACCAGCTTAACTTGACCTCTGCGGTTGCGTTCATCGAAGTCGACATAACGCGAGCGGGTTAGCCACGGAGGTCCCGTCACGTTGGGCGTTCCCGGCCTACGTCGGCAAAGTAAAACATCCAGATATTGTGGATTTATAGTGTAACGATTTGAGGGAAATTCATAATCTCTAACGTTTCACGTATTACAATATTATTTCACCAATACAAATACAGATTTTTTTTGTACTAAATTTGGACATGTAGTTGAATATGTTGCGAATGATACGAGGGCTTCGTTACACGTGTTTCTCCCATCGTACTACAAGTATGGAATTTGCGTCACAAATGCCAAAGCGGCATATAAAACTACGCCTAAAATGGAATCATGGCGGAGTCTAGCCTTCGCGCGTCAATGGCAAAAGGTAGTAAAGACCAAGTTCTACTATTGATATCTTTAAATGACAGATGTTTGGTTGGTTTTAAATGACACATGACAGAGTTCATGCTCTATGCATATCACTTAAATGTTCCATCACTTGACCTGACTGCTTTGGACTTGACGGACCTGTTTGGAAAACTAAGAAAAATTATAAACTTCACTTGACTGACTAGTCTCGGGATCTGCTACTTTCGATTTTAATTTCAATTTTGAATTTTGCTATTTTTACTAATAACACTGGCAAAATCATCGGAGAAGATCTGATGGAGCCAAGACATTAATTTTTTTTTTTTTTTAATGTTCTATAAAGTTCGCAATGTTTTGTGTGGCGTGCGAAATCCATAGTTGTAGTACATTGATGGTTACGCCAAATAAAACTCACCGACGCTTTCCCTATAAACGGTTTTGCGACATGATAGTGCCGCCATTATAAACGAGCCGGATACTTGTCAATGTGACAAGGGTTCAATTTGCACGGTACCCTTGCAAACAGATAACATATGAAACCTTGTCAGTATAGTGAAGAGAGCGAAAAATGAGTTTATTTTGATCGGCTGTTGGTTGTGAGAAAAATCCAAATGTTGATATTATTATTATATATGTGTACTGACCTTAATAATTAATAAGTAGCGTTGACTCGCTGGCTCACCAACTCACAACTGAAACAAATTATCACATCGATTTTGAATTGCACATAAGACCTTTCAGACTTGGCTATTACCATATATTTTTATGCAAGGTCGCCAGACACGCTGACCCAGTCACTTGATATAACACAAGCAAAACCACTTTAAGTTAGTTGCCTACCGTAGTAGTATTAAGGATATGGGATTTAGTAGAAATAGGTAAATGGGCTTCTAGTCTTCTAAGGACGAAATTCTAAGGAAAACAGATAAAAAAATATATTGAAAATTCACTAGGGACAAGCAACACCAGGAAGATTATGAATGTTTGTTATTTGGTTTGAGCTTTGACGACACATTGGATGAGTGGTTAAGATGCTTGCTTTCACTCTTTATCTCAGGAGACCCCGATTAGATTGCAAGCAGGGCCAACTTTGGAAATAAACTTTTGAAAGTTGGCTCTGGTCTGGATCTGGCAAGTAGTGGCAGCGGCAGGCGGCAGTAACCACCCCCTTAAAGAAGATCGCCGTAAAATAACAGCACGTTTGCTGTTGTGTTTCGGTGAGTAAGGGATGCCAAAGCCCTTAATCTTAATCCTAATATGGTCGACAGCACACTTGCAGCACCTATGCCTGTGTTATAGGCGACGGTAGCCACCTACCACCAAGAGGACCGTCAGCCTGTCTGTCCGCCATAACCATTTAAAACAAACATTATTATTACAATATTCATACAAATTGAAACAGAGACAAATAAATCAACAAACATTTTTTCCTTATAATATTTGCCTTTGTGGTGATTTTTGTTACAGGATTTCTCATTAAAACAATCAAAAATTTTTTTTTATTTATATCGTAATTTATTATGTAGGATTACTATTTGATTTTGCTATAGGAAATTATCTGTTCACGCGAATCCCAATCAATGAATACAAACAAAAGATGCCAACACAAAGATTCATTACAAGAATGAGTCATCATTGTTTATTACTCTCACAGGACTTTGTGTTTTGAGAATTTAGGAATACGGTTGAAAATGAAACAATGAAAATGAAGAACAAGCGTTGATGAATTTATACAATATTATCAAGAGATAAGCGCCATCAACTATTGATATGGATAAGTGCGATCGAATTTTTTATTATCTTGGTTTCCTCGCAGACTACAAACACCGTGTGAAGGCCAAAAATATCTTGTCTAGGTTTTCTCGTCAATTTTTTATTTTATTTTATTACTAGGTGAGCCCGACCACGCTTCGCTATGGTTTTCTTTGACGTTCAACGGTCAGCGGCTGCCATAACAATGGCTAACTTCCTCTTTAAATGTGACAGCGGTTCTCGTTGGCGAGTTAATTCTTCTCGCTTTCGGCAGATGGCGCACTAAAAAAAGCGTTTTTTTTTTCTCTCGGTCAAGATTATATTATTTCGCAAAATATAGATAAGATCAATCTTAGTTTTCGAGTTTTATATAATCAACATTTTTATATAATTATATGGATTACCTACTATTATGTAGTAATACATATTAAAAAAAAATATTTCGATTTATCGTGTAGATAATAATAATATATAACAATGAATGCAAATTGTGATTGATTAAATATACATGTGTAAAATCCTTAATTGGCTGTTAGTTATGATTTTGTTTTTGTCTGTAAATTGTATCTATGTTGAGAGATGTGTATTTTGGCTAAACATATATTTTCAAAAAAAAGTGTTAAACATTGTATTTTTTAATTAAACAATTGTAAATCTTTCACTTGGTTCAATTTGGTTTCTGTCATCTAGAAGTATGTATATTTTGGAAATTTCATCAGCAGCTTACATACGATCAGCGCGATAGATCTTTGTAGATTGGAATGAGTCAGTATACCGAAACGTGTACAGGCAAAACAAAAGAAATATTTCATGAAATGTAATGAAAAAGTGGAAATGTCTAATGAAAACGACGAGGAAACGTATACGTTTTATACAAAAATAGAATAGTTTGAAAGAATGTAGAACCCGGAGGAACTCAACGGCGTACTATGCAAATTAGGTTAAATATTCGGCTGGCGGAGCGGAATTCTATTCCGATTCAATAGTGAGATGACGGCACTCGAATAGCTGTTCCCCTGGGATCACGTTCCCTATTGATTGCCCTACTGTGTTCTATGTGCCACTTTATAGTTAGTGCAATGGTGTTAGGGTAAGTAAATCGCGACGTCGCCTACAAAGGCCTTACAAAAATTATAAGAGCTTTCTCTTAACAAAGATTAACTAAGTGATCTCAATAAGTATAAAAATGTTTCTATCAGCAAATGGTCGCAGGCAAACTAACGGTCTTTAAGATGGTAAGTGGACACCGTCGCCAAGGAACACAAGCAAATATCATACAGATGAAAAATGGGCTAATATCGCATACATAGAGGTAGTAAGACATAATTGCAAATTTCTAAAATTATTTCTCATTTTTAAGGCAAAAAAAAAAAATTAGACATCGCGTGACGCCTGAAACATCGAAAAAATATATTTTTTTAATTCTTTATTTAAAAAATACATAAAACACAGTTTATTCACAGTGTGTGGCCAAATGTTGGCGTCACCTGCCGCAAAAAATATTTCACATAAAAAAATATGTTTCACCATCCATCATCTCTCGCTGAAGAGTCGCGTACCTTCTGCTTTGATTAGAATTTAATTAATTTGCTAAAACCACAACCCCTTTCTCTTCCGGTCGCTTCTCCCGTATCCAAACGCTAAAAGCCATGTTTCTCGTCTCCCTTATTACATTAGACACGTGAGTGACGGAGTGATACGAGCCGTACGCTTCTCTCCTTTGACAACTTTACATCAAGTGCTCTACACTTTCTCAATACCATTTTCCTGTAACACATTATTTCCACAAATAAACCGACATAACCTTTTAAGACAAGACGGTTTCATGGCTTCTCATTCCGAACGAAGCCTTTATAAGGTGCTGTTTACCCACTTGCTTTTTTATGAGGCCATATTTTTCTGCTTTATTTTGGTTTTACTTATGATTACAGATTGCAACTTTAAGAGTTTCAGTGGTTAGATGATTTTTATCAACCGAATACTGCTACTAGACCCAGATGACGGTAGTCGTCTACCTACTCGATGAAACAAGCTAAATCAAAGAGCTCTAGTGTGCTATCGAACATGGTAAGATAATTGGTCAAGTGAAAAGTAAAAAGATCTGTTATCCCACGCTTTTACTTCGCGTGGTCACGTCACCGAACTCAATTTTCGTAGCATGTCCTGTCATAGAAAATGTTTTAGCTGGCGGTCGCCAAACGCAATTCCATTCCAAAACAGAGAAATATTCGTCTCACGTACGTAGAGGCCATGCCGGACTCCACGTCACTCATTATTTCACCTAATTGGGGAAAATATATACTGAAAAGGGTAAAAAATATTTTGAGGCTTCATACGACGAGTATGAGTTAGCTTTTTGGTTCAATAAGTAGACTTATTTTAATAAATCAATAAATAAATGCGATTATAATGGTGGTAATAATGATATAGTTTGTAACTTAATAAAAGTAAAGAAAACACTTCAACCGAGTGCTATAAACAAACAAAATTTTGGGTAATTTCCTACCTTAATGTCATTTTATTACAATTTTATGTTTGTGGAGGTTGTAGGAACGGATTTGACACTTCTGACCATTTATATATTTACAGAATAGTCGGTTCAGTCAGTCTACAAGTTTACAAATTGACGTCAAACAAATCTCAAAATACAGCAGAAAATGAATCTTCTTCAGATACTGATCTCAATGATGAAAGGGAAAAATATTATTTATTTATTTATTTAAAAGGTAACTTAAGCAGTCTACTTTTTTTTAAGTAGAATAAAAACTATAACCATAACCTAAATTAAGAATAGCAATATCAGCCTTATGAAACGCTTACTTGGAATTCCCACAGTTGTAGAAAGGGAGCAGTTTTGATTAAGATCGTATTTTTGATTATTATTGAAATACTAGCTGATCCGGCAAACGTTGTTTTTCCAAAAAAAAATTTGGGGTGTACCACCCTTACCACTTAGGGGTATAAAAAATAGTTTACGACCTATTCTCACCGGATATACACAGACTTAGCGATATACACAAAAAAATTCATAAAAATCGGTCAAGCCGTTTCGGAGAAGTTTGGTTACAAACACTGTGACATGAGAATTTTATATATATATAGATGTGGAATCTAGGAAAATAAAAAGTATCAAAAACATAGAATTACATTATTATATTTGAAATAAATTCTAGTGTTTTCGTTACTTTTAAAACATTACGAACTAAATATACTCGTATGTATGTATAGTGGCCGAAAATAAGTGACCGTAATCAGTTCAATGAACACATTGCAAATTTTCATTCATTATTTGATTAAGTTAATTGGAACTAATTAATGAACCAACATTATCATATTAATTACTTTATCAAATATGCCAACTCTCTCTGTGGCTTTCCGTGTCGTGAACGTGGCTCCGGGGATATCTTTCGTTATTAATGGCATCACGTTTGGCGATATCCCGCGAACGAATCTGCTTCTTCCATCCACATTTCCTATCGAGTATCTCTTTAATGAGGTTCCATATTATTTCTTTTTAAAAACTTTCTAATACAATATAATCGATCATTCTTTAAAACAATACCTCTCATTTATATTTCAGATAGCACATAACTGAATATTGTAAAATATCCATGGAATGAATGGACGTTGTTTTGCCAAAAGAAAAATTTTTGGGGTGGACCACCAAAAAAATTACACCACCAGTTTTTGTGGGTACATTTAGCGGTATGGAAAATAGATGTTGGCCGATCTCACACCTACCCGATAAGCACACAAAATTTCATCAAAATCGGTCGAGCCGTTTCGGAGGAGTTTGGCAACAAACACCGCGACACGAGAATTTTATATATTAGAAAGATGTTATATAAATGTTTATTTTAGTAAATACTCTATAAAAAAACTAGTGTATAAAGAGTCTTTTCCATATATTAGGGGCAAACAATCCAATTTATCAGAGACTTTTCTGAGATTTTCAGTAGTATAGGGATTGCGCCTGATTGCATAAAAGGCATGTATTAAGAGCGCAGAACGTTGCAGGCTTTTTGTCTGTAATTCACCCAGATCTTTATCTCACCACCATACTTTCAAAAAACTTAAATTTACCCTATATGATAAAGGAAACGATTCCCTATCGTCGTCGTAAGTCATTATCGGTATGAAAAATAACGCTTCGAGTACAGAGTATGTATGTACATTAATCGCACGTTAGACTTGGAAAATGAGTAATGGAAGTTAGTGTTATAGACGATGATAGGCACTTACCATCATGTGGAAGGCAGTCATTTTACAAAGAGTACTATGTATATCGGATTTCATAGGTTAGTAGTTAGTACGACGTGATCATTTTTATGTCTATTTTTGTTTCGTGTTCTAATTTATAAATGTCTGCTTTCAGATAATCTTGAGTATGTACCAAATTGATTTAAACCATTTTTTAATAAGTTATTCAAAACTCGAAATGAATACCTCGGAGTTATTCTTCTTAAGTTCTAATGTCTAATTTGTTGCGTGATTTTATGATAAAGTTCTTTGTACGCTGATGTGGATAGCATAAAAGCTAGACATCCTATCGTAAATACTGATACATTCTTGTTACAAAATAAATTTCATGCGGGCAAAGCGGTGTGTGTGTACATCAATACTAATAATAAATCTGTAAGGGTCGGTCATGGAGTAAGTTACTTTTTTTTTTCAGAGATATCGTGTTTATAGGCTCTATACATGATACTGAAACTAAATTGACGATTTTTACATTTTTTTTTGTATGTATGTATGTATGTATCTATGTATGTATGTTCCTCCATAACTCTGAAACGAATTAACTGATTTTCATGAAACTTGGTAGATAAACATTGGGACGTACGGGACACAGGATAGGCTACTTAATATTTTTCAACGCGGACGAAGTCGCGGGCGCCAGCTAGTTACAAAATAAATTTCACGCGGGCAAAGCCGTGGGGCACATCTGTAAATAAAGTAATAAAGAACGCAAGCATACATTTCGATGTAGTCGCAATATTATCGGTGTAGGTGCGTGTTGGGTGGTTGGTGGCAGAGGCCGGGGAGTGAGAAGTGGGGAGTATCATTTGGTTTCAAAGTCGATTTTACACTGAAAAGATACTCCGCTTAGTGACGTACGGCGTGACGCAACACCATAACGAACCGAAGGCAAATTTCACTTCCGTATTACATAATTTAGGAAGAAAATTTAAGGTCTACTGCTGCTGTATACAGCCTCTACTCCCTGTTAGCTGTTTCTACAGTCCATTAGAAAGTCTAAGCTTATCATGTCTTCGGGGATACCTAGCCTTGTTCCATTCAATGTTCTTTATAATACAGGGACAGCTTAATGTCATGCAATTTTTCGTTTCCTTCTTTATGTCTCTTCTGTTATAAAATCTATCTTAGTGTTGATTCCTTGGCTTGCGTGGTTCCTAATGTTATCTCGCTGTTTATGAGTGTTTCTGCCTTCATTTTCAATTCCCGGCAAGGATTGTAACGGATCGTAATTAATATTTAGTAATCTATAGTTTAAAAACATTTCTGAACGTAAAATCATTAATCTATCCTATGTCAAACTTGACGTGACATTGACATTGTCTCGATACGTCATGTCGGCCATTTTCCTGCATTTGCAGTTAGTTAAGAACTAGTTGTTGCGAAGTGTGCATTAAGGTTAGTTAGTAACAGTGAATTATGTTTCTTTGTATTGTATTGTTTCTTTGTACCGAGCAATAAATACTTGTTCTCACGTTGATCTATAAATTTCATTTATACAATTATTCCTTCCGTTACAGGATTAAATATCATCTATCTTGTGATGATAATATAAAATAAGTTCATATTATTATTCAAAAAACGTTTATTTGAAACTTGCTGGCCCGACAGATGTACTGTACCAACTATCGGACTGTAGCAGTTAAAATAAATAAATAAATAATAAACAAAATCCACTTGTTAATATAAAGGTTGTTTTTTCCTCTATACTACTTTAATAAATTACATTTTCTAAGTTTCCGAGTAATCCTAATTTGAAGAAATAAATATGGCGTTTGTTTCGTGCAGTAATGTGAATAAACAGCCCTCGTCTGATGGCGGTCGTGTAATGAGTTTGCAGTTTGTGTTTGATACAAGTTTCAAAGCACCTTCTACAAAATCGGACCCTAACGGGATGCAGATAAAGTAAGGATTCAAATATAAAACATTGCAAGGGTTGGAGGCATGATCAGCAAGTTATGAGTACATGGAAAAACTAACCTTGTGACCTTTACAGTAAAGGTGAAAAGCTAATGACGCTATTCACTTGAGTCCTTGACCTCGCGCTCCAATAGTCACTGAGAAAGGGTCTATTACGACTTTCATAATCGATAACGCAATGCACTTCGTCAACTATGTGATTGCACAGTAGCAGGCTTTTTCTCATATAAAGGTCGGCAGGCAAAAATTAAGGTACCTTATATGGTAGGTGGCAACCGTCGCCTGCACAAATAAGAAACATCAAGAGGAATGCAAGTGCGCTGTATGAAATGGAAGAGCGACACACAATAATACAGGAGCCGTTTTCTACAGTTATTTACTTTAGGTATTTCCACTTCAGACTAAAACTAGAGATAACGTTTCGCAATAATAGTGCATTACCCACGCACTTTTTTTTGTGACCAAAAATCTGGGAAGAAAGGTTTCCTCAATCTAAGATTGTAGTCATGAATGTCATGTCACATCGAGTATCGATAAACACAACAAGTGAGCATCAGGTCCGTCACTATGTGTCGCATATATACGTAAAAATCACACTTCTGCGATTTTTTTTAAAGAAGGGTATATTTCATTTTTATGTCGGTAGGCATAAAAATTCTACTTGATTGTAGGTAGCGACGGTCGCCTATTAATTCAAGAAAACGGCAAGTACTCTGCCGAACACATAGGATAAAGGATACGGGATTAGGAGGGAATGAGGAAATTAGCATCGGTATATTATATGTTCAAAAACTACCACCTTCTGATATAATAATATAGGTAAGCCTCGTATGGGCTGTTCGGTACACTAGCAGACGTAGCGGAAGTGGCACTTAGAAGATTAGCACCACCTTGTTTGCTTCTAATCTCACATTATTACCTCCGCGTGAATACGCCGGAGATGGAAACGCATCGATGCCTTCCTCGGTCGAGATAAACGCGCCACTTCCGAAAATGTTTGGATAATACCGCCAAGCGCCTGCTCCCCTAAACTTTATTGTTCCATAGTCTCCGTTTTAGCTGCTTTATCGACTTGTTTCCGCTTTCATATTTATTTTTAAACGAAACGAAAGCAGCGAAAACATTTGTTGTCGCTCACAAACTTTTCCGAATTAAGGAACATCGGAAATACTTACGTTTGGAAGCTACTTCTCAACAAAAATATTCCAAGTGGCAAGATGGACCAAATACCTAATAATATCTAATAGTAAGTGAAGATGAGGTCGAAGATGGAGTCACAAATGTCCAAAAGCTTACAGAAAAAATATATTTAGATATTTATCACGCGTCAACATATTATTATCCAATATGCTAATTATAACTGACCTGTAAAATGACATTGGATCAAAAATTTCCTTATTGAAACTGGCCACTGCATTAATATTGACGGTGTGACAAGGTTTAAAACTTTTTACGTGTTTTGAAAAATAATGGAAGATATTATTAGAATTAAAATTAATGTATGTTCTATCAATATGACTAAGTAGAACAAACAGGAAAAAAATTCATTTTGTATTGTACTACTAATTGAACAAAATCGTAATACACACAGGAATACTCCATCCTAAAAAGGGTTCATCTCTAATTAGTATACCTATAAATTATGCAAAATTTATTCATTGCTCGTTCTATGTAAGCTGTTCGGTCTATCATTCAGATAGGGTTTCATTTTGACTAGAGTTCGCGCAATTTTATTTTATTTATTAGCTCGTCAATAGCTAGTTAGCCACCTGCCTCTGAGCTCGCTCGGCGAAATGAAAAAAAAAAAAAAAAAAAAAAAAAAAAAATGCACGTAAATATAATTTTTAACGCCTCAACTTTTAAGTCGCCATTTTATTTAAATCCACTCTTAAAGTAAATAAAGTATAAACAAGTCATGGCCCGAACAACTGCTCATTAGAACTAGTGCGATGACGCCAAATCTAAAAGGCTGATGCTAATGAATAAGATAACAATAAACCCTCAAAACATTAGAAAAACAACATTGCATAATGTAAATTATGATCGTACAAAATTTTTACTGTATAATCTATACTCCTAGGTACTTTAAGTATTGAGAATCGAGAGCGAAACAACAAAAGAGGTCAAGCTGTCAGCACATCAGGAACGACATGCAAACATCAGCAAATGGAACGGAGTAATTACACTTTTATATCTGATATACACTATGTTTCATTTGTGATTTCTGACCTTTTTGAATCTCTCTCAGTTCTATTAGTACTAGTACTATATTACTATATTATACTATATATTATAGCTGCTGCGTCTGTCTCTTTGCTATCGATACTCGGAGAATCCTTTGTGAGACATCTTCATTGAAGAGAATAAAGTCAATAGAACTTTGTCCTCCTTCTTTATAATTCCCTCCATAATTGAACTGTTTTATTGGTCGTCTGCTCAGAATATTTGAATTAATTTCTGTTCTAAATAATATTGTTACTTTAGCATAGAATGTTCGCTGAACGACTTAATTTCAGTTTATCCTTGGCATATTACAAACTTGTCTAAACTTGAATACCGACTAACACTATTTACTTTAGCAAAATCAACATTTTGTTAGATTATTAGGCACTACATTGTAATAATCCGAACAAATACACAATTCGTCGTTATTGCATCAGCAACATAATGAATAACAACGAAGTCCGAAATAGTCATGTTATGCTTGTTTTTGTTCTACATATATCTTTTGAATGCAATCTCTTGAAATCCTACGTTAAGTATATGAGTATAAAATATTTAAAACCAACATATTATGATGTAATTGTTTTACCTTATAGTTATTTTGAACATATGTACTTACACCTGTTAAATAATACCTGCTTAAAAAAGTATTGCAGTGTTTTCTCTCATTCTCATGTGAATTATTAAAGTAAAATAATATCAATAAACTTCAAACGTGTTTTCTCGGTTCTTAATTAGAGGCAGTCTAGACTCTAGACTGCTGATCGATGATAAAGAATTAATACTTTTAAAGGTTAAATGAAAACCAAAGGCGATATGGCTTCAATACGTAAACACTAGATGGAAGCTAATCTATATGAAATATAATTGGATTCTTTATGACCAATATTAATTAAGCCCAAGCGAGTGAGTATCGTGTTAGACGCAATATTATGTATAACTTAAATGGATTTCAAAGTAACCTGTAACACGCAAATAAACAATCCAATATAGATATCGGAGAGAGCAAACAAAGCCCCGTTTCAACAGACTCGTGTCTCGTAAACTAAACTAAACTAAACTAAACTTCTAGACAAGAGACTATCGTTGTAAGACCTCAAACATTAAGGGAACCCCAGAAATCGACATCCTGGACGGTGGACGGTAATTTCTAATGTTTTCAGGGTCTCGCACGGCTCCAGACAAATTGGCCTCGTGTTTTCCGGGATATGCAACCATCAAAACAAACCTTAGCGCACTGTGTAATTAAAAATACCTCACATTCAGAACGTAGTTGCCTATCCCCTTTACAATGTATTTTCTTTAATCCTGGTATGGTCGCCAGAGCAATTGCTAACTTGTGGCATTGTTTGTATTATAGAAGACGGTAGCCACCTACCATCAAGTTAACCGTCAGCCTGTATGTCAACCTCAACAAACAAACAAAAAGTTGATGTCATGATTATCTTCCGAATTTCAAAATTAAAGACATTTTGGTTAACATCGCCCAATTATCTTTACTTCGAAAAGAATACCTTATAAAGTTTAATTTAGATTAAATTCTTCTCAAATACATATTATAATTTAGTATAATATTAAATCCTATAAGATTAAATTAAATTAAATGATAGGTGGATACGATGTGAGCTAAGATATTGAGTAGTATATCTTAACTATTCCTTTGTGTTTGGTTTCCTTTAAATTTTAACAGGCAATAAATCGTACTGGGTAATATGACATAATAGAACCTCTATTATTAATTACGAATATTGTTTGTTTATGTTAGTCACCTTTCCCCAATCACAGAACATAATATGTATTGTCTCTTTTTAACAGCAAACACAGCAGTACTATAAGTCTTTTTGGCAAATTAGCTGACGTTTGCTTTTCAAGATAATCTCCAAAAAAGCCATGCATACATTGTTAGAAATAATAGTTTAAGCTGTAAGTTCCAATTACACGTTTTATGCAAAATAATTTCCAAATTGTACGTCGTCACATTTTTTAAGGGCTACGATTGTCTCAATCTAGCTAGACATTAGAAAATCGCGAGTTAATTGTTTATTATTATGAAATAAATTTTATTTTATATTCGTATCCATACATTGGAAGTTTACTATTGATTAATTTCCTTTTTCAAATTGATATCCGTTTTTCCTAAATCATTTCTTCTGTTTTTATATCTTTTAGTATCGAATTCCTGGGTCTACAGGGTCCCAAAGCGTTTCGCCTTTCAAAGTTTTTATAGCGTATTAGATCGGTTTACTGTTAACCCCAAGAGGCTTTATGAGCTGAATATTGCGTGTGTTAGACTAGCTTATTAACATATCATTTACTTTATGAAACCTACCATTAATAGACCGAAGACAGAAAAGTGGTAGCCAGAAAACTAGATACAGCGAGATGTAACCGACATAGTAGGAACCCTGCTAAAAGAATCTAAACTACGTTGCGATCATTAAATTACTGTACAAATTCCTAAACCTATAAGTTATTAACAAATAGGTTCTGCAAATATTACGTACGACAGTTTAATTGTAAATTTTAATTCTAGAAATTTAAAACCCATTTTCTGTAAGTAGGGAATTTTAAGCTGTTGGTTTTGACAATAAAATAAACCTACTACCTATAAAATGCCTACTTATCAATATGATATATAATATAATAAAATAATATATTATATGTATATTCCTTTTTATATTTTTTAATATCGATAGGAATAATGAAATTAGTTACTGACTCAATAATTCTTATCAGTTAATTCTAATAAAATACGTATTATAAGAACTGAATGATCTGAATCTATAACCTCAGGATTTGTCTTTTTTATTTATTCATTCACATATTAATTTTTGGCTAATAAGGCATTACTATTATATTCATTACATATTATGAAACAAAGACCCCCCCCCCTCCCCCCACCCCGCGTCTGTTCGCAATAATCTCAAAAACTACTCAACCGATTTTCATGCGGTTTTCACTGATGGAAAGAGCGTTAAACGGGGAAGGTTAAATATATATAATTTGTAGAAAAAAACGGGTCAGTAGTGTTCTTATAAGTATTGAATTGGTTAACATAATGTTGATTGTTGCAAATCCTGTAAGCACTGGTGCTACTATTCAACTGGAGGAGTGTATTTTTATATAGGTAGGTATTTAAAAAGTTTCAAAGATATTGTTTAAACAATATTTGCATGAAATGCAAATATGATAAACAAAGAGATTATCTGACTCGCAAGCGTTTATTTAAAAAGAATTGTTTTAGAAAATAATCCATATAAAAAATTTGGTTATTTCTTGGCCTTTTTGTACCTTTCGTTAGAATCACTAATAGCATAGAGTTAACAATAACAGGCAGTGCGTGTGCGCCGTAATTTTCGAACAATAACTAATTAGGGCTAATGTTATAGTTTCAATTGGGCTGGTATTTGATTGTCCGAGTGATGGCATCATTTATGAAAGACGCAGTGGCGCGCTTATTGCGTGATGGTACAGTTATCGGCTGTTGTGGAATAAAAGAATGATGAATCAGCTTTGTTTACGAATGGGACGTTGACTATAATGGCAGGCGCATATGTTCATAGTGTCGATCGTCTTACCAGGAGGGTGTTGTGATGTGGTATGTGGTGTTGTGTGGTGGGCCGGTGGGCTGGTGGGTGCAGCGAGGTTAGTCGGTCGCGTCACTATGCGTTCTCAGCGCGAGGCGAGCACGTGCGTCGCGCTCGGGGCCCGGGCGCCGACTGGCCGCGTCGATCGATACGCACGTCACCTCGACTCGACTCGACGGCGGTCGGCCATTGCTGCGCTACGTTCCGTTTAACGATACTAACCTCAACTTGTTTGCATTTATGTTTATTTAAATAAAATTAACTGGTAAATAAATAGTTTATTTTGTTGTATTTTTTATTAACAAGCCTTAACCTATTTTCATTTATCTTACTGTAACAATAATAACTGATAAATAAAGAGATTTTGACAAGCCCGTTGTATGAGTGGTTAGGGTGCTCAGGGCTCTGTCTTAGGGGTCACAGGTTCGATTCCCGGCAGTTGAACCAACTTAGGAAATGAACTTTTCAAAGTTCAACGGCACTACGTCTGGTGGTAGTAACCACCCCCTAACAGAAGACCACGGTGAAATAACAGCACATCTGTGAAAGAGAAGAGTAATGGATACTAGAGTCCATTTTCCTATCTCTTCACAATTATAATAAAAGATCAAGGAGTATATTTTAGTATTTTATGTTGATAACCAACTTGATATTTCTTATTTATTCTTTTCGATAGACATACATACTACACATAAAAATGTGATACCAAAAATATTTAATCAAATGTGAAAGATACTGACTTTACACCAGAGGCTTTTATAAAACTAGAGGGAGACATGGAAATAATGGCTTTAGTAGGTTACGCCGAAAATATCTTGGCAAGCTGCTCTGTGTAGCAGTATTAAAACAATTTATATATCTGAGACAAAAATTTCAATACTTTTTGAAATAGTGAGGGATATATTCTATACGGCTAGTAAATCTTAAAGAGCAGCTTCAAAGCTTTGCATAGGTAACTTCTATATTTCCTACGGATGAGTGCCTAAATATCCGGCCATTCGTCATTTCTTCACCAAGCAGATCACCAGCCACGACTATTTTTGTTGGCAGCACTTTTTTTTTCTCGAAGATTTGAGTCGCTAGTAGATCATAGCAATGTATGCAGGGTACGTCACCAGTATATCCATATGCACATAGGGGAAATATCCTCCTCAAAATCTTCGCAACACTTTTCAAATGTGGTTAAAACGGGTAAATATTTTCTTTTTTCGTTCGCAACGCTGACTATACAGGGTGACAGGGTAAGTCGTGCTGAATATTAAAGGACGTTATTATTCAGGTCATTGGTAATAGATTTTATCATATAATATGGTGTCCTAAACTTAACCCTTATGGAGATATTGAACTTTAAAGATTTTTTAAAAAAATCCGTTTTTTTCTACTTTGATATAGATTTTTTGGGACTGGAGTTCCTGGGGTCCGATTTTTTTATGTTTTCAGTTAGAAGGCATGTAAATTAATAAAAATAATTAACAAAAATTCAATATATCACTAACAGTTTAAAATAAAGACTCGGCGATGTTCAGACTTTAAAATTTTTCCACAGTTTTCAACTTTGAAGCGCTTTTCTAAAAAAAATTGTATGGAAAATTTTGTGCAGATGACTTTAAAAACTTCTACGTCTCTTTAGCTATTCAAAAAGGTGTAACATTTATTAGGAATGTTCATAAAATCTTAAAATAATGTTATTTGAATAGGCACTAGTGGTAGTACATGCGACGGTATCCTACACGCCGAGTACCTGATATTGGCGTATTTGACAGAGTTTATCGTAGACTACGAGAAACTGGTTCGGTCCTAGTACGACGGACTGACTTGGGACGACCTCGTATACGTGACGACGAAGAATTAAATGAAATACGACGTCTCTTTAAAACCGACCCAACCTTATCAACACGAGCTGTCGCTCGACAGCTTGGTCTTTCCCAGTGGAAAGTCTGGTTCATAATGCACACTACTGGGCAATACTCTTACCATTACACGCCAGTGCAAGTTATTGAAGAAGGAGATCCATTGAGAGGATTAGATTTCTGCAGATTTATGTTCAATGCCGATATTGAAGATGAGTTTTTTTTAAAGAAAATCATGTGGACTGATGAGTCTAAATTTGATAAAGATGGCATCACAAATTATAATAACGCCCATTATTGGGCTCCTAAAGAGCAAGGTAACCCCAACAAAAAAAGAACAAAAGGGTCACAAAGGAGATTCAGTTTGAATGTATGGATGGGCATAATATCAAATAAGTTAATTTCTGCCCGATAATTTGAATGGCGAGACATATGAAAACTTTTTGAGGGAGGAGTTACCCCCATTGATGGAAGACTTACCTATTGCATTAAGAAGAGACATGTTCTTTCAACATGATGGCTGCCCAGCTCATTACAGGAGAAGTGTTCGAGCATGGTTGGACGAGAAATACCCAAACAAATGGATTGGAAGAGGCGGACCCATACCATGGCCGGCAAGGATTAACGCCGATGGATTTTTACGTGTGGGGTCAAATGAAAACCCTAGTATACGACCAAATGGCGCTGATCAACAATGTCTATATTTTAAGACAAAAGATTATTGAGGCTGCTGAGCAAATGAGGCGGAACCTGCGAACTACTGTCGTGAAAAGTAATTTAAGAAAAAGAACGAGGATTTGTATTAGAAATAACGGCGGCCATGTTAAACATGAATTATAATAACGAATTAAAAATTTTTTTTTGTTTTATTTACGTATTTTGGCTATTTTTACCTCAACCTAAAAATGTACCCTCTGCTACCTTAGCTGTTATTTCGTCAAAGTCTTGCCTATTTAATAGGAAGTGTTATACCTTTTTGAATAGCTAAAGAGACGTAGAAGTTTTTAAAATCATCTGCAAAAAATTTTCCATACAATTTTTTTTTGGAAAAGCGCTTCAAAGTTGAAAACTGAAAAATTTTAGTCTGAACATCGCCGAGTCTTTATTTTAAACTGTTAGTAGTACATTGAATTTTTGTTAATTATTTTTATTAATTTACATGCCTTCTAACTAAAAACATTAAAAATACGGACCCCAGGAGCTGCAGTCCCAAAAAAATCGATATCAAAGCAGAAAAAAAGGGATTTTTTTAAAAAATCTTTAAAGTTCAATATCTCCATAAGGGTTAAGTTTAGGACACCACATTATATGATAAAATCTATTACAAATGACCTGAATAATAACGTCCTTAAATATTCAGCACGACACCCTGTCACCCTGTATAATGCCAATTTTCTGCTCTATAATATTCTTTCATAATATTCTTTCTTCAATTTTTTTTATAATATTCTTTCATTCTTCAGTTTTTTATATTACCTAAGTTTGACTGTAACAAGCAAAAAATAACATCGCTAACAATTCCTAAATGAAATCATTCCAATTAACTTTCGTGGCCGGGCCTGCAAGACACTTCATACAGTTATAGTCAAGTTTATCAAGAAAATAACATATCTAATAAATAAAAAAATATTTGTTTATACTTACTTATTAGGATATGTGCTACTTATTGTGGCGTATCTTTAATAATGAAAAATGCGATTGCGTACGGATAAATTCGATTCAACGTCGCCTTAGTTACCAGCGCCAAAGACTAGTATTTCTTATAATCTACTTGTTTTGTGAATTAATTGTAAGTTTATCACGTGACATCGTTTTTAAATAATAAATGTTAATTTGGAATCCTGTGTAAACAAATCCAAGAGAATAACGAAAGACGATTAAGTTGTGCTGTTGCACCCCCAAGACCCCATGCAAAATCATAAACTGGGCAGACCGTCTGGCGGCAGTGACCACTCCTTACAGAAGACCAATGTAAAATAATAGCATTTGTGCTGTTACATGTTTCGGTGAGTGGATTTATCCTCTCCTTATTGTTAAACCTATCATTTTTGGCTATTGCAACAATGATGAACCACTTTCGGTTTGAGCGTTTATAGCGACGGCGCCATTATTACCATCAATTTAATTTTATTGTTTAAAAAATTGTAATTTAGAGTTTGTGTAGATTTTTAAACAAATACAAATTTCACCGTTACATTCTGTAGTCTTTTTAACTTTTTAGTATCTAACCGCCATCGTTCCTAATTCTTCATCCCATAAGATTAAGCAGATTACTTCTGGTCTGTCAGCCCGTCTGCCACCCTATACCATAAAACTCATTTCCCTAATTGACTAATTACTCTTCGTTTAATGATCTGTTGGAGGAAACGCAATGGACGTGCAAAAGTATGTAACAGAGAAGTACTCAAACTGGCAACCGCCGGCTCCCGAAGTGTTGGCGAGAAGCGAAGGCGACATAACACTCAGCTGGAGGTGTCTGGATCGCTTTCAATTTCTATCCGAATACTTTCTCTATACAGTGGAGAAAAAGAGCAAAGTGCCGCCTTGGATTGTTGTCTACCAGTAAGTCCTTACCTCCTATTTAGTAGGTATACCTCCACAGCCCACCGCCTACTATATATGAAACATTAATTTTTCATGCCTATAATATCCCACTGACCATTTCAAAAAACTTCAGAAGTATCAACTCGATCTTTCTGCTCATTAAAATGTTCCTCAGCAGTAAAAAATTCTCGTACCACCGTTACCTGATTTGTTTCCTGCCACTGCAAACAGTTCAAAGTTGACATATTATTTCTGTTTGCTTGTCAGTGGTGGAAAAACGCAGAAAACCATAATGAACCTTGAGCCACGTCACCCGCACAAGTTTCGTCTGAAAGTTTTCATCAAAGCAGAACGCGTTCCTTTGATAGGAGGCAAAGCATTGCGTCACTGTGGCGACGAAGCAGCTTTACTTAGGGAGTTCGGCGACCAGAGCGGCGACGTCCTTCACACTGAACGCAATAACAATAGGTAGCTATTCTCTGACTTCATTTAGGTACATACTGGTATCGGGACTATTTTTATCGCTTCATTGTTTACGGCTTCTATTAAATTGAAAAATACTCTAAACAAAACAAATGCGTGATGAAATTGTCAAAGCATCGTCTCGAATTATTAATGTCAACAAAAAAAAACTCTATTTATGAACAAACAATTTAGTTTTAACAAAAAAAATCTAGTTAAAATTCGCTAACGAACACTCATTAAAGTCGAATAAATTATAAAAATGAAATTGAGTTATGAATTCATATTAAAATATTTTACGAATGCTCAAGCTCAATTAAGAGACGGCCTTTTCTTATTGAACATTAAATATTTTAATCAATTTTAGGCGTACAAAATTAGTCCATTTTCGTTATAATTAGGGAACTAGGTGAACGTCGGCCTTTCCCTGTAATATCATCTATTATCAGACAAGTTCTCGGTCCATCCGATATTAGGTATATGACCTAATATCGGATGAACCGAGAACTTGTATGCCACCCCTTATCTTTCAAAGTGAAGACATATTTTAATTTCAGAAAATGGCTAGAGTCGATGTGGTCCGAGGAGACGTGGACCAGTACAGACACCGACGGTACTTCTGCGATTTGCTTCTGTATGGCGGCCCATTGCGGGTACCTGAAGCAGGTACAGTCAATGCGCCTCGCTTATGTCACGGCTCCATACAAGTGGACTAAATATACGATACCCATAGGTTCAAGTGATGCTGGACGAAAGGCCGCAGCTGATCAATGTTGCCAATCCCAAAAGTGGACTCACACCGCTCGCTACTGCAGTTAGGAAAGGTACGTAGGTATAGCGAATAGAGAATGGCACTATATTACGCACCGACAAGCGAAAAAGATCTATCATTATTTCTTGATCGTTTGTTGTGACATGTTGCTTGCAGATATGCACGTTGTGTCGTTGTACCAACGAATTCAAGATAATATTGATCAGGACTTGCTACCGCAGTTGTTTGGTTAAAAAATGTGTGGAATTATAAATGAGTAATTGCATTTTATTTTTTATAAAATCATCTTAAACGTTGAAGTCTCATTTAGTTTCAGCTAGTACTGTCATTAGTACTGTTCCTATTGTCACCATATTGTTGATCGCAATATGACATAAACTTATAGAACTGTTTGTTTTCCAGGTGACATAAACACGGTTCGCTTCTTGTTAAACGCCGGCGCAGATGTGAACGAATCGTGTTTGTGCGGACAGACGCCAACGCATCTGGCTACGCTCGCTTCTAAGCTAAATATCGTGGAACTGTTGTTGGAGAAGGGCGCAGATTTTGAGGCTCGCGATGTGAACGGTCTTCGCATAGAGCATTACGCCGTGGACTCCGGCTCTCCGGACACCGTTCGCTATGTGCTGGACAAAGGAGGCGATGTTCACGTGCGAGACAACAACTTGTGGACTCCACTTCTGCGTGCCGGTATGCATTTGAAAATTGAGTAATTTTTCTCATTATATTCTTTCTCTGACTAGCTAATTTGTGGCATGAAATCGACTAGGCTTGAATTTCCTACTGCTAAGCTTTTATTCGCTCTCAAATAATCAAATTTAAGTTCAATAAATTTTTGATAAATCATTACATACAATCCCATATTTACTATATCAAGCTGCATGTATTCCATCCCATTTATATACTACATCTCGTTACTGGTCTCATGGCCACTGTGATGGATTTCACATGACTAGATATATGCTCGTCTTACACCACAACGCCTCTTAAAAGATCACTTTGTGCATAATGTTTCAGTAATGCAAGGCTGTTCGAGTGAGGTGATTGACGAACTGTTGCAGAGAGGCAGCGACATTAATGCTGTCGACTCCTCTAAGCTGACAGTCGCTACCCTTGCAAGATTACTAAAGAACAGACAGTACGTTCCATCCTTTTTCTCTGTTACTTTCCCACGACTATTTATTATCGAGTGCTAAATTTATTCAAATCCATAACCATGATATTAAATATATATGTTTATTATACCAATAGCCTATGACATAGCTCACAACTGAGACAGGACATGAATAAACTTAATATAAATTTCAAGAATATGTATTTCTTAACAGCATTATTTTTAGTATTAAACTTTTTTTTAATTCATAGCGATATAAAGAGATAATTATATCTACATTAAGGACTGAACAATCTACATGTAATTGATAGCCGTAACATTGCATTGTGGATTGTATAGCAAATTATTAATTTATTGTTAGTTTAATGGAAAAAAGCAACTTCCTCGTTGTATTCTTAAAGAAGTGGAAAGAATAGGTCATAAATGGCGATTGTTATTCGCAAAATGTATTATACTTCCAGCGGACGACCGCGAGACTCGGTGTTGCGGCTAGTGGACTCCCAATACCCACACGATAAAGCGGTCGCCAACTTCACTCGCCTCACTAAGAAGATATCGAGTGTGCACTCGCTTCTAAAGTGAGCTTGTGGCCAGATGTGCCTATGGAACTTTTCCTTTACTTTGTCTCTTTGTCACTTGAAGCTTGCACTGTTCCTTACTTAAAAAGTTTAACCAAAATACAACAATATAACGTATTTAATATTTTATTCATAAAAAAATATTTACAAAACCCTTACATACTAGAGGAGTATTGAATTGCATTGTGCGTGTGAAGAGATGGTAACAGGTGTGATAAATATATCAATGATACATTTCTAAGGAGTAGCTCGACGTAAAGAGTTCAGAAAATACACGATAATGATCGGACGTCTCGCTCAAATTCATCCGCAATATCTAATTAACACCAATAAAATGCATTCGATGGCAAGCCTTAATATATCCAATAAATAAATTTAATAAATTAAATACAGTTAGAGCAATCTCAGCAATGGTATTGATAACCAAAACACGGTCCAATATATTTGGACACCGCCGTTAACTGGCGCGTGTTCGGAGTGGAGTTCAAAATCCACTTGATTTTTAGTCTGGCTCGTTACTTCTGTCACTGACTGCTCTATCACCTCTCCTCTCTCAAACTGAGTTGTCTTCGTTTCCCTTCTCGATCTTTCCTTCTCGTCTCCCAACTCATCGATTTCATCGTCTTCGTATTCTTCTAAGTCATCCACATTTTTTTCAGTTACATCGTGATTTTCACTACCCTCAGGACTCAAATCGCCGGTTTCAATATCTTCAAGTTTATGAAATGAATTGATTAGTTTAAGGTGGGTGACTTTTTTATTTTGTAATTCTGCTGCGCTTTTGGCCGCATCTTTGATGTGTTCGTCTATCGGTGGGGGAATTTCACCCTTGAATGGCCCGAATTGAGGTGTTTTTAACAGTAATTCGGTGTTAGCCGGCAACTTCGATGAGAATGGTTTCGACGATTTAGCGTTCCCGTCGGGAACGCTCGTTAGTGTGGCTGCTGATACAGTCTTTCCGTCAAAAGTTGTAAACGTTTCTTCGTTTGCTGATAGTTTCTGCGAATGTTCTCTGGGTAGTTTCGGATCAGGTGGCAAGTATTGTGGGCTGACTTTGTCAGAATCCATCATCAAATCGGAGGGAACATCTTTTTCCAAATTTTGTTTACTGAATAGAGCATTTAGTTCACTCTCTGTTTTAACATACACAGGGTGAGGTCTGTCCTCCTTTGCATGATTACTAGGAAATATTTCTTTAGTCCTATCATTTGTAGATAAAAGATGATCGGGAGGTGACGGAATAAACATGGGTTCAAAGGTTTCCGTAATTTTTTCACTGGGATAAGCATGATTTGAAATATATTGAGGTGCTTCTTCGTAGTCTTCTTCTACATCAGTATCTTCTCTTCTGCTCGCTGTGTTAGTTTTATAATCCGCTATTTTATCTTCTCCGGCCATTAGAGGTTCTCTGATAATAGGTTTAAAACCACTTTCAATTACAATTGAGTCAGGTTTAAATCCAGTGTTCATCGCAGGAGTTAAGGTCGACTGGTCAGTCGATTCACCCATAAAGTCCGACGACTTTATCTCGTTAATAGGTTTCGATGGGTCTCTTTCAAGTTTGATACGGAGTGTAGAAGTGTCTTTTGATATGTCTGGAGACGGTGTCGTTGGTGTTCTAATATCATGTTGCTTGGATTGGATCATTTGTTGATCGAGAGGTACTGGGTTTTCCATAGGTTTGCCGAGTATAATTTGACCAGGTTTATTTAAAAAAGCTTGTGGAACACTGTGTTGAGCGATTACATCGTTAGCTCCTGGTAATACGATTTGGCTCTTAACTATGTGGTTGGCAATTATGTCCGTTCGACCCAAACTAAGTGTTTGACTCTGATTCGGCAGTGGAATATTACTAGGTATCGGTTTTCCCATTATGATGGATTGAACTGGACCGCTGGATGTTTTAGGAATGTGTAATATTTGGCCTTGAACAAAGCTAATTTTCGGGTGCTGGAAAGGCGGCATTGCCTTCATTGGTGGAATACTTGGCATCGGATGACGGTTTAAACCCGGTGGTAATCTATTGTTAGAGTGCTTGTGGTTCTTTTTGGGTCCTCCGTGCGGTCCATGTGGATTTGGCATCGATAAAGGGTACCCGCCATTTTTTTGAAACATTGGGAGCGGTCTACGTAGCTTAATCTCTGGCGGTGCAGGTCTTCTGAAAGGAGGCCGCATGTTTCCCGTCGGTTTTCCGCCGTGGGCGTTAGGTCTCAATACAGTCTGAAGTGTTAGAGGTTTTTGATTCGGTGGCAACAAGTAGTTTTCGGGTAACTTAGCCGGTTCTATAACATATTCGTCGTCCTCTCTAATCGGTTGCTCGGGTACGAACGTTTCTTTTACATCCTCGTGAACCTCGTACTGTTTGAGCGGATTCATGCGGGTAACGTTCCTCTTCATATCTTCCCTCATCTTGCTTTCTAAACTCTCTACGGTGCCGATAAGGTCTTCGATCTGTCCTCTGCTCACGGGCAATGCAATCTCCTGTCCGGTGGCGAGCAGCTGGTTTCCGTCGCCGCGCTTATCTCCGCTGAAATCGTTATAATACGGTTTCGTGTTCATTACTTTCTCCACCTTCCTGCGACGATCTAAAAAGTTATCGGCCGGAAGGACGCGGTCGTGTACCTGAACGGACTCTTCGCCCGCGAGGTCTTCGGGCGGCAGCACTCGCTCCACCACCCGGCTCTCCTCCGCCTCGCTCGCGTCGCACTCGTCTACCACATTTATTTTCCAGCCGAGGTGCCGGTGGGTGAAACACTGAAACATTAAGACCACATTAGTACGTTCGCTTCGCCGAACTATTGCCACATCTGTCACCGTCCAATGTAAGAGTCAGAAGTAGACTTCATGCGATACAGAGAAACTTGAAAGCTGAAACAGAAAACAGAGAGTATAGATGATGTACAGACAGAGAACTACCGGTGAGTAATGGAACTGGTATAAAGAGTAATGGTAAGAAATATTTGTGCAACAGTGACCACTTAGGTTAAGGCATCGTTTTTCAACCTGACGACTCTTGTATTAAAGAAGGAGGTCTATAGTATTAGAGGATTCTCCAGTATTATAGTTATTGGAGTATGCTGTAGTAGTCGAAATTGCTTGAAATGATATGCTGCTACTTAAATAATTATAATCTACTAGTGGTCCGCTCCGGCTTCGCCCGGGTGCAATCTATTAGATTGTCTTACACCGCCATCTGTTAGATTGTCATGAAACTCGCAGATAATTTTAACAAATAATTGCTGGATTGAATAGGTATCAACAAATGGCGCTATGTTAATAATATTATATAATTTGCAAAAAAATAATAAACAAAATGAGATATAAACTATCCTATCTTTTAAGTTGTACCAAATAACTTACTTATGAAGTTTGATCAAAGTCGGTTCAGTAGTTTCAGAGTTTATCGCGAACATACATCGTGACACGAGATTTTTATATATATAGATAGTTATATAAGATAATATAAAAATGAATCCCTAAATGTGTTGCTAAGCGCAAAACTCGAGAACGGGTGGACCGATTTTAATTCTGTCTTCACTCATGGACAATCAGGGAAGGTTTTTACGTAAAAAAAAATGCACCCCGGGCGAAGCCGGGAGCGGACTGCTAGTCATTTATAGTTCATGATTACTAAAAACGGCAACATAATTACTGTTTTAGTTATCTATATTCGCTGAGTCCAAGTCGCCTCAGACTCTAGTAATGGTGAAAAACGACGCCACAAGTATACAATGGAAGACATAACTGAGAGAGACAGTGATGAGGTAAGTCGAAGGCAGAGGAGTGGCAAGTAGTGTCACCTGGTAGTAGACGGTGTCGGGAGTGTTGGCGTCCGGCGTCCACATGACTACGCCAGGATTGCCTTCCTCGCAGACCAGAGTGAGGGAGCGCTGATAGGCGCCGAAGCTCGGGTACTCGTCTGCTTCGGGCCCTTCCTGATCCGGCGTCCAGTTGCACAACCGCCCGACGCCCGTCGGCACCAACTCGCCGCTTCTCGTCCGCCTCACTCCCGCGTAGATCTCCACTCCCTTCTTCTCGGCGTCGCTCTTGTGGAAGTAGCCGCCGACGGGGTCGTTGGTAATGTAGAACGGATGGTATCTGGCGGGCACCGCCGGGTCGCTGCCGCCCTCCACCACGAACGTGTATTTCTTCCCTCTAACCACGTTTATCTCCGGAATCAGCAGTCCATTTATGTACCAAGAGATGCCCCACCCCACGTGGCCGGTGATGGCGGAGTAGCCCTGCTTGCCGCCGGTGGGCCCCATCTGGGCGTAGAGGACTCCGTCCGGGGGCTCGTAGCACTGGATCGCCGGGATGTCCCACGGGACCGATCGCGCTACTGGCTTCGGCGTCGGCACCGGGTTGGCCTTTATCGGCGCCGTATTGTGTTCTGCACTATGTTTCTGGGGAGCTTCTGTCTCTGGTCGTTTATCATCTTCCCCCTCCGGCATCGGGCAGTTCCACACTGGAGCTCGCCCGAATTCGATAAATCTGTCGCCCTGAAGTATTTTTACAGCAATGTAACAAAAATTACCTATAGCTTAGCATTAGTAGACAGCAGTTACAGCTTCTATCTTCAAATCATTTAACATTTAGTCATTTGAATGATAAAATACTAAATATATTAATATACTAGCAAATGTTCTTTAGTGGAAGAACTCAAACATTAAGGTTATTTTTCATTAATTTTAAAACAAGATATAAATGATACAAATAACTGCCTTTCTCGGCAGACTCGGCTGATTTCTCAACCAAAAGTCAAGAGATATGAATAAAGTGAAATTTTTTCAAACACATAAAATTAGACGCGATAATAACATTTGGCCTCTTGAGCCATTACAATGGAAACTGGTACACGGGTCATACGGATAGCGGGTCGCGACCCGCTTTCGCTCGACGTTTTATCTCTAAAGAATGTCGTCCAGTGTGAGCGGACGGCTAGTCCAAAGGAAGGCTATTTATGTAGTGCTCCCTTTACCTTGGTGAAGTGGTGGTGGTAGGAGACTTCGTTCCTGGAGTTGAGCGGACCGACCGCCCACACGACAGGCTGCGACGAGTTGGTGAAGATGGGTCGGTCGAGCTCGTCGGCCGCCTTCAGCCCTCGCTGGTAAGTCACTATCGAGTAGCCGTTCACCAGCGCCGCGTTCAGCAGTCGGATCGAGTTTGTCTTTTCCTGTGGTAACGGTTCATATTATGTTCAGTATACTTTTGGGATAATTTTATACAATCCGGGATAAAATAAAATAAAAAGGGTTCAGGACGTTACCCCCAGCCTCTCGTCGGGACAGGACCCGCGCACGCCGGCGCACTGGCTCTTGGCGTCCAAGTAGTAGTCGACCGCGTAGCCCTTGAGCGTGGCTTTGTCCACCCACGCCACCGCCACGTCCGCGCCCACCATCTGCGAGTGCGCCGCGTCCCCGGACACACCGAACGACATGTATTCGCCATCCTCTGAAACACACATATACACGGAATTACTCTTTTACAACTGAACGATGTATTACAGAAATTGCTGAATAAATAGTGGACCTGGTGAAGTTCAATTTAGTCATCAAGCATTTGACGAGTTTTAGCAATAATAAAAATATTATATGAATAGTGAATAAATGGTGAATTTTACAAACTGCACCACAATTTCCAACGAAAACTAAGATCTCCAAACCAGGCCTAGACCTAGGCTCGGTATCTTTAAGTTTCTGGACTCAAGCGGAGTCAGCGACGTAGTTCCACAAATCGAAAATCAATTTAGACAAGACTAAGGTCGTTAAAAGGTCTTTTTAAAGCTAATCTTTAAGGTAATTTTTAATAAAATTCCTAGCACAGACGTAACACGAACGTCTTTTATTATTGGCGATCCTGACATGCGAATTGTTAAATTTGCTTAACTTTGTGCAACACCACTGAAATTTAGAAAGCGCCTGCTGTGTAAATATTGTGGAAATAATAGAGTAGTGACCTAGCTTAGCAACCAACTGCAGCACGATGCTGTCGCCGGCGACTGCCCATCGCACCTCGAAGGCCAACTCGTCGTGCAGCACTTCGCAGTTCAACTTCGACTGCGAACAAACAAAACATCTCACTAAACACCTTTCATTCCATTCCCACCTTTCATTAGTCATTTGCAGATATATTCAGATATTTAGTAAAATTTATAATATTCGTATGTAAGGACGCGGTCTATCTACATTTCATGCTTTACGCATGATTGAGAATTTTCAAATTACAGTATTTGAGAAGCTTATACATATTAACAGAAGCGAAATGGCCTCGCCTTTTAATATTATACTATTTATAGGATAAAGCATAAGAGATAAATTGATATATGTTCTAGTAAGTATATCAAGGTCTTCTGTAAGGAGTGGTTACCACCACAAAACTACGGCGGAATGCAGTGTGCTCTTTTTAGATATATGCTTAAATTGAAATAATTTAGTTTTATTTGAAACTAGTCACCGCTAACGGCTTCGCCCGGCAACCAATTTTTATTACGTACAAACCTTCCCTGGTTATCCCTCTATCCATAAGTGTAGACAGAATTAAAATCGGTCCAGCCGTTCTCGAGTTTTAGCGAGACAAACGAACAGCAACTGATTTGCTATAATCTATCTATATATAAATATATATAGATAGATTATAAGTTGATATAAATTTAAAGATAAAGTTCATTCCTTTATTCAATCTATACTATCTTATCGTGTAACTATTTATATTCATTTATTTAATATTCAAATTATTCTATAATATAAAAATGAATCCCTAAATGTGTTGCTAAGCGCAAAACTCGAGAACGGCTGAACCGATTTTAATTCTGTCTTCACTAATGGATAGAGGGATAATCAGGGAAGGTTTTTACAATAAATATTTACATGTAGCTTGGGTTCCTTAGATAGCGTTCCAAGCATTCTGGCTACATTACATGCTCGAGATAATCGCCAGTTCTTGGATCACTAGCAATGTCGTCAAACACTTTGCTTGGTTTAATTAAAGCCTCATATCTAAGATACGAGTATCATATATTGATCACTACATTAGCTACTTTGATTTTAGCAGGTTATGACTGCAAAGCGTTGAAAAGTGCACCAAATATACAGAAAGTGAGAGTGCATATTCTATAAATAAAACTCGCAAACATTTGGCAAACTTTATTACCGATCCAATATCACACTTATCAAATAATGTTGTATAAAAATACATGTTAAAATTAATTGGTTAAATATTATACAAAAGATGGCGAATAAAATTTTTTTTTTTTTTATTATTCACAAAAACTGACACTATAGAAGTAACAACAAAAAATCAAATATTTATTTTCCTGCTATTAATAAAGGTAATATCACAGGCAAAAACTTTGTTATCATGAGTATTACTTGAATACAACTTATCACATAATGTAAACAAAATTTCAATTAAATTTTAATGATGGCTGAAATTGTACACTTATCGTCTAATTAATTAAATTTACGTTACATATAACTAATGGTAATTACTGGCTCTGTTTATATGGTACATCTAAAAAGATTCGAAGTGAGCAAAGCGATCAGGCTCCGTGTAGATAGATAGAGGGGCGAATGCAGATGTACTCTCAAGGCTGCTTCGCCACTCGACGGTTATTTAGAAGGGCAGTCGCACACTTTTGTAGAAAATTGTTTCATTACATCACTCGGCATACATTTATTACTTTATCCTATCAAATGCACAGACAATTTTATTATTATCGGTAGGTACCACCTTTTTGAACCCAAAAGTATGCTTAATTTTGCCCTTTTTCAGTAAGACGTTTGCAGCGTATAAATTTGAAAGACATCTTGTTCCTCGAGTTATGATTTCTGCTGGCTGAATGAACGCACATTTTGGAATTAAGCCCAAGAAAAGGAAGATCGTTAACGTTAGGATGATTTAGTTGAGCAACGCTTGCGCAAGAAGAGGCCAACACATTGCATCGAGCGCATCGTTGCACAATCGTGCATCGACCGCGCTCCGTTCACTCGGACCCCGACCCGCAACTAGGTCAAGGTCACACTCCTCTGGATCGGGTCCACGATAGTCCTTCCGTTCTCATACGACAGTAGTCGGTACTGGAAGGGCTCTTCTTGATAACGTCCGTGCGACACATCCCGCTCGTAAGCTCTCTGTTGCTCTTCGTACAGTCGCTGTTGGTACAGGAAGCGATCGATCTGTTCCTGAGTGGGCTGTTGCCGGTACTCTTGCGGCTGATAGTAATTCTGTTGTAATAACTGAGGCTGAGGCTGGTATTGGAGCTGATGGTGGTTTGGAACCGGTGAGAACTGCTGTTGTTGGTAGTGATGTCTGTCCTGTTGCGAAAGAAGCTGCTGAGGCGGAGGAGTGTAGTCATCAGCCCTGCGATGCAGATGTGCGTTGTGGTCCGCCGGCTGGTCGAGCAGAGCGGCGAGCGGACCGGCGCCGAGTCTCGGTGGACGGTATGTGGTCGCGTCGAGACGTTGCAGGGGCTTTCGGGTTGATGGGGGACGAGCTTGCACGGAGTTGGACACCAGCGCCTTATTGCGGCTCTGCAACAGGAAACCTCCGCTCAACGAGGATCCAGATTTGGGGGAAAATTTGCGGAATTAAGTCCTCACTGCAGGCGCCTAAGTCGCTGTTATGCTATGTCGTTTATATTAAACTATTCGGAAATGAAGTAGTGTTTCCCAAATTTAACAAAACACTTGAAGTTCGACGGCTCCTGGTTAAAAATGTATGATATTTACAGACAGCTCATGCGCATTGTTTGACGCCTGATATAGTATTGAACATTGTACAATAAGGTTAAAGCTCTTGAACTGTTAAGGTGAAACAACACTACACACTCGATATTATTCGTCATTGACACATATGTCGAGCGTGCTTAACCGACCACTTGCAAGCATAACCAACCATTTTATTGCAAAAAAGATGGCAGACATCATCTGACTGAAATCTATACGTGATCACACCCATTAAGTAATAACAAAAAAAATGCAATCTTTTAGCTCTCATAAGAAACTACACAATAGCCTTAAATTAGTAATTGAATCGGATATATTAAATGAAATTGTAGTCCGCGAGAGATAAGTTTTTGCCAATAACGAGGCGTGTCGGATCATCCGCCATTTGCAAATTTGACCTCCTTCCGCGAACTCTTGGAGCATCTCCAATTTGATCATTCAAGCGCACGAAAAATCAATATTTGCTATTGCGTTGCCTTTTGATTGAAAAATTACATCTTTTTCATTTCCTTGTAAATTGAGCCATATCTCTTCTTGTTTTATCAAAAGTCCACTTGACGGTAGGTGGCTACCGTCGCCTATAAATAGAAGCAACATCAAGGGCATATGAGCACTCGCTTTCGTTACTCATTCATCAAAACTCAACGGCACAAGAGGTGTTACTTCACGGTGGTCTGCGAACGGGTGGAAAAATACTCGGGTACGACAATGACACAAATTTCCTAAAAAATATCCATTTGGCTATTTGTTAATGATGCTCAAAAGGCCGAGAGCAATAAAGAGTGGTCGCAGAGCGTTCACCTCACGACTCCACAAACACACGATACATTTGCACCTTCGATTGCGTAACTCGACGTCCATTAATTATTTTTGCAACTGCGGAGGTCGGTGATGCAACGCCGACCACAGGATGGCTCTCGTGTGGGGCCCCGTCTTCTCTATCTCTTCTAACTTATCACAATTATTTATTATGGCTTCTTGTTTAAATTCATTTCAAGTTAGATTTTTTTCATTTGCCAAAATGAATTATTAATTATATTTATTGGTAAATACAAGATGACATTCTATTATTGCTCCAACTTTCCCTATGAATACGATATATTGTTGTTTTAAACTGAATAAGTGTTTGTTCTAAATTATTTGTACTTTTAACGACAATTTTACATTTTAGGTTCTACAATGAAACGAGAATAGATTTTCTATATTAGTTAAGTATTTATTTATTTATTACTTAAATAAAATTTATAGATTTTAGATGCTTAAAGAAAAAATAATATTAAAAAGTATTTTATTATCTCTATTAGGAACTTAAGATTTTGGGAGTTTTTACAATGTGTTTATTTATTGAATATTGTTTTTTTTTTTACTTTTGATTGTAAATTAAAATTACAACTAGGTATCAAAAAATCCTATCAAAGTCATTATTTTGCGTGCGCTGCGAAAACATTGATGACACACTAAATAATATATTATAGATTTATCTTCTCACAAAAGAGGTCGCGGAAAATAATATTTTTATGTTCAAATTAGTAAAACAAAACATGGGTAGATTCGATAGATGATGACATTCGTATCATGTTATTTATCGTTATCCAATTTCAGATAAAATAAGAACTAAAGATAGAGCTCTATAAAAGGTAAAGTGAAGCCGGTAAAACTACGCCTTCGCTGTGTAAATACACAATGTCCACACAAATGCAATGCAACTACGTCTCATCTTATTAAAATGCCGAATTGGGTAGTGAAAGGGTGTAAAAACCAGGTTACAAAAAATAAAAAGCAGCACAGAATCACATAAGTAAAACTTGGAAACTAATTTTTTCAATAAAAATAAACGAAAATTGAGGTTATAAGTAGTTTGGTACACAAAATCCAAATACAGGGAACGTACTAGGCAGTAGGCACACAGTCATGTTTGTAAAACCGGCTTCACTATGTTGTCCGCAAAATTCTTTCTATACTTCTTATTTGGTCTGAATATCCTAAGTAACTAAGTACCTACTAAGCAGTGATTATTTCGTCACAATCAAACTTGATGCAAATTCTTATTTCGATAATTCGAATCAGATCTTTCATTTACAATTCACAACGAGTATGAAAATGCAAAAAAAAAATGACAAAATGTGAGCGAATAATCTATTAATAACCTATTAATAACCTACACATTTTATTTTTTGTTTAGTTTATCCCATTGTACTTAAAGGGGGCACGATAAATATTTACATTATATTTACAAGTATATACATATTTACAGCAAAAGGAAATTTAATTAAAATAATGAATTACATATACGAGTATTACAAAAAAAAACTACGAATATTAACAGTTATTTAATTGTGTGCTTGCGTGGAGTCGGTTTCCCGATTACAATAAAATGTATAATATAGTGCCATTTCATATACAAATAAATTTTCGTGCAAGAAACGTAAAAGAATATTTTACTTACCGCAAAGCAACGAACGTACGAAGTAAAAATAATTCACAGATAATAAAGTTATCGCCTCTTTGTCGTCTATACCAATATTATAAAGAGAAAGTATTCGTATTTTTGTTTTTAATGAATAAATTAAAAAACTAGTGTACCGATTTTAAAAATTCTTTCGCCTACTTATAGAAAGCTTCATTATCAGCGATTAACATAGGCTATATTTTATAAAGTTGCGCGGACGAAGTCGCGTGCAACTGCTAGTTTTGAATAGAGTTGTGGTGAAAGGAAGCGGACATACCTGCGGGGAGACGCCCAGCATCTTGAGGCTGGGAGGGACGTTGCCGAGGGAGGCTCGCGGCAGAACCACGTGACCGAAGTTGACCGTGAAAGCCTCACACCACACGGCGAAGTGACCGATGTCGAGAACTGTCAGCTCCTGCGCACAACGCCCATTTACTTCAATGTCGAGTGTCAACTGCCTGTTTGACGAACCTTGCGTCCTAACGCCTTAACGCCCCGTTCCAGGGTACCCGGGTTCGATTCCCCTTACAGAAGTGTTTCGGTGAGTGAATAAAGGAATCCCCAAGGCGACGGAAACCACCTACCATTAAGCGGACCGTCTGCCTGCCTGTCTCCAAACTTTAAATAAAAAATAAAAAAGTTGTTGTATCACTTACTCCAGGCAAAGTGAGTACTATGGTCTTCTTGTCGTACTTGCGCAACGGCGTCTCTTTGCCGTTCTCGTCGGGAATGCGGATCCCTTGCGGCGAGGGCTTGTCGCCGCGACCCACCCAAAACTTGGCGTCTACGACATACCAACATTTGTTACTAAACTTTAACTTTACACAATATTTAAGAATAACCTTCCAATTTTAAATATGTTCGGTTATCTCCGAGAAGCCACAAAAAGTTAAGCAATATTGCACCTTAAATCATATATTATTAGATTGCGCTCATATTGGTAAAAATTGTGTTTGACCCTTGTCTTAAACACAAGATGAAGTGACAGAACGTGTTGCGATCTTCGCGTTTCACTCAAATAATAAATATCTTTCTCCGCTGGAGTCCAGCGGCGCAATTAAAAGTTGTAGTAGGCTCGTGAAAGTTTCAAGCGGCCGCTTCGGAACGTTACCGTATGTTATTACTTTTACGAGTAGTAGGTTAATGTATGCGAATCGCTACAAATGTTGTGCCTCGTACGCACAACGTAGGCCGGAATCTATTAGACGAACACTCTGTTCAGCATAACCAAAGAATAGAAAAAGAAGAAAGTGGAAATCACCTGGAGCTTCTCCGTCATAGGAAAAGTTTGGTACGAGCAATGTCTGCGCGTCTACCACCAGCACAGGGTCGGAGGACACCCCGTGGACTCCGCGCAGGGCACCCACTTTTGCCGGGCGAGGGTACTCCAAATCGCGTGGGATGCGGACGTCACCGAAGTTAACCTGAAATCGATATCTACTTTAACAATTGAAGCACTTACAAACGAATTATCCCAGGCTGATGGCAGCCAACCTTTTTTTATATGTCATAAACTGTGGCACACCAGAAGGCACTGCCGATCATTTCTTACAATTTGTTTACAGCATGCCTGCAGAAGCTTATATGTAGCTACCGGAAATACCTAACAAGGGAGATCGTTACAAAGTTCGCGATCCACGGGATAAAGTTTTTTACCATCCGAACCGCGCGAAGCGACTTCTTGTATAAGTAACGCATATAAAAGTGCAGACACTCTTAACGTACTAGCAATCTTGGACCACACTTAGAAACCTGTGAATCCGCTTCCTCACATAGTGTGGTACCACAGAGCCAGATACAGAAGCAAATGTAACTAGTAAAAGGGCACACGAAAGAACCTTCAAGTGTTCTTTCCTCACACTGCAAATGCGAGCCTGACCTTTGAAGCTGCCACTCAGTCACGATCGACATAGCGTCACTACAGTTGAGCTTCTACGAAATTACCACAAAGATTGGCATAATTTATGTGTATGGGTATAACAAATATAATTTACATATACAACAAAACATAAGTTGAAGTGGTAAAGATTTAGCCAATCACTGCGTTTTGCATTAATTTGGGCAGCCCGTCTGGCGGCAGTTACCACCCCCTCACAGAAGGCCACCGTGAAATAACAGCACGTGTGATTTTGTGTATAGTAAGGGATCCTTCATAATCCCCTATCGTTAATACTTTTATGGTTGCCAGCGCAGTTGCAGCAACTGTGGCTTTGTTTCTGTTATAGGCGACGGTAGCTACTTACCATCGAGTGGACCGTCAGTCTGTCTTTTGTCCTAAACATAAATACATGTTGTGGGGGTTTGTATAGACGAGTGTTAGAATGGAGACGAGGAATCCGGCTCACCGAGAACTCGTCGCACCAAACGCTGAACCAGCGAATGTCCCTGAGGGTGTGTCCGTCGGGCAGCGACAGCGTGACGCCTTCGCCTCGGTAGCGCCTCAAGGGCCCCGAACCGCCTCTTTCGTCGCGGAGCCTCACTCCGGACCCACTCGGCGCTCCGCTGCTGCCCGCGTAGAAGTACGCGGCTGTCGACCAATTTTATTTATACATCTTCCGATCTACTTTCCGATTTATTTATTGCTGAGGAGCAAACGCAAGTTTACCGTCACGCTCGGGTCGGCGACGCCGAATCGGGTTTATTCGGCTCCACTCGAGCGGTGAGCAGTGCGTCGCCAATCCGAGTATGTTATAAATAATTATAAAAAACAACAAAAAGTCTAGTTACCGACTAGTTACAGGTATCTGTACTGAAGTTATTACATTTTAACGCTGCTAATAACGAGTAAATTAAAAAAAATACTTAATAATTGAAAAATTTTGTAAGTAACTAAAGTATTAAGTTAATCGTTGCTAATAAAAGTACAGATAAGAACGAGAAACCAAATCATTTACTATTTAAGCAATTATAAAAGTCAAAGTAATAATATGAAAAATAATAATGTAAATTCGACATGTTAACAAGTCAAAAATTCGTTAAATTCCTCAAAAATTTACGATTCAAGATTTCAACTTTCAAGATGTCAAGATCAATATTTATCAGTTGGTCATGAAGGTATAAAAAAATTAAATGTCATTTCTGTTAAGCAGTTACACGTGGTAATTGAGAATAAATTAGAAGTTTTTATTTATATCATCTGGTCATTAGTGTTAAAAAAAATGGACAAAAGCAAGACATAGGTACTTTAGAAGAGAAGCTCCGACAAGTTCTTAACGTCGGTCGATACTCTCTCTAAGAGTACATTGTGTGTACTTACTTCCGTAATTTGCGGCTGACACCTCATTGTTAGCTGCTGGTGTAATACACTCATTATGTATAATTACGTACTCGCCGAGTGCAAACAGTAAACTTTGTTTACTTCTAGTGCACAAACTACTGAACCGATTCTATTATTTCTCTATTCAACAATAATAAGAGTAAACTGTTTGTAATGTCAATAATAATTACATGAACAAGTAGGTATATCATTAATCACGTAAGCTTCATCTAAAGTTGTCTCATCATAAGATCATCTAAGATGTAAAGCTGAGAAGAATTTACCTCCAGTGGGTATGTTTTGGTGGTATCACTTAATAATTATTCATTGTCAGTGATTTTATTTGATGCCGTACCTGGTCCCTCTCCGTCGTAGTGGAAGTCCTTGATGAAGAGGGTACGCGAGTCCACGGCGAAGACTCGTCCCCTGACCGCGTGGTGTAGTTCGCTGAGAGCTCCCAGATCCTTGCCGAAGTAGGTGCCGCGAGGCTCGTTCTGCGCCGAGCTGATGCCACTGCATCCTGCACAAAATGTACGATCAATCATCACCACAACGAAGACATACCCTATCACTAGCACAACTATTTCATCACATTTGCCTGGACTCAAACTCGGTAAAATACAACAGCTGTTGAATGATTATCGTCTCAAAATGACTGTGCTGTTTTCACTGTTATTTAGAGAATTTCAGGAATTTTCATATCGTTAGCGGTTTCTAAGTAATCTTATAATTTAATTAGTAGAGGACATTTTGGACCAGGCGTATACTAAATTTTATTGTACTGAACAATTTAGATAATACACTCAACGTGGCTTTATACATATTGGCGAATTGCTCGTTTTTATAAAAACAGATGAGCTCAATCGTATTATATTAGAAGACAGCATAAGATTTCCATATAACAATATATGATAGATGCGAACCATACGGTATAGCATAGTGTCAAACACTTAAGTCTAGACAGGATTTTAGCTACGATACAAAGTGAGGGTGTAAGAAATAAATGTAGCTCTGCGAGACAAGCCTATTAAAATGATTTCATGACGGAGGATGAAAAGGAGCCAAGAACAGTAAAAAACTCAGGCCATTCAGAGCTATTCAGATCGATCTATTATTGGTTGCCTATACATTTATTTCTTAAACTCTCACTCTACAGACCTTGTGCCTCTTTGTTCTTCGACACAATGTATCTCCGAAGAAAGAATTGTCGATGTTGAGCCACAATAATTTTATTTGACACGGATTTTATATTGACAAAATAAGTTAGCGAACTCTAAATATGGACGGATGAAAATACAATATGGGTTCTGTTACTTATCGGTGGTGGGTTCTGTGGGTTGACGGTTATTGCCGTCATCTGACGGAAGACCATCCGATCTACCAGTCATAACTGCGTAACGAAATGTATGTTGCCAATTATAATTTAGAAAACTAAAAAGGGCCTCACTTGCATCAAGTGATTGTAATTCGGATGTGTGCGAGTTAACCGCATGCGTCAGTGCGTTGGCCGTGAAAGTGACCTCAATCTGGATCGACTCTTTCAAATCCGAAACCATGCTCGCATTGAGCCTAAATCGCTACGTTGCGCGTTGGGAGAATTCAATAACATTATATCCTAGAATAATAACCATTTCACCATTCACCATTTTGCCAGATTTAAATGAGCATTATGCAATGTAACGCGTTTCGATTATACAAATTATTATCGTACGATTGCAACTCGTTTTGTCGCGGCTGGGATGGCTTTCGCTTTTAACGCCGCACGATGTCGCATCGGCCAGGGCTGCCACTACAAAGTAGTTCGCTTTCATAGTCTCCACGGGCGAAACACAAGTTAACACAACCCTAATGTCTACAATTAGTGAAACCATTCCATCATTGCAGAACGGATTGTTATCAATACGCCAACATTACAAGAGCTAGCGTAACGTGACTGGGCGTGACTGCACATGACTGTGTGCCTTTGAAACAATTAAATTTATCGGCATCAGAGCGCGACCGGTTACCAACATGGGTCGTCTGGTGGCAGTGACCAACTCTTACAGAAAAACTCCCGTTAAATGACGGCATGTGTGTTGTCTCTACAATTGGTGACGCGTGTCATGTCATATAATGCAAACACCGTGAGAATGGTGACAAGAACGAAATTGTACGTATAAAAAAATGAGCATTGAAGAAAATTTCCCAGGTTCGTAACGAATTGCGTACCGTCCTATGTTTCTAACGTAAAGTTACCTAACAAATTATTCGTATACAGATGTTAACCATCCGTGCACAGATGTGGAAGATCCTATCTATCATAGGGTACGGCATTACCACTACTTTCGATTTCAATACTTTTAAAACTTCTCACCAAAATAAGCTGTCGCAAGCCCTATATTATGAGTTTTTAGATGTTAGGTTACTTATGTCATTATTTGAAATTTGTATAGGTTAATAATTTTTTTATTTTACGAGCCCTTTAGTCGAGTGGTTACTTAGGAGTCCCGGCTTCGATTGCCTGCAGGGCCATTCTTGGAAATAAACTTCTCAAAGTTGACTGGTTTGGGTGTGGGGATAGGGTTTCGTACCCTATCTATTGTATGGTTATCCCACAGCACAAGCCAAATAGTGATTTTTTCGAGGCCATACAAGTCTTGGAATCGCATATGTTTATATAGCCTATATGTAGCCCTGATAATGTGGCCTTCTATAGGTGAAAGAATTTTTAAGATCATTCCAGGGATTTTTGAGTTTATTCATTACAAACATACAAAAATAAAAATCATCACTTTTCATATAGTTTAATACACTTCCTCTCTCCTAACCCCTAAGTTGCATGCCTAACAGGGTCCATAACACTCATCGACTTTGGGGTTGGAAAGTCGATGATAACACAGGTCTTTATAAATTTTGTAACATGAAATCAGAATCAAAATATTTATTTATCAAATAGGTTTCTATAAGAAACTTATGATAGCCATTATAAATTTAAATTTACCAGGGTTTCGGAAAAAAAGTCAAGATGACGATCATGAGAAGAAACTCCGAAAGAAACTCATATACATTATGATTTTGCAATAAATGATTGAATCGAATTGAATTGAAGGTATAATAAGTTATGAAATAATAAAGTGCGAAAGTTTTTTGTCAGTTTCTCCCCAGTATAAATAGCTTTTCGATTTGGTAGAAGAGTAATTTAATTTAGTTGTGATAAATTGATAAATAGGAAACATACTTTCCAATTTGTTATCAATCAAGTTCAATCAAAACATACTTTTCATCCAACAGAAACAAAAAAAAATGGTATTGCAAACAATGTTTTATATAATTTCTTTAAAACTGGGCTTCAATCAGAAGATATTATATCGCTGCTTATATTCAAAAGTGCCACAAATCAAAATTGCACTTTTATACAGGAGAGCTAATCGAAAAAAATTAAATTATTTTTTGTCTATTTTTTTCTTATTAGATATATATCAAATATAAGCATATTATACATCGTTAGAAGCGTATTTTTAAGTAGCATTAAATGTTTTAAGTACTTTTATAATAAACTGAATACTAGAGGAGATGTAAGCATATAAGTTACTTTTGAATATAATTAAAAATATCAATATATACTAAATATGGAATAAAACAACCATAAGTCTTTTTGCAACATACAATATGGAGGCTTGTGATTGTATTTTTGCAATAAAAACATTTTTGGAATTTTTTGATTTGTGCTACTTTTGAATTTAAGCAGCGATATATTATTCCGACGGCTTCAGTGCACTTCTAAGCTGATAACGACACGCATACTTAGACTATTTTCCCAAATCGAACAATTTCTTTAAATTAATATATACATATATCATATCCAACCAATATATAGGTACCTATACCAAAAAATTATTTGATAATTTAGCTATCTATATAGTTGCGTAATTAAATTTTGGATATAGACTATAGATCAACTGTATCCCTCTAATTTTGTTTTCATCACTTTTTTAAATCGCATCAATGGAAGCAAATTTAAAGATTTTGGTCAACCTTGGTATCGAAGCTCTCTACTTTAACATTTTAAATGTATGCTTGGCAAAAATAGAAAAATCTTTTGCACATATTAGTAGACAAGATAATTGAAATAATGATATGAATCGTCCCCTCCGTCCCCTCCGTCCCCTCCATCCTCGGAGCCGAGAGATCGTCCATCACTTTCGCCGCTCGCTCTTAACTTTCCACGCATTTTTGCGCCACATCACTATTATATATACACGACCACTTGCGATTATCCGTCGCACGACTTACCCTGCGATCGATCTCTCGACTAACAATCGCGACATGTATTCATAATCAGTGGTGCAACAAATGTTACGTAAAAGACTATAGAGTTGATACAGAGAGAGCCTCTACGAAGGCTCTTGTAGTATTTTTAGAACAGACATTTCCAACAAGTAATTACGGATTTGGTGCGATATATGCGCCGGCGCATATTTGGTAAAAACGTAATATCTTTTTTGTGGCGGACTCGCTGAGCAATTACTACAGATTACTACGACGAACAAAAAAAAACCATCAATTTCAACGCGCGCACAAAAACTAAGCTCTAAATTCATCTTATAATAAAGGTTTCAATAAATTATATTTTATTTCTTGTATTTCTTATAGGTATTAGTTAGTAAAAAATGAAGTGTATAAATTAAAAGTGTTTACAGGTCATTTAATGGAACATAAAAATAAAATTACAAAAACAATTACCCACATTCAAAGCTGGCCGCTTTTTATTTGTTATTAGCTGGTGCCCGCGACTTCGTCTGCGATGTAAAATAATAGTAATAAAAAAATCTTTATTGCTATTACACTTTCGCCAGGCGTTAATTTTCTTAATTTTAATTTTAGTCTATGTCCTTTCCGGTATCCCTGGCAACGTGCATGCAACATTTCATGATGATTGGTGGAGTAGTTAAGGCGTTAAAAGGTAACAGACAGATCGAGTTACTTTCACATTTATAATATTATATGGAACATTTATCTATACTAATATTATAAAGAGAAAATATTTTATTGTTTATTTGTTTGTTTGCATTGAATAGGCTCCCAAACTACTGGAGCGATTTGAAAAATTCTTTCACTGTTGGGAAGCTATATTATCAGCGAGTAACATATTAGGCTATATTTTATAAAGTTAAGCGGGCGAAGCCGCGTGCAACAGCTAGTAATTTATAGTATGAAAGTATAGATAAGAAAATCCAATAATCGACTAGGTAGATTTAAAATTTTGTAATTTTCAGGATATATTATAAAAAAATTCCGCATTTATTATTATATATTTATGTATTGCTGGTGCTCGCGACTTCGTCCACGTCACTTTATGGTCAATATATAGTCTTGTGAGCATTTTGCTTTTGATTTTTTTTGTATCTTTATTGCTGTTATTATAATAGCTTAGCCAGACGTTGGATTTTTAGATTAGATGATCTTTTTGCGGTCCTTTTCTGTATCTGTGACAATGCGTATCCATTGAGTATTTAAGGGGTGAAAAGGTATCAGACAGACAGTTACTTTCACATTTACAATTGGTAGGGACTAATTTCATTAAAAATGTTATGATAATTTAAATGTGGTAATCGAATAGTATATTTAGAGATTATGCAGGATTTTTTTCAGGCATAGCATAGGTACACTTGTAATATTTATAAACAACAATAGCCTCAACCAAGTACACCTGGACGAATCGCCAACAGATATTCCTACACTTTGGTGATTTATTGAAGACGAGCATGAATCACAGCTGATCATATTACGACCAGATGTCACCGGAATCAAAGCCGACCGTTTATTAGCAATTAAGTTAAATAATTGATAGAAAATGGACACCGCACCGCGGGGTGCTGCGCGACGACATCCGAGGGGAAAAGCTTCTGAGAAGCGCACCTGCCACTCTACGTAATGTTTATATAAGAAAATTATCTCACCTCCGATTAATTTATGCACAAGCTGTGTGGGAAAACGACCAAAATCATTAATTAATACTGACTCATTTAAATTAAGTAAGTAAATATCGTAAAAAGTCGAAGCGCTAGTCTGGGCTTCTCTCGATTACATCGATAGATTCTAACCAAATCTGGCGATACTAAAATTGCCAAAGTTCTTGATTTGCAATGCTTTATGCAACGCAGTAGCACACAGCAAACTTCCTTTAAGGTATATTAACTAAATTATGCGATTCTTTGATTCGTTTATTGTTTTAGAATAACGAATACGTAATATCGCCAAATCGAACTTGCCAACCTAATCCTAACTAAGCTTTCACAACTTAACCACTCAACCGATCATTATGAAATTTTGCATACACGTTGTTTTGGATACAGAAAACTACATAGGGCACTTTTCAACCAGAAAATAGTACCGTCCCCGGGGATCATCTAAAAATAATTCAAAGCCTCACAAAAGTATATAAGCAATAAAGATGGGTTCCGCACAATTTTTGTTTCGTACGACTTGGGAATAAATTATGTAACACTTAATAAAAAGGAGCGCGAACAAATTCGCGGGAAAAATCTAGTTATATTATGAACTATAAACTTTAGAAACTCAGGAGTGATGTTATAATATCTGATAATACTATGTGTAAGTGATACGGTGATGTATGATTATTAGCTTGTGTGATATAATGCTTAAACAAATAAACTTCTTTAAGATGGGAACCGGTTATCCGATTTTAACATTTCTTTGATAACATTTGCAATGGACCTTGTGAGACTAATTTTTCAAACGAGAGTTTTTACAAGAGTTCTGGAAGTCTGATTCGGGCAGGACGCATCACTTTTGCCTTGAATCAGAGGCGAAGCCGCGGGAGAAGCTAGTATGGAATACATCCGTTTCCCATAGGCATTAATTTGTGAGCTGGTTATTGGCGTTCGTCGGTGGTTAGTGGTCAGTGGTTATGCACCGTTGGTCGCGCGCCCGTTGCGGGTACCGTTGCCTTAAGCTGACCCACTGACTCGGAGGAATGCTGCACACGCACTGCGATTCCGATTCTATCTTCCGAAACGCCTACTTAGGAAAATGGCAGCACAAGCTCTTACGACTACTTTTGATGGTGAGAACTCTTAGCGCCAATATTTTTTTTCTCTAGTTTGCAAATTCACATTCATACACGGGTGAAACTTTGTTTATATTTAGAAATTGCGGTATCGAGTTCGAAATGATTAATTATTAATAAATTTAATATACAATACGATCAAAATGTCATCGAATGCAAATCAATATTGATTTTAGAATGAAGTGTGGTGCAAGTGATCGATGTGAATATAATATAACCTGTTGTAACTATATTAGATGCGAGTCGAGGACGGACCACAAGAGAGGCGTATAAGCGATTGATTCATATGTTAAGGTCGACAGACAGGCTGATTTTCCACTTTATGTTAGGTGGCTACTTAAAACACAAGCAACGTCCAGATGCAGCAAAGATTTAAGCATCCCTAATCGAGGCACAAACAGCATACATGCTGTTACTTCACCATGGTATTATATACTGTGCAAATGACTGCGAAATGCGAAGTGCCCTGCTACTATTTTACAGACCAGAGCCAACTTTAAAATGTTAATTTCCAAAGTTGGTCATGCCGGGAATCTACTCGGAACCCTGAGACAAAGCGTTAAGGTAAACATCTAACTAAACCAATCGTCTAGTGGACTCGTCAGAATGTCATAAGAATAGAATTCACAAATAGAAACTAGCGGCGAAATTCGCTAGTTTTAATAATTTACACCAAACGTCGCGACATGACGGCCGGCGCCAACATTCGCCGAGTGCGAGAAGCGGTTTTCTTTATGCATCATGTTTGTTATGCCGGCTAACTCACATCTGCAATATGCAAGTCCTACTTTGACATTTTTCTTATTGCTAATGTTTGCCTAAGTACTGCTCCAAACTCGACCGTAATCATATCGAATAAAGCGGAAAAAATATTTTTAATTATGACGTGAATAAGTACGTCTTTAAATTTGTTTCCAATCTATACATATCTATGCTCTAGCTATAATACATATCTATCATCTTCCATATATCCAATATTTAATTACATCACTCGATAGATAAAGGATCAACGAATTTTTTGGTATATACGCTCAAAGAAAATATTTATGTGTCATGTGTCGTGTTTCCACGACACAGGACATCCCATTATTATTTTATTTTATTGATAACGTTAAAGCTTACCCTTAGCTACTACACAAAAAAAAACTATACCTGTATCGGTTCACAAATTAGAAAAATGAGAAATATTAATATTATGATATATTAAATATTAATAATTTATATTATAGGTAATCGCATAATACAGTTATAATGTATGTAAGTAAGTATACGAATATCTGTAGCTTTTCATCGTTCGCGTTTTTTTTTTTTTCACTTTTACCTACATTTAGTTTTACCCTTGATATAATGTAAATTTAAACATTGTTCACGGACTGTTTTTTGTTCTCCTTTCTATTTAAGTAAATTATAAAACAAAGTCGCCACCCGCACCTATTCTGCTTGTGCGATTTGTTTTTCTTATAACCGCCCACGAACTTTGATGCGATTTTCACTTACATTTGGAAATTTTTACCCGGATGATTTGCATGTCACTACTAAGGTATGGTTTAAATATTTTACATTAAAATTTTTTACGCCGCACTCAAGTTAAAATTTTTATATGCGATTCAATAAAACGCATGATTTTTTTGCGTGGCTCATTATTTCGTCGTGTAAAATCAAAACTTACTTTAAAAATTTTTGAGTGGTTTTAATAAAAGGAGCCTGAATCCAGGCTGCTTCTGACCAGTCCTTTTGGAAATTTATGGAGGAGGCCTATGTCCAGCAGTGGACTTCCTACGGCTGAGATGATGATCAAGATGAGGAAAGGTCGCTTACCGAGTAGCAGCATCAGCGCAAGCGCCACTCCGCGATTCATCTCGTACGTGTAGTAGGGTCACTATCGATTGTGAAGAATGATATCGCGCAGTAAGGGTAGGTACGTGTGCGCGCGCGCAGCTTGCGAGTGCCACTGAGTGCGCGCGGGCGCAACCAGCGGTTTTGCCGACAGTCAGCCCACGCCTCATTCGGCCGCATTCGGTCGCATTCGGTTGCATTCGGCGCATTATGCAAACGCTTGCGGAACATCCACGGCCTAGGGCCGGTGTGCGGCTGTCGACGCGGTTCCCACGGCTACCTCAATATCTCTGAGGCCAATCAAGACTAGATCTGTTGACTGTTTACTTGCGACGAGTATGAGTTTTGCCTACACTTTTAAGTTTATGTAGATTAATATAAAGCGTACTAAGTAAATTAAACCAATCAAAGGTCAACTCATTGGCAATTGTGAAATACCTATAGGGGTCGTGACACTGAAAAGGTAAATGATTCATTATTTTGTCTACTGTCTTTATAATCGCAGTTACGAGGCCATTTAAGCGGTTGCCACTCGTTTAACTATTAGTTAAGCCGATAAGGGGATGTGAGATGGCAATGCATATATCGGTAGAATAAATGTCTGAGTGGATAGCACCGCGCCGTCGGCGTAATTCGACAGTGAAAGGCGTGACCTCACTCGTATCTAAATAATGTAAATACGTAGCACTAACAACTTATTTGTAAACTAACTGCTCAGCGGCTTCAACTTGAGATTTCAACTTAGTGGGAGCCATTGTTTATCTAAGCTTGCGGCGATGATGACTCAGAAATACTTACCTAATAACTCGGGTTGAAATATAAAAAGTATACTTAAGTATAGATAAGTAGGTATTATACTTATGAGTTTACGTTCCTTTGTTAGTTTACAGTGAGTAGGCAATGTTTCCGATCATCGTTAGAGTATATAGACAGTGATATGTTAACAAGACAGTGATATGTCTAGTTAACATATCACTGTATATCGACACCTCCCACGCATTAGGTCGTATCGACAAAAGTATGATTTTTCACTAGAGCGATTATAAGGAACTTTCATGTATTTTGCAATCTGTATATATTTATTACTTTAAATTTTGGACCCACTATCCGTAGCGGGTTAAATGACATTAAATGAATAAATATTTATTAAAATAAATACCATAATTTCGAAATTATAGCATAAAATCTAAAGTTACGACTTTATGCCCGTCGTCAAAAGGTCGTATAAGAAAGTTACAACTTTTTGCGATTGATCAGGCCTACGTGGACAGCGCGAATATGGCCGTATGTTTCATATACGACCTTATACTACGCACGTATTTTTATATAAGTTTATATAAAACGTCGTAACTAAGTCAATTCAATTAATTAGGTATAGTAAATTAATCTTTAACACATAATATTTTTATAAAATCAACTTTATTATGCAAAATATGTAATTACTTAGCTTAAAATTTACATTAAACAGTCTCTGTTAATATAATTACCATTGGTATGACTTATCACGACATATTAAAAAAGAAACACAAACTTAGCGAAAGGAATAACTTGAAACGAAAAATTAAATTATTTTAAATAATTTTAAGTTTATTTTTGGAATTCCTCCAAAAATAAACTGATTTTCCAGATTTTTAAAGTGTGTGACCACGCTCTAAAAATCTGTGAACTATTGTTAAGTATACCATACCTCTTAGCCCCATAAATATAAAATGAAAATAAGATGCGGTTACGATTTTGTCCTGCACAATTATCAGACCAAAATCTAAATTTTTAGCACCGTCCTTTACTTTACATAAATTTGATTAAACAACTAGCTACTTCACATGCACCATGTCTACCGTTAGTCTCAGGCCACATGTAACAAAATCCGTCTCGACTAGCTTAATCAAACACGGTAAAATTATGGATTGATAATTTTCTTTTATAATAAATGAGGCCAACGAATTAAGAAATAAAGGAAATAATATAAAGGAATAATATAATTCTTGCTTTTTCTTTTCTTCATCGTTCATTTTGTACTCTTGTTTGTATTATAATATACGAATGTCCTTTTTAGGTATATGAAATGATATATTTAAATATTGATTTATGATATCTCGATACTGTCTAGCCGTCATTGCTTTTTTTTATTATATTTTCGCCTGTATACCATTCATTGTATAAAAAAAAATCTTTCTAAAGGTAAGATCACTGTCTAGATAAAGGTTTGAGGATTTTTTGTGAACGTAGTGATATTCACATGTCTTATTACTCCTTGCTTTATTCCATCGTCTATAACAATAACTTTAGCTCCTCCACGACGGTCCGGAGAAATAGATCCACCGCCTAAGCAGCACTTTGATAACGCTGTATGAACTGTTTTCTCTCCTATCGAAAGGGTGTTTAAAAACATAGTTTTACATATTTTATTGGGTACATCTCTGTCGCTGGAAAGAGGCAAATAATATTTTATGGTTTTCTTGCCCGTGAAGTAGAAAGATGTCGAGTCTCAACCACTTGAGCATGATTATAAATGTAATCCCACTGTGGAGTGATCTCCAAGTTGCCAAAAAGATGAGAAAATTTGTTCACGTTCCTGTTCAGAATACTTTTGAAAGCATTTGAGTCGACAAGTGACTGGACAAGATTGTTTTAAAAGTTTACTGTCTCTATAGAGTCCATTTCTGCTCAAATAGGCCTTACCTAGGTTTTTAAACACTTCCTTTTGATGTCCTTTTGACGTCGACGCTGTTGATAACGGCTCTTTCTGCTAACCGGCGTGTTGTCAGATGAATCCTGACTCGAACTCAACTGTGGTGAACTAACTACTTTTAGTACTGGGCGAGTGAACATTAGAGTTGAAAATACCATTTTCAAACAAGTCATTGCATGGGGATGGCATCGGTGTTCCATCGGAGACCAACTGTATAATCTGTATAATCTGTGATTTGTTTAGCACGTAGTTCAGAATTTATCAAGGTTTTCATTTAGTACTAAAGTCGATTAACTTTACTAAATCTAAGAGTGCACTACTATCATTAACACTCAGCCATACCTCTTGGTTAATTGATTCTCTGGGATCTCTACCTTCAATAAGATTTTCGATAGGCGTGGATGTCGAAGTAGATGGTAAGATAAGATCTGAACTGTATCTGTGAATATTTGGCGTTACTTCATGAGCTCTCGCTTCTTCGGGATCGGGACCTTCTTGAGTATTTCGTTCAGCATAGAAGATGAAAGACACAGTAGACTTGAATCCGTGCTGGTATTTATAATATTTGGCATTACGTCGCTTAATTCTGAAAAGAAAAAGGTATTTGATGATAAAATATAATACCTTTGATGTAAATACTCATAAATTAAAATATTGGTTCTATTATGTATGTATATTTGTACTACATTAGATTTTGTATGTGCCACAAGTAGCGGGGCAAGGCCCAAGCTACCACAGGTAACTTAGGCTTATTAGGGCTTATTATTATTATTATTAAGCCAGTTACAAAAATACATAAAATCGTATCTTAAATTTTGGACATTGCATAAAGTTGTATGTCGTAAATACGACTATATGAACGGATATATTTTTTTATTAAAGCGACGTATACTGTCGTAAGTACAAGTTACGACGCATAATTTTAAAAAAAATTACAGCATAAAGTCGTAACTATGACTCTTACCTCCACGTACAAAGTCGTAACTTAGAAGTTACGGCGATTTGCGAGGGGCATGATCAATTTTTATAATTACAAATTATATAAGCAATAATAAGTATTGGTCTATTTGCACTTTTATTATATGACAAAGATGCACTAAGAAATCTATAACAGTAAATATTATTATGATAAAACTTACCAGTCAAAGAATTTTCACCACCAGTTATTTGTCTTTCTCCGGCGGGTTACTTTTTTAAGGCTAATTCCAGTAATTTTGTAGACCGTCTTCCCCTCATTTTATTTACAATAACAGTTAGCAACAGGTATACAACAACCAGAAACACAACTGTTAGTTTATATTTAATTTAGTACGATGTACTAATGTGAGTCCGTTTTAGAGAATACGACGTCGCTACTCTGCTATGATTGACCGGACCGCGGTCCAATAGAGCAACGCAAATCGTCGAATGTAGTGGGGCGCCGCGTTTTGCGTGGGAGAGTTCAAATGATACGACTGTTAGCGATTATAAAACTCTGTAATTAACAAAAATATTTGCAGTTTTATTTTTGGAAGTTATTGTATGGATTAACTTATGTTAAATGAGTAAAAAATCGAATTTTGCCTAAAAAAGCGTTACGACCATTTGCGTTGGAGGTGTCGATATAGATCATCATTAATTTGCAAGTCACAAGCCCTTCGGGATTCGAACCTACGTCTTTCGTGATTGGTTTTTTTATTAAGTAGGTGTAATTTCCAGTTGATTTACACATAATATGAGTTTTTAAACTCACACTTTAGTCTCCTCCAGCCTATTGCAGTATAAAAATACCCTAACTTCTGTAACTTATGTTCACCCTCATGTATATTTCGGAGCGTGAATGAGGCATTCATTTTTTGCCGCGCACTTGCACCCCCTACCTAGCATACTTATGATCATTTAAAACGTTTTACTTTGGGAAAGTGTAGCTAAAGTAAAATAACTGAAAATATGTAGCTTAATCCTATTATTTGAAAAAATAAATAACGACAGGTAAATTACAGACTATATTTAAACTCGATTTCGCAGTGTCAAAATGTCAATGTCACACAAAAAGTGACAGTTATATTGTTCTGTGGTCGAGCCGGAAGTAACGAAACGAAAGTGACAGCCGAAAGTGCAACGAACAATGAATGACCTTAAGTTATGAAAGTTTAAAACTTAGATTGAAGTTTACTTTAATTTATTACTTAGTTAATTATGTTTAAAATATACTTATTGTTGATAATATTCGTTACGAAAGGTAAATAAAATATTAATTACTGATTTTTTTTTACTATATTAGAATATTTATACACAAAAGAAATAGTCCTGACATGAGTCAGAAACTTTCTCTTCCAATTGGGAATAAATAAAAGATGTTTTGATTTTCAGATTGCTCGTCCCAAGACGAAGACGAAGATGGGCCTTATAAAGGCAAATTTATAGGAAATCTCAATTTATATCATCACCAGGTTTTTAGTGCTTTTTTTTAATACTATTTGCATATTTAATTGTAAATAATGATTACTTGTTGTCATCTAGCGATCATACCAGATGTAAATGTTTAGAATAGGCCTAAAGGATAAATAAGGTGGGCAAATAGAAATAGAATTTTATTTAGTTCAATAAAAAATTTCTTATTTTGAACATTTATAATTATTTACAGCTGTTGTGATGGGCCATTTTCAGATACAAAAAATAAAAAACAATCATTGGGTTGTGTTAGTTCAATAATTAGGTTCTTACATTTTTCTATTTTAATTAATGTGCAAAGTTGCCGATTCAAATCTCGAGTCCAGAGCCAACTTTGAAAAGTTCATGTCCAAAGTTACCCTGCTGGGAATCAAACCTGGGACGTTGAGAGAGAGCAATGGCTTCTTCAAAGTTCCTGAAATACTACAGCATACACTAAACCTTCTTTTTATCGAAATATGTTTTATTAGTTTAACACAATTGTAGAATATTCTGAGATCTTATTGTTAGAGAGATAGTAGCAATGTGGGATGTGGGATGTAGTAGGTGGTATAGCATATAAGCAGGAATGGAATACCCTAACACTTGTTAGATTAGATAACTAGACTTGAATGATTCAGGTATCGGGTGAGGTTTATGCGGTGGACGAATGGACTCTCCTTTTGGTAAATTTTAACTACGATGGCACCGGAGACGACACCTACTTCTGGGCCGGGGACTCGGGCCGACCTGGACCGCAGGGATTCATAGTTCCCGATCAACGTGGCACGTGAGTACTATTTTTTAACTTCAGTGATATATCTGGATTATTCAGTTAATGCGGGATTATTCAGTTCTATATGTGGATTATTCAGTTATATATGTGGATTATTCAGTTGGCATGCCGATGAATGCAGTTGGAATGCACTCTACCAGTGATGTCATTTAGAACTGTAACCGAAAGTATCAGATATCCTAACTAAAAATCTATCTTTAAACATAAATGACTCCGACTTCGACAACAGTTTTAAATAATTTTGGATAGTGGCGAAATTTAAATGAGACATGTTATAATAGGTTTTCGTTTTTGCTCAGCCGAGCCAGCAAATAATTTATATTCCTATTTGTATTTTACTTTTACAATTTCTTAAAAATCTAATCCATAACCAAATCTACCATTTTTGGTAGAGTATTTTCTGACACGGTTGTGAAGATACGAGAACAACACTCGAGGGCTTTAGCCACAGACTAACGAAGATATCTGCGACAGGGAGTTAGCGACACGTTGAAGGATATAGTCTTATTGAAGAAATATTGGAAGTAGTCGTTGAGTAAGTTTTGGTTGCAGGACGAACGTGCTGGAGCGCTACAACAACGAGGAGATCCGACTGACGCTGCCGGAGGGCAAACGCATCGCGCGCATCAAGTGGTTGGCCGTCTACGACATCGCCTCGCAGAACGCCTTCGGCGACGTCTACGTGCCGGACGACTTCGAGGCGCCCGCGCCCGTCAGCGCCGGGCCCATCGCCGGCTCGCCCGCCGCCTCCAGTCAGCCCGTGCGCTTCCTGGACGCCAACACCGTGCTCATCCCGGAGCTGCGCTACGATGGCAGCGGCCAGGAGGTTTACTTCTGGACCGGAGTGGGGCCGCAGCCCTCGCCCCACGGCCACAAGATCCCCGACGAGCACGGCTAGTGAGTACTTCACTTGTCTTACTCGATTGAAACATTGTGTTGCAATTGACACACCCTTCGTCGGCGCAGCGTGGAGCCGCTGCGCGCGTACGCGGGCGAGGACGTGCGGCTGCGACTGGCGGGCGGGCGGTCACTGCGGGACGTGCGCTGGCTGGCGCTGTGGGACGCGCGCGAGCGGCGCTCGCTGGGCTCCGTGCTGGTGCCCGAGGCGCTCAACGTGCCGCCGGCGCTGGAGGCGCAGCTGCCGTACGAGTCGGCGCTGCCGCGCTGCCGGCAGCTGCACCGCGACTTGCAGGTGTCGTGGGAGGTGTTCGGCAACGCCATCACGGTGGAGGTGGCGGGCAAGATCGGGCCGAACGAGTACATGGCGTTCGGCATCTCGGGCAGCGCGGAGCGGTCGGCGATGTTGGGTGCCGACGTTGCCGTCTGTCACTACGACCAGCGGCTGCAAAGAGGTTTCGCCACAGACTACAACATCACTGATTACGCACCAGTAAGACACTCATCACTCCCGTCACTCAAATAGTTGTGACTGGCTTTTGTGCGTCTTAAATTTTACTTTTTGTGTTTATTACAAAAATACGAATCTTCTCTCTTCATAATATCAATATAGATACTCTTTATTAAAATTTTGAAACAAATTACATTACTCTTTTTGAAGCAAGAAATTTGAAAAAGTATTGTATAGGCAAATTCGAAGTATCGCCGATATATCGTTGTTTACTAAATTTTGTATGGATTGGGTTAGGTAGTTTGAAAACATTATAAGTACATTTTTATTATTGAAATCATCGAACACAGTGTCAGTTTGGGTACCTTTGGGTAAAAAAGGTCATTTTTAGTAAATTCTTTCTTCAGTTATGCTCGTAACTGTTGTGGATTTTCATTAAAAAAAAAACTACTTGTACTAATTGTACTAAACAGCTGCTAATGTAATATAGTAGTTAGTGTTGAAAATCCCAAAATAACACCCATATTATAAGGAATGTATGTATGTTAGTAACCCTTGACTAAATTATAGGCATTGTAATTTTAAAAACAAAGATAATTATTAATTGTTCTATTAAATTCACAAAACATATTTATACATTTCAATAAATACATAATATATACGTTATGTTATTTACGTCCGTTACTTTGAAATCTACATATTCAACATTTTAACTATAAAACATAGAAAAGGGAGTGATTTTTGGTCATTTGCTTTTTAATAACTCGCGCACGAGTCTCTTTTTAGAGACTTATTTGTCAATCGTGGTTTTAGTGCGTGCAAGTGCTGGGCCGATGGCGCGGAGTGTGTCGCGACGAGCGATTGGCTGGCGTCGACAGCAACCAGGTGTTCAGCGCCAGTCGCCGTGACGGACTCACTGTCGTGCAGTATCGGCGCGACCTCAAGCCCAGCGAGCAGTTGGACCTCGAGTGGCTCATCGACGGCCCGCTCTACGTCGTCTGGGCTTTGGGAATGCTCGATCACGCCGGCGAGCCGGGCCACCACCGGGACGCGCCGCGAGGCGACGTGCGACTCAATTTGACCGCGGACCCCTCGCTCAATGACTGTTTCCCGTTCACCGCGTACGAGGCGAGCGCGCCCGCGCCCTGGGAGGTCGCCGAGCTGTTCGACCCGGCGCTGCGCGTGTTCGACTTCAAGGTGGGGCCGGCAGGCGGGAGACGCGGCGTGGCCGGGAGGCCGTGGGCGTCGGCGGCGCCGTCGCTCGCGTGGTACGTCAACGGGCAGCTGGCGCCCGACATCCAACTGAGGCGCGGGCTGCACTACTCGTTCAAAGTGAACGGCGGCAACGACCCGCACTCGGCGCAGGAGTACCACCCGCTCGTGGTGACGGAGGAGTCGCGCGGCGGGCTCGAGCGACTGGACGAGCGCGCGCAACGCGCCCAGCGCGTGCTCGCCGGCGTCCACTACACGCGGCGCGGACGCCTGTCGCCGACGGCGGCGGGTGGGCTGTGCATCGGGCGGCGCTCGCCGGGGCACAGGCCGGACGAGGACTTCGAGTCGTTCCGCTCGCTGAACCGCTCGCTGCGCTGGAGCTGCGAGGGCACTCCGGCGGAGCTGGCGATTGCGCCCAACTCGTCGTGGCCGGACGTCGTCTACTACCACTCCTTCACGCACGCAGGTCGGTCCGCGCACCTGCAATATTAACATACATAATAGTAACCCTAGTTATATTGTAAATACTAAAATTTCACGCAAAAACTATTCGACGGATTTGGATGAAATTTAACACAGATACTTTATTACTTTAGTTAACATATTATAGGATACTTTTTTTTTTTTTTTTTTTTTTTTATCCTAAGAGAATTATAATTTGCCGAGGGATCGTCGAAAACTATAAAAATGTGGACAATGATAAAGATGTCAGGTGTTACATTTTCATTTTTTTTTTAACGCAGACCCATAATGCACCATAAAACCATGGTTCTGAAGATTAAATTTTTTTTTTTTTTTTTAAGTTAATTTTCTTTTTATGTTACTTATACTGCAGTTATACTGCAAGAAATAAAATAATGTAGAAGGGTATTTATTATCATTTATTCTCTTTGCAATATTACTACTGATTAACCTATTACACAGGAATATTACTGTACAATTTCCCATTCAACAATTACGAATAAAACACTTCAATATAAGATTACCGCCTCACACTCAACGTAGAATTCTTTACTGCACTAAGACATTTGAATGTCACCGTTTGAAACTATTGTGTCAAAATTGTGTTCAGGAATGGGCGGACGAATCTTCGTGGTGGACCGACACAACCGCGCGGCGGGACGACGCGCGAGCGCAGCCGATGCCCTCGCGGCGAGCGCGCTCCTCTCGCTGTCGCTAGCAGTAGTGCTGCTTACCGTCTAGTGCGGAGCGGCGTCCGGGTTGGGCGTGTGCAGCTCGAGGAAGGCGCGCAGCGACGCCGGCAGCACGTCCGGCGGCAGCGAGCGCGCTGCGTCCGGCCGGGCGTCGGCAAGCGCGCGCGCCGCGAGGCACGCGAGCGTCACGTAGCGCAGCGGGCGCAGGCGCGAGGCGGGCGCGTGCGTGAGGCGGTCGGCGGGCGTCTCGCCGGCGCGGTTGGGCTGGTCGAGGTGCGCGCCGCCCTCCAGCAGCGCCGCCACCAGCTCCTCGGACCGGTTGTAGGGCACGGCGGCCACGTGCAGCGGCGTGCAGCGCGCCTCGTTGCGCGCTAACGGGCTGGCGCCGCAGCGCAGCAGCAGGCGCACGGCGGCCGCGCTGGGGAACACGGCGGCGGGCGCGTCCTCCGCCAGGTACGTGGAGCGCACCACGGTGAGCCGCGATGCGCTCAGGTGCAGCAGCGAGTCGCCCGTGGAGGCGCTGCGCACATCAGCCGCCACCACGGCGCGCACGGCGGCGCGCGTCTCGCGGCGCTGCTGCGGCGTGGCGGCGGCCGCGTCCGCCACGAGCACCAGGTGCGCCACGCAACGCAGCGCGCGGTCGAAGGCGTCGGCCTGCTTGCGGTGCACGGGCCGCACGTCGAGCGCGCGCCGCGTGTCCGCCAGCCGCGAGCCCAGCAGCCGCAGCGCGCGCACGGCGTCGCGGTGCCGCGGCAAGTCGCGCGCTCGCTCCAGCCGCCCGCACGCCGCGTCCACCAGCAGCCGCGTCAGCGCGCACGCCGCCTGGCACGTCTCTGAAAAGAACCGCTTCATTTCTACTCTCACTTCTGGAAAATAAAACATCTGCCCGGATAACAGTTTTTTTTTTTTTTTATTACTCACCACAACAGACAACCTTTTCCATTGCACTGAACTTGCAACTCCTAGAATATAATACCATTACCAATAGCCAAAAAACATACTGATTACATGGACTCATTGAAGGCGTCGATTGACTATAATACTAGATATACGTACAAAACAAAACCCAATAAGTGGCATAACGCTTAACTTATTAGTTATACATTATATAAGGAAAAGTCCTAAACTTTACATACAGTTTTTATAAAATGAAACTTATATACTGAGATAAGATTGTAAAACACATACGCATTTAAAGGAGCACTGATCAAATAATACTAATACAGAAGCGCACCCAAATTTTCAAGTGGGTGCTCATTTGCTGAAGTAGTTTTTTTTTTATTTTTTTTTTTTTTTTTAATTTATTTATTCAGGAAACAAACAGTCATTATACATTTTTTTTTTTTTTTACAATATACATAAATATGTATAGACTTAGAGTTCCATACATAAAAAATAAATAGATACATAGGTACAGTACTGAAACAAAATCCTACACATAATACAAAATACAAAAAAAAAAAACAAATCAAAATTTTAAAATTTAAATTAAGAAAACACACAATAAATGCATCATCAGCCTTTAAAAGCCTACGTATCTGAATCCTATAATTAGTCAAACTACCGAAGAATAAATCCACATCCACAAATTCGCTATTGTATGTGTCAACGCTACGTCTAAAAAAGTTATTCCCGGTGTAAACCGTTTTATATATGGGGATAGAGAAAAGTTTGTGTGAACGGGAGCCAGGTCTGGGTACTCATAAAGCTATTTTTTCCAAAAATATTTTTGAGGGGAATCAATGTAATTATTTAAAGTACTTGCAAGAGTAGTTAGTGAGTGACAGGGTCAGAGAGTTCTTATATGATATGTATTCACAATTTCCACGATAATCCAACGACTTGGATTCTCTCGATGCGAGCAATATGACAAGCATAAAATGGGCTGCAGATAATACAAGTGAAATCCAAAAGCGATCGAACGAAGCTGTAATATAATAATTTTAGAGTATGGGGATGATAGTAGATTATTATAGTGGATGATGAATCACAAACTACGATTGGAAGCTGAAAGTAGGCATGCATCGAATGGTCGGTACGAACCGGTGAAGAGCAGCGAGTCCCTCTCGACGCGTAACTGCAGCGCCCAAGTCCAGAGGTCGATGCAGCGCTGGTAGCGGCAGGCGTCCGCGTACGCTGCGCCGCGGTACATCAGCCGGAACACCGTGTCCTTGTGGTCCGGCCCCAGCACGCGCTCCGCCACCAGCAGCGCCTGCGTGCGTAGCGCGTCCACGTCCAGCGCCAGCGCCTCCAGCTCCGCCGACGAGCGCCACTCGCGCGCGCCGCCCAGCGCCGGCTGCGGCGCGCGCAGCGGCCGCTTCGGCACGTAGCCGTCCGCGTGGCGCAGCGCCGTCGCGCGCCGCCACGCCGCCAGCGCCGCGCCCACGTCGTTGAACTCGTCCAGCTGCGTGGCGCCCAGCAGCTCGTACGCGTCCGCCAGCTGCGCGGTCGGGTAGCGCACGCGCGACGCCAGCAGCGCCAGCGCCTGCGCCGCGCCCTTGACGCACGCCGTGCGCAGCGCGTCGTCGCCGGCGCGCGAGCGCACGTGCGGGTCGGCACCGCGCTCCAGCAGCAGCCGCGCCGTCTCCACGCGATGCTCCTGGATCGCGTAGTGCAGCGCCGTCTTGAGCTGCATGTCACACGCGTCCACGGCCGCGCCGTGCTCCAGCAGAAAGGCGCACAGACGCACGGACTGCACCGAGTTGATGAGGCAGGTGCCGCCGTTGTGGTTAGGCCGGTGGATGTCGGCGCCGCGCTCCACCAAGAACCGCACCACGTCCACGTGCGTCATGAAGCAGGCGGAGCGCACGGGCGTGGAGCCCGAGTCGGAGCCGGCGTCGAGGTCGGCGCCGGCGTCGGCCAGCACGCGCAGCACGGCGAGTCGGCCCGCCACGGCGGCGCACCACAGCGGCGTCACCGAGTGCACGGAGCGGTCGTCGGGCACCTCGTACACGCCACGCTGCTCCAGCGCCGCGTCGCACACGTGCACCAGGTACTCCACCACCTCCACGTTGCCGCGCTTGCACGCCACGAACAGCGGCGCGCAGCCGTCGCGCGTGCGCGCGCACACCGCCCGCCGCGCTTCCGGCGCCAGTCTGCATTGGCGAGAACATGGCTACAATGTTAATGCTATCAAGAGTATATCTGTTAGTTCACTCAGACATCAAAACCATGATTGTGTATTCAATTTAATTAAATTAAAACACATAATAATTAAACATATTAATAAATTTAGATATTGTTTTAATAGTATATTTGTCTTTGATTTTGGTGTTTGTTCTTTGTTTGCTTTCAGTTATTTATTGTTTAGTTGCTATGTGTGTGTTATCGGTCATCTCAATTTCTAGTTTTTAGTTTATTTGTGTATGCCTTATAATGCCTTATGTTACCTATATCTATTGTAAGTTTCTTGTTGGTGCTGTTGGTGTACCTACCTTTTGGAATGAATAAATAAATAAATACACTTGACTGTATGTTTCATTGTTTCATTTTCACAACTACCCTAACCACATACATTATTTCTGTTGAGGAGTGGACTGTATGGAAATGAAATGAAATTATGAGTATTTAACAAAAATATATTTAAAATAAAATATTGCCAAACTGACATGCTACCAACTACCATCTGACATAATATTGAATCTATATTATTTACAGTATTCTTTTTATTATTCTTTGTGGCCACTAACCAACCAGTTGCCAACAATTTCCAATAATCTATATAAACAAAAATCAATGTAGCTTCACTTGAATATGTCACAATTGATTTTGCTGATTTTTTTTGTGCTCATAATTGTCAGGACACTTTTTATGAAAGGGAATGTTTGAAAAATCTATGGGAAGTGGGAAAGTTGGATGTTTTTTTTTTACATGAAATTAGCAGAGCAGACTGTCAGCTAGTTCTTTAATATAATTAGATTGCTTAATATAACAGACAGGGAAATCTAAGGATATTATTGTTATGCTTTTATTACCGACAAATCCTTGAGATTATTCTCTATTAATTTCATTTTTCCATTTCCTACATACCTAATTAATTGTCAAAGGTAGGTATTATATATAGCATTATATATAGCTAAAAATTCTTTGATCTCTTAGCTACTTAGTGGTGTAATAAAATTTTGTATGTAAATGATAGATATGATATGTATCCCCCCATTTTGCTATCAAACTATTCTGAAAGACCTTACACTGTGGAAGCAAATTTAAAGACATATTCACATCAAAATAACGCTATAGTTAATGCTTTCATGTGCCTATTATACACAACATAATTGATTCACATAAGTTGGGTAGTAAGTAGTCGTGTTGTGAGTAGGGCTACCACCATCTAAATAGCTGACACTGGACGAACATTTTTAAACAAACATTGTATGCTGTTCCATTTTTGGAACAGCATACAATGTTTGTTATAAAAAATCCGGGAAACGCTTCCCCGCTCCGCCGGAGCTAAGATTTGAATGGTTTGTTATCTTAATAAATCGAGATTCCCGTAAAAACGCTTTTTGTAATCCTCCCCCGGACGCTTTATAAAGTAGGAGAATTCCGGAGTGCTTACCTCTCCAGCGACGTCCGTAATCTCGCCGAAAGCCGTGCGCCGGGAGCGGAATACTTGCATTCCTGCATCAGGTCATTAAATATCGCCTCTTGTTGCTTCATGTTGTCGAATTTGGCCGTCGCCGCGGCTGTATCCCCGCTAAAGCTCATTCTTCTTGTAATTTTTCACCCTTATTATTAATATAAAATCCTATATTTCTAAATAACCATATCTTTTATTTTATTTATATTTATAATAATCAAATCGCAAATCGGTCAAACAAAACACAATAAAAATATGATAAAATTATTACAAATTAGAATTACAGATACCAATCTCCATAATATTAATAACAATTGATAACAATATACAATATATTACACTATGTCAATGTCAAATAAAAAAATTAGTACACAGACTAAAGACATATAACTCGTGTAATGTCATTTCACCACTGACCTGTAATATATACTACTAGACAGGCTGCTGTCAAATTATTTTTATGCCTATTTGAAAAATGGCTTTTTTTGCGCTGTAGGCTATGGAGCGAAAGTACCCGGAACTAAAGTTAGTCATGCAATAATTAAAATTGTCCATGACACATTTACAGAATACACACACATTTCCTCATGTTTCAAAACTCAAGCGGACACAAATAAACTTACACTCCCTAAGACACAAATAGAATAAAACTATGGAATAAAAATACGCTAACGTCAAAATTAGTTCTCCGTACTTTCGTACGGCAGCGTTTTAAAATGGTACACGAAATTATCTGTTATTTGTATAGGACAGCTTGTCCAGTGGTTACATTACAGGCACAGATTATAAAGTAATGATGATTACAGGTCAGTCGGTCAGTCAGTGCATTTGACACAGATGAATCTGTATATTATTCTTAATTGTTATCTGGTATCTGTTGGTGTATAAGAGTTCTAAATTGATTTTGAGTCTAGTAAATTAAAAAACGATGTGGACTGTATGTATGTTTATTGTAGACTTTTTGCTTATTTACAAAAGATAAAAATAAATTTTAGTATGGATTAGGTTGGGTAACTCAATATAGTATATATAATATATTTTTTTTTGATAATATTTTTGACGAGCTCGTTGGGGGAGTGGTGAGGGTGCTTGCCTCTTTGGCTTGCCTCTGGGGCCCCGGGTCCGATTCCCGGCAAGGTAGACTTTTGAAAATGCACTTTTCAAAGTTGGCTCTGGCTTGGTTACAGAATACCACCGCTAAATAACAGAATTTGTGCGGTTGTGTTTCCGTAAGAGATGCCAGGGCCCATGACCCTATGCCTTCTTAATCCTTGTTGCTTGTTGTATAGACGACAGTAGCCACCACTTTACCTAAAAGTTATTATTAGTTGGGTCGATTCTCGCCAGGGTCTACTTTGGAATCCCTTATCTTTAATCCTAATACATACATATCTACAGTCGGCAGAGAACATGCAACACCCATTAATGTATATTAAGGATTAATGTATATTATCCAACTAAATAGTTTTATAATCGAGGTTGATTATGTAGGTAGGTACATGTTAATTTCTTTGTTACGCCTTTTCTCTCCACCGGGTGGCGACAGGCAGACGGTAACAAAAATATAAAAATAGAAAAAAATAAAATAAAAGGTTTTATAATAAAAATATTTAATTTAAAACAAATGAAATGAAGCTACAATTTAAACCTTATATAAAATTTAAAAAAAAAAAAGATGCTAATCTGTAAAAATTATCGCTCCGGCTTGTGACAACTAAATACACAGCACAAAAATTTAAACCAGGGGTTTGTGGAGACAGAAAATGAGACTTACCACCGAAGGAGAGCCGTATATGGGAAGGTAGCCGACTATAGTTTGTAACGGTATATAAAATCCCGTACATAATTAAATATTAAATTCCTTATAGTTAAGTATATGTATTAAAACTACAAGTAGCGGTAACTGACTGATTTATTTAACTCAAAATACATGCCACCTACATGTTACAAACTGCTGTACGTGGGTATATCAAAATACCCAACACCTCCTTACTTAAATAGACATATATATGACCCTATTAGCTATTACAATCAATAGTACATTCATATTTATTTATTGTTGGTGGCGGGTTTCGACGGGGGCGCAACTGCATTCGGTGTTTTATTATTGGAGTTTTATAGTCGCTAGTACTCGGCGAAGAATCGTTTGTCGACGCACGCCTACCGATAGCCCCTCGCGTCTTAGGCGAAGGGGTTTGGGAACCTTCGTTAGAGATGACATTAGACTTGCCCGGTTCGTCGTCAGGCGAGCTGGATGGTGAACCAGGCACGGCCAGGGACGTATTCCCAACACTAGGAGTATCATAACGGGTTAGCGAGTATCGGTTTTTCCCCGGCTTTGCAGCTACAATTTGGTCGACATGTCTCCTTGCGACACCATTAGGCAAATTAATCTCATATGAATTAGGACCGACCCTCTCGCCGACCCGTCCTTCAACCCACTTATCCTTACTCCTACTGTAATCGCGAACGTATACATTATCACCGCGACTAACATTCCGCTGCGTTCCACCCGCTCTCTCGATCTGTTTACATTGAGCAGCCTCCACGCGCCGCGAACCATCTGGGTGCAATGCGTCCAAGCGACCACGCAGTCTACGCCCCATTAAAGCTACGGCTGGTGCGACTCCTGTGGTAGCCTGCTCGCTGTTTCTATATTGAAACAACATTCTACATAAGGCCTGCTCGACATCCACCCCTTCATAAACCGCCTTTTTTATGCAATTTTTGACCGTTTTAACTGCGTTTTCCGCAGCCCCATTACCTTTTGGTCTATAAGGGCTAGTTAAGCTATGAATTATTCCATTTTTTTGAAAATATATCTTTAGCTCTTGTGAAGTGAAGGGAGGACCGTTATCCGTAACTATTTGCAAGGGCAGGCCAAAACGCGCAAAAACGTCTCTAAATCTCGCAATCACAAACTTCGCTGCTGTGCTATTCATTTTAAAAGCCTCAATCCACTTGCTGTGGGCATCAACAATGATGAAGTAATGTTGCCCACCATATTCAGCAAAATCTGCGTGTAATCTTTGCCAAGGTTGTGGTGGAAACGCCCAAGGAGTAAGAGGTGCGTGGGGTGGAGCGTCTCGCTGTTGCCTACAAGTGTTACACTCTTTACATAATTCTTCTATATTAGAATCTATTTTAGGCCAATATACATAATTACGCGCTATTTGTTTCATTTTAACTATACCTAAATGACCTACATGCAACTCACGTAAGATACTTTCACGGAACTTAGGGGGCACTACAATACGATAGTTATAAAAGATACAACCAGATTCCGCGTACAAATTATTTTTACGATTAAAATATTCTTTTTCCTGTTCTACATCTATGGTGCTAGGCCAGCCGGACACAACATACTTATATATATTACTCAATATAGGATCGGCCGACGTGGCCTCTGCTATGACTACATGACTGATTGGGAAATCATTTTCAAGAAAGTTCACATATGAGAAATCACTATCACACGGCCGGCCGTTCCCGGGCAGAGGCAAACGCGAAAGACAATCGGCAGGCGCGTTCTTTTCGGAACTGACCCACTCCACCGTGAAATCGTACGCAGCCAGGCGAGCGGCGTAACGTTGTAGTCTGCTCGCAGCCGTTTGAGGTATACCTATTTTGTCTCCGAAAATGTATGACAGCGGCTTGTGATCCGTGCGAATGATGAAACGCGTGCCATACAAGTAATGATGATGTTTTATAACTCCGTAGATAATAGCTAACGCTTCTTTGTCCAACTGACTGTACGACTTCTCAGCCGGGTTCAATGTTCGCGATGCGCAACAAATCGGTCTTTCCGAGCCATCGGGATACTTGAAAAGAGTGTAACACTGTCATCAGTTTTAATAAATGCGTCGCGCTGCTTTAAAAAGTTAAAGTTAATGTAAATATTATTTATTTGTAAACAATGCATCCAAGCGCGACCTAGAAGCGGAGGCCCTCCGCCACTGATTATGTATAGTGGTAGGGTCGACACGGCGTCGGCGGCGCGGGCGGCCGGACGGGGCTCCTCTTGCCCCCCTCCGGTTGTGCACGCGCCGGCGCCGCCGCGCCCCCCTCGCTGCAGTTGCACCGACACATTTATAAAACCGAGAGGTATTATGGTGCCGCCCGTATAAGATCGTAATTATTTTTACAGATAGCAAGTTTTTTTTTTTTTTTTTTTTTTTTGAAATATTTATGATATAATGACTCATTAATAGCCGAAATTCTACTCCCCGTATCTATTTCAAATACGACCGGCACCCCTTCTACAAATAGTTCCGTAACATATGGTTTATCATTAACTCCATCGACTTGCATGCCGAAAAAAACAGTTTTCTTCCATATCTGAGTCCGTTTCTACATAAAACTGATTACGTCTAGGCACTAAACGACGCGCACTTTTACACATAGCCTTAATGTGGCCTCTTACACCGCACTCATCACAATTAAAATTACGACAACGGCACTTGTCCGCTGCATGCTGTCTGCCGCAACGCCAGCACGGCCGACGACACGCCCGCCGCCGCCGCCTCGAGCCCAGTGGCCGGCGCCTGTTGCGCCGCGCCGCTAGCTGCACTCGCCACCGCATGCCTCTCTGCAGCCTCCAAAGCCAACGCCAGCTCCACCGCTCGCTTGTAGTCTATCTCGGCTTCCGCAAATAATCTACTCCGCATTTCGTCACTCGTGAGGCCAGATACAAATTGATCGCGAAGATTTTCCTCGAGTTTCTCAGCAAAATTGCACGTACTGGCGAGGTGTTTGAGGTGCTGCAAGTATTCGCCGAGTTCCTCGCCTGGTCTCTGACGTCGCTGACGAAATATGTGCCTCTCCGCGATGTCGGAACGCCTGGGTTCAAGATGCTTCTGCACGATGTCAACTAGATCGTCGAAAGTCTTGTCCTCGGGTTTGTTGGGTGCACAAAGATCGCACATTAAATCATAGGTCGACTCGCCGACGACAGTTATTAAAGTTGCCACAAATAATGTTTCTTTAATTTCATTTAAAGTTATAAATTGTCTTACGCGGTTTACGTAAGTTGTCCACTTACGCGATGACAGGTCAAAATGCTCTATTTGGCCGTAAGGCATTATTAAACACTATATCTGCTCGAAAACCGAGACCCTCGTCGCCAGTTAAGTATATGTATTAAAACTACAAGTAGCGGTAACTGACTGATTTATTTAACTCAAAATACATGCCACCTACATGTTACAAACTGCTGTACGTGGGTATATCAAAATACCCACGTACAGCACGGTCCAGGACTCGTTTTAAACGTTGAATTATTTTTCAAGTATATAAAAAAAAAAAAAATGATCGGAGAGACGCCTTAGAATATTGTATGAATTCCATGCAATTCCCATGCAATTCTCGATGAATCGTTTCAGGTTAAAAAATTAAGTTAGGGTAATTGTAAAAGTAAGTAGCTGGCAAAGGGAAATAAATCATCTAATAACAAGGGATCAGTACGAAAGATGGACATCTTCACGGATTAACCGTGGCAATCGATGGCGATCGGTACAAAATATAAAAGGGAATAAGGCCGACGCCATCGCTAATAAAAAAAAAAAAAAAAAAAAAAAAAAAAAAAAAAAAAAAAAATACACCCACCGATTCACGGCATAAGGGGTGCACTAAAAATTAATAAAAAATATATCTAAGGCTCTCCGTTAAGTCACGCGTGTGGCATCGGTCGCCGGCGCACGTTTCACTGGTCCGCCAGCGTCTGTTTGAAGCTAGTGAAGGCAGTGTCACGCGTGTTCCGTTATGGTACGGTGGGACTAGAAATACCTCTCGACCGGAATTCGGACCCCCTCCACTCGGACGCGGAGCCCCGGCGGGATCCTGCGGCGTGGGGGGAGGAAAACCATGGCCCTAGTTTTATCTAGGGCCACCTCCAGCCCAAGCAGACGAATGCGCCGGACGACCAACGAGGTGCCAGCCGACGCTAGTCGTTCTGCCTGCTCCCACGTCTTTGCTCTCACCGCGACCAGAGTGTCGTCAGCGAAGCAGACAACCTCCATCCTGGGAAGGAGGTTGCCTCGCAGGACCCAATTATACCCCAAATTCCAAAGCAGGGGGCCGAGGACGGCCCCCTGCGGTACGCCTACCGCCACAGGCCGGCGGATGATACCGCCGTCCGCGCCCTCGTATAGGACTACCCGTTCGGCGAGGTAGTCGTCGACGAGGGCGCATAGATAGGACGGCACCCGGTGATAGCGAAGTGCCGCTTTAATACATTCGTGGGGGAGACTGTTGAAAGCGTTGCGGATGTCAAGCGACACCGCAATAACAGCCTCCCCCCCTGCCAGTGGCCTCCTCAGTCCACCTCTTGAGGAGGCCCACCGCGTCCACGGTGGACCGACCGGTGCGGAAGCCGAACTGGCGCTCCTCCAAGTTCGGCCCCTCAGACTCCAGGTGCTCGACGATCCGGCGGGCCATGATCCTCTCCATGGCTTTGCCGGTATCGTCGAGCAGAACCACCGGTCGGTACCCAGCCGGCGAGTCAGCGGGGCGGCCCTCCTTGCGGAGAAGGACGAGTCGCCCCTCCTTCCATCTCCTCGGGAATTTGCCCCGGGCGATACATGTATCTAGTACCGCCCGGAACCTCTCCTCCAAAGGCCCCAGCGCTATCGCCAGGGCCTTAGACGGAACCCCATCTGGTCCCGGGGCCGTCTTTTTCTTCCCGATGCGCTCCCTCACCGCCTCGAGCTGTAAAGAGGGCTCTCCGAGGCACCAATGAGCCCGAGTAAGTTAAAGTGGAAAAGCCAAGAAATAGATTGGCGACGGTCGCCACACAAGTCGCCACAAAGTAAAGTTGATTTAGGTTAAGTCAGTGCATAGTAAGGTCAATACAGATTAGGTCGGGTAAGTTTTAGGTTAGGTTAGGTTAGGTTAGGTAAGGTTAGGTTAGGTTAGGTTAGGTTGTCATGAAGGAGTTAGCAGAATGCCCGGCATGGGACCAGCAACGGAGCGAACTGACTTCAGTTGTAGGTGGGGACCTCTCGCTGCCGGCCGTGGTTCTGTCCATGGTCGGCAGCAGAGAGGCCTGGCAGGCTTTAATCTCCTTCAGCGAGGACGTCCTCTCGCTGAAGGAGGCGGCGGAACGAGCGAGGGAGGATGCCGCCCTCGCCAACGACATCCGTCGGAAACGATCCGGGAGGCGGAGGAGGCTGTACGGCCAACTCCATACGCCCCCGTGATCAGCCGGAGGGTGAGCGGATATGGGGATCCGCTCACCTACTCACCCGGCCCCCGGTGAAAGACGTGTCCGTGTTCCGGCACGTCTTCACACACTCGCATCCGGAGAGGGGGGACTCTACCATCCCCCCTCCCTCCGATGTACTTTCGGAGGTGCCCGATCGGGCAAACGCTGACGGGAGAGCAGGACGAAATGCTCGCGCTGACACCTCTCTCCCGTCCCACGCGCGCGTGGCAAAGGAACACCGCGGGGTTTTAGTGGGTAGAAATCCCACATATCCTGCCAGCGCCCCATTGCTGGCAGTGAATCAGGGTCGCTGATTTCCCCGCGTAAAAAAAAAAAAAAAAAAGGTTGTCATGAAGGAAGCCAGGAGGAGGCTTGACCTCCCCTCCATCGGCATCGGCTCCCTTCATGTGAGAGCCTCGAAGGCGGGCGCCCGGGTTCTCGAAATCCCGGGCAAGGATAGCGGCAACGCGGCGGAAGCACTGGCGAGCAAACTCCGCCAGTTCTTTGAGCCGGGCGTCGTCAAGGTGACAAGGCCCCAGAAGTGCGCTGAATTGCGCATCTCTGGGCTTGACGACTCCGTCTCGGCGGAGGAGGTCGCGGAGGCAGTGTCTCGTGTGGGCGGTTGTCCCCGAGACATTATAAAGACCGGAGAGGTTCGCGCCGGCCCACTGGGGATGGGCTCGGTGTGGGTCTCGTGTCCGGTCGAAGCGGCAAAGAAAGTCGCCGACGGCAGGCGACTTTTAGTGGGCTGGGTGTCGGCACAAGTGAGGGTGCTGCCCCAGCGGAAAATCCGCTGCTTCCGGTGCCTGCAGACCGGGCACGTGGCCCCCAAGTGCCAATCTGAGGTGGACCGCACTGGTGTGTGCTTCCGCTGCGGAAAGGAAGGCCACAAGGCCTTTCAGTGTTCCAATCCCCCCCACTGCGGTCCCTGCGCCGCAGCAAAAAAGCGGGCGGACCACCCTGTTGGCAGTCGGGGCTGCAAGGCCCCCAAGGCCAACAAGGTGAAGAACAAGACCAAGGAGGACGGTACACCCGCCGCCACGGATAACGCGCAATCCACGCGCGAGGAGGAGATGGAAACGGCTCCGTAATGGACAACGTCCCTTACGTCCGTCTCCTCCAAGCGAACATCAACCACTGCGCCGGGGCTCAGGATCTCCTCCTCCAGTCCATGGCGCAGTGGTCGATTGACGTCGCGGTGGCGGCGGAGCCGTACTATGTACCGCCCCGCCCCAACTGGGCATCGGACTCGGCATCCACGGTTGCCATCGTGGGTGCCGCTGACTCTGCCCCTCTTCGAGTGGCCGAGAGAGGCCAAGGATTTGTAGCCGTTGAGTGGGGCGCGGTTTTGCTCGTCGGAGTTTATTTCTCCCCTAACCGCGCTCTCGCCGAGTTCGAAGTCTTTCTCGGCAACTTGGAGAGGGTAGTACTGCGTTCGCGACTCCCTGTTCTGGTCCTGGGGGATCTCAACGCGAAGTCCACGGCGTGGGGCTGTCCCGTTTCGGGCGCACGAGGCGACGCCGTCGTGGATTTCCTAGCCTCCGCGGGGCTAGTGCTCCTCAATCGCGGCACGGTTAACACCTGCGTTCGGCATAACGGTGGCTCGATAGTGGACATATCGTTCGCTAGTCGGGCCATCGCCGATCGTGTCCGCGATTGGGGCGTGCTGGAGGGCGTTGAGACCCTCTCGGACCACAGATACGTCCGATTTAATTTAGCCGGCTCTTCGCGTGCAGACAACCTGTCTCCGCGGCGTCGAGGTGGACGGTCCCAGCGATTCCCCCGCTGGGCTCTGACGAGACTCGACAAGGACCTCCTTGTCGAGGCGGCTATCGTCCAGGACTGGGTTTCGCGAGAGCCCAGCGAGGACTTGTCGGTCGAAGACCAGGCGCTCGGCATGCGTGTCGCCATGACCGCAGTGTGCGACGCCGCCATGCCGCGTGCCGGGACACGTCCGCGCCGGAAGCAGGTGCACTGGTGGTGCGAAGAAGTGGCGGATCTTCGTGCCGCCTGCGTAGCCGCCCGCCGCAAATACGCCAGGTGCCGCAGGCGTAGGGACAAGGACCACGAGCTAGAGGCGCGCCTCTACGATGCCTATAGAGGGGCCCGGAAAGCCCTTCAAATCGCTATCCGGGAGGCGAAGGCAAGGTCTCGCGAGCGGATGCTCGAGTCCCTCGACCGAGACCCGTGGGGGCGCCCTTACCGCGCAGCCAGGGCCAAGCTCGGCTCGCACGGTCCACCCGTTGCCGAGACGCTGGACCCAGAGTTCCTCCGGGTTGTGCTCTCCACACTGTTCCCCGAACAGGGAGAGCACACTCCACCGCCCATGGGCGGTCGAGCGATCGCCGTAACCGGGGCCGAAGACGGAGCTCCGCCAATCTCCAGCGGAGAATTTGAGGAGGCCATAGCCCGTCTTCGCGGCAAGAGCACCGCCCCCGGGCCGGACGGAATACCCGGTCGCGCCTGGGTCTTGGCGTCGGGCGAGTTGGGGGACCGCTGGCGGGCCGTGTTTGACGCTGCCCTGCGAGCGGGGTCCTTTCCTCGCATCTGGAAGGAGGGCAAATTGGTCCTGTTAAGGAAGGAGGGACGTCCCGCGGACTCTCCTTCTGGATACAGGCCAATTGTGCTGCTCGACGAGGCGGGCAAATTGTTCGAAAGGATAATTGCCCGCCGTATAACCGGATTACTGAACTCGGAGGGGCCAGATCTCTCCGACAATCAGTATGGTTTTCGCGCGGGTCGATCAACGATCGACGCCATCCTGCGCGTTAAGACCATCGCGCAGGATACCGTAGAAAGGGGAGGAGTGGCATTGGCAGTCTCTTTAGACATCTCCAATGCTTTTAACACCCTCCCCTTCAGCTGCATTACGGAGGCGCTCCGGTTTCACCGGTTGCCCGCGTATCTCCAGCTGATTGTCGGAGATTATCTGAGGGACCGTAGGATATTGTGTCCTACCCGAAACGGGACGGTCCTCGAGAGGATTATGTCCTGCGGCGTTCCACAGGGGTCGGTCCTAGGACCGCTCCTGTGGAACATTGGATTTGACTGGGCGCTGAGAGGCGCCCTCCCACCGGACGTACACGTCGTCTGCTACGCCGACGACACGCTGGTCGTCGCGTGTGCAGACGACTACAAGTCAGTGACGAGCTTGGCTACGGTGAGCGTCGCTCTCGTGGCCAAGCGTATCGAGTTGTTGGGCCTGCGGGTGGCACCCGACAAATCCGAGGCCATGCTTTTCCATGGTCCGCGGAAGGGTCCACCGCAGCAGGCCCACATTAAAGTCGGTAATGTGGACGTTGCCGTCGGAGTGCACATGCGCTACCTGGGGCTCACCTTGGACTCCAGGTGGCGATTCCATGAGCACTTCCGGCGGCTCAGCCCCAACTTGATTAAGGCCACCTCGGCGTTAGGTAGCCTTCTGCCAAATCTGGGCGGACCGAGTGTCGGCTGTCGCCGTCTCTTCACGGGGGTGGTGCGCTCCATGGCGCTCTACGGAGCGCCTGTGTGGGCGGACGCCCTGGATCGCCACAACGTCACGCTCCTGAGAAGATCTCAGCGAGTGATGGCGACCAGGGTGATACGCGGATACCGCACCATATCGTGCGACGCCGCGTGCGTTATGGCGGGTACCCCCCCGTGGGACCTGGAGGCCGAGGTTCTGTCCTCGGTCTACGATAGTCGAGCGGCAGCTCACACTCGGGGCGTTGCTGGTCCCCTGCCGGAGGAAGTGCGCCGCACGGCGCAGAGAGCCGCACTGGCGCGGTGGGCCGAGAGGCTCGCCGAGCCAACTGCCGGCGCTCACACCATCCGGGCCATCGCTCCAGTCCTGGAGCAATGGTGCAGACGCAGGAAGGGTGTGATCACTTTTAGGCTGGCACAGATTCTGTCGGGGCATGGTTGCTTCGGCAGATATCTGTGCAACGTCGCGAGACGAGAGAGGACACCCTCCTGCCACCATTGTGGTGGCCCGGAGGATACAGCGTACCACACGCTGGCAGAATGCCCAGCATGGGATCAGCAACGGGGCGACCTGACGTCCGTTGTAGGTGGAGACCTATCGCTGCCGGCCGTGGTTCTGTCCATGGTCGGCAGCAAAGAGGCCTGGCAGGCCATGATCTCCTTCAGCGAGGACGTCCTCTCGCTGAAGGAGGCGGCGGAGCGGGCGAGGGAGGATGCCGCCCTCGCTGACGACATCCGTCGAAAACGATCCGGGAGGCGGAGGAGGCTGTACGGCCGACTCCAAGCGCCCCCGTGATCGGCCGGAGGGTGAGCGGATATGGGGATCCGTTCACCTACCAACCCGGCTCCGGTGAAAGACGTGTTCGTGTTCCGGCACGTCTTCCCACACCCAGCCGTCCGGGGAGGAGGGAGTCTACCGCCCTCCTCCTACCGATGAAATTTTGTTGGCGCCCGATCGGGCGAACGCTGACGGGAGAGCAGGACGAAATGCTCGCGCTGACACCTCTCTCCCGTCCCACGCGCGCGTGGCAAAGGAACACCGCGGGGTTTTAGTGGGTAGAAATCCCACATATCCTGCCAGCGCCCCATTGCTGGCAGTCGAATCAGGGTCGCTGATTTCCCCGCGTCAAAAAAAAAAAAAAGGTTAGGTTAGGTTAGGTTAGGTTAGGTTAGGTTAGGTTCAGGCGCAGGAAGGGTGTGATCACCTTTAGACTTGCACAGATTCTGTCGGGGCATGGCTGCTTCGGCAGATATCTGTGCAACGTCGCAAGACGCGAGCAGACACCCTCCTGCCACCACTGCGGTGGCCCGGAGGATACGGCGCACCACACGTTAGCAGAATGCCCGGCATGGGACCAGCAACGGGGCGACCTTACGCCCGTTGTAGGTGTAGACCTCTCGCTGCCGGCCGTGGTTCTGTCCATGGTCGGCAGCAGAGAGGCCTGGCAAGCTATGATCTCCTTCAGCGAGGAAGTCCTCTCGCTGAAGGAGGCGGCGGAGCGGGCGAGGGAGGATGCCGCCCTCGCCAACGACATCCGTCGTAAACGATCCGGGAGGCGGAGGAGGCTGTACGGCCGACTCCAAGCGCCCCCGTGATCGGCCGGAGGGTGAGCGGATATGGGGATCCGTTCACCTACCAACCCGGCTCCGGTGAAAGACGTGTTCGTGTTCCGGCACGTCTTCCCACACCCAGCCATCCGGGGAGGAGGGAGTCTACCATCCCCCCTCCCTCCGATGTACTTTCGGAGGTGCCCGATCGGGCAAACGCTGACGGGAGAGCAGGACGAAATGCTCGCGCTGACACCTCTCTCCCGTCCCACGCGCGCGTGGCAAAGGAACACCGCGGGGTTTTAGTGGGTAGAAATCCCACATATCCTGCCAGCGCCCCATTGCTGGCAGTGAATCAGGGTCGCTGATTTCCCCGCGTAAAAAAAAAAAAAAAGGTTAGGTTAGGTTAGGTTAGGTTAGGTTTTCACGGGGGTGGTGCGCTCCATGGCGCTTTACGGTGCGCCTGTGTGGGCGGACGCCCTGGATCGCCACAACATCACTCTGCTGAGAAGATCTCAGCGAGTGATGGCGACCAGGGTGATACGTGGTTACCGCACAATCTCGTGCGACGCCGCCTGTGTTATGGCGGGTACCTCCCCGTGGGACCTGGAGGCCGAGGTTCTGTCCTCGGTCTATGAAAGTCGAGCGGCAGCTCGCACTCGGGGCGTTGCTGGTCCCTTGCCGGAGGAAGTGCGCCGCACGGCGCAGCGAGTCGCACTGGCGCGGTGGGCCGAGAGGCTCGCCGAGCCAACTGCCGGCGCTCACACCATCCGGGCCATCGCTCCAGTCCTGGAGCAGTGGTGCAGGCGCAGGAAGGGTGTGATCACCTTTAGACTTGCACAGATTCTGTCGGGGCATGGCTGCTTCGGCAGATATCTGTGCAACGTCGCAAGACGCGAGCAGACACCCTCCTGCCACCACTGCGGTGGCCCGGAGGATACGGCGCACCACACGTTAGCAGAATGCCCGGCATGGGACCAGCAACGGAGCGAACTGACTTCAGTTGTAGGTGGAGACCTCTCGCTGCCGGCCGTGGTTCTGTCCATGGTCGGCAGCAGAGAGGCCTGGCAGGCTTTAATCTCCTTCAGCGAGGACGTCCTCTCGCTGAAGGAGGCGGCGGAACGAGCGAGGGAGGATGCCGCCCTCGCCAACGACATCCGTCGGAAACGATCCGGGAGGCGGAGGAGGCTGTACGGCCAACTCCATACGCCCCCGTGATCAGCCGGAGGGTGAGCGGATATGGGGATCCGCTCACCTACTCACCCGGCCCCCGGTGAAAGACGTGTCCGTGTTCCGGCACGTCTTCACACACTCGCATCCGGAGAGGGGGGACTCTACCATCCCCCCTCCCTCCGATGTACTTTCGGAGGTGCCCGATCGGGCAAACGCTGACGGGAGAGCAGGACGAAATGCTCGCGCTGACACCTCTCTCCCGTCCCACGCGCGCGTGGCAAAGGAACACCGCGGGGTTTTAGTGGGTAGAAATCCCACATATCCTGCCAGCGCCCCATTGCTGGCAGTGAATCAGGGTCGCTGATTTCCCCGCGTAAAAAAAAAAAAAAAAGGTTAGGTTAGGTTGAGGTTGAGGTTGAGGATTTTCTAAAAGCTACTGAGCTATTGGTACTTTTAGACACTTTCGAGGCCTCTCTATCTGTTCCCGGTAGTTGATTGACGGATTGAAGTGATTGAAGGTCATTTTTTGGCCTTCTTTTGTTTCAATCCCGAAACTTCTCTTTGTTGTTTCTCTGTTATTCGTTGACGGATTTTGCCGCGGATTGCGTTGATTTGTAGCCCTTTTCAGGGCTCGTCGGGTGGCCCGCGGCAATTTTTGTTAATTGTTGTTATTCTTGTTATATTGTTGATTTGTCTGTTTTCTTGGTTTTTGTTTGTTAAAATTTGTTGAAATTGTTAAAATTAGATTTTGTTCAAACTTGGTCTGTTGAGGTCTTTTTCGGAGCTCTTTCGGACAGTGCCGGAAAATCGGAAATTTCCGGATTTCCGGAAATTTTTGATCGGCCGGCGCTGCGCCGCTAGCGGCTCCACGGCGGTGTGGTTCGGCTCATTCGAAGCCTCTTTCGAGGCTCCGTAGGGCTGCCCACATCAGCTGTCGAAATTGTTGTTGTTTATTTTGTTTTGGTCGTTTTTTCGTTTTTGATTTTGTGGTTTTCAAGTGTTATTGTTTAATAACTTTGGCTCTTGTGGCCGGATCTGTCTGGGAGGCGATTCATTAGAACCGCCTTCCAAGACTCTTTCGGAGGGTAGGCCGGGCCGGAAAATTTTCGGGTTTTCCGAAATTTTCTTCCGCCCGTAAGTTCCGGAATTCCGGAAGTTTTCGGTTTTTGGGAGGCTCGGAAGAAGCCTTTTTGGAGGCGCTTTCAGCCGGCCCCAACCCGCTTTTGATAGCGTCTGTAGTTATTAAATTATTATTGTTTGATTGTTTTAGGTTTAAGTTTGTCAATTTTTGGTTGTTTAGTTAAGTTTCTTGTTGTTTTGGTCACCCCTTTCATAGGGTTGGCCTCACCAACAGAGTCGGAGGTCGACAGGGCCATTAATTGGCCAATGTCGGCTTCCAAGAGGGACAGTCCGCCTACGGGCAAGACGCGCTCGCAAACGCGGAAGCGCATAATGGAGGGTGCAGAGTTGCCTAGGGCGTCCTCTGCAATGTCGGTCCGATCCATGGACGAGTCCGGGCCCGAGGAGGAACCATTTCCTCCAAAGGTGGTCAAGTCCGGTAAGAAGAAGCACGGCCACGACGTTGGTCTGGCTCAGGCCCGCCGTGAGTTAAGGGATTGGGTGTCCTCCGACTCCAACTCGGAGGATGAGACCGAATACCAGTCGGTGGGATCAGTCTCCCCCACTGGATCATTGGAGGCCCTAGCCAGGAAGGTGGAGGCGAGAGCCTCCGCAATACTGGAGGTGGTCAAAAAGTCCACCAACATGAAAGGCACTTGCCAAAAGCAAGTAAAAGATGCGACCAGGTCGATTATCGAGCTGGTCAATGCTGAGGCTGCGAAACCCCCCAAGCTCGGGGCACGAAAAGTGGAGGACAGGAGGTTGTCCGCTGAGATGCGTCGGCTCCAAGCCGACAACGAGGCTCTCCGGAGCAAGCTGGAGGCAGCTTCTCCGTCGAAAGCGAGGGCGCTCATCATTTCGGATGAGCTTCGCCGGCTGAGGGCCGAGAACAGGGGTCTCGCCGAAAGGGTGCAGACCCTACTATCGGAGGTGGAGTCCCTCAAGGAGTCTCAGGACTCCCGTCATGAGCTCTCGGCTGCCACGCAGCCTCCCCTAGAGGCGCCTACGACGGTGGCTGCTAGCCAGCCGTTGTCACGGGCTGAATTTTTGGAGGCCCTCGGGGCCCTCCAGGACGAGCTCATATGCCACGTGAGTGGCGTAGTGAGCGACCGCCTGGAGTTCCTGGAGGCGGATGGGAGGCTCCTCCCGTCCCAACAGCACCGACCGCCTACAGAGGCGCCCTCGAGGAAAGAGCTGGCTGCAGCTTCACAGCCCTCCCAAACGACGCTCACGCCCCCGGCCAACTTGCCGCAGAAGGCAAGGGCCAAGGGCAAAAAAGGAGCTAAATCTACTGCTGCTGACAAGGCCCCAGAGCCGCAAGCTCAGGGCCAACCGGGAGGCACCACCGTGAGCTGGACGGAAGTCGTGGGGCGAAAGAAGCGCGCCCCTCCCTCTGCCCCTTCAGCTCCAAAGGCGGCGAAGACGCCCGCCCCTAGGCTCCCTAAGGTGCCTAACAGATCGGTTGTGGTATTGTCCCTCAAGCCAGAGGCTCTGGCGAAGGGGGACACCTATGTTGCCGCAATCAAACGAACAAAGGCGAAGGTCTCCCTAGAGGCCCTTGGAATTGGCCCGCTCCAGTTCCGTGAGGGCATCACGGGCTCCCGGGTGTTCGTGCTCCCTAGGGAGGCGACACCCGCTCAAGCGGACAAACTGGCGGAGCAGATGAGCTCGGTGCTAGGAGACGCGGCGAGGGTGACTCGTCCCGTCAAATCGGCCGACATCCGGGTCGTCGGTCTTGACGACTCGGTGTCGGCCGAGGAGCTGAAGGCTGCGCTGGCGTTGAGCACCGGCTTCCCCCCTGAGCAGTTCAGGGTGGGAAAGGTGCATCCTGGCGCTAGAGGAGTGGGCTCCGCCTTCGCCTCTGCCCCTGTTGCGGCCGCCCGGAAGCTGGCCACTGATGGCCGACTTGCGGTGGGATGGAGCTCGGCTACCATCCAGCTGCTGGAGCAGCGCCCCATGCGCTGCTTCAAGTGTATGGGGCTCGGCCATCCGAGGGTCAACTGCCCGTCGCGTAAAGACCGCGCCGGGCACTGCTTCCGCTGCAGCGAGGAAGGACACTCTGCCTTTGAGTGTGAGGCGGCCTATCATTGCGGGGCCTGCGCGGACGCAGGCCTCCCGGCCGACCACCGCATGGGGGGCGTCAAATGCTCCCCCCCCCAGTCGTTAAGGGCCGCCTAGCGGCACAACCTAAAGCCCCGACAGGGGCTATTGCTGCCGGAAGGGAGGAGCCAATGGACACCATTGGTGTTCATTGAGTCCTCCTCAACACACGCAGATGGCAGGACAGGAGAAGGCGGGCCTTAGCCTGTCTTCAAATGTCCTAGGGGACCTGCGCACGTAGCTGGCGAGCTGCGTGTGCCTGCACGGGTCCCCCCCATCTGGGGATTGCTCGGATGCCTCCGGGCAATCCCCCGTTGGCGTCAACCTGGCCAGCAATGGTCAGGCCGCCCGTGTGGGGTGGGTCGGAGCAGTTGGTTCGCCAGAGCCCGTCCACCCCCCGCAATAATGGGCACCGCAAAGGAGGCATCGGGGAGTTTTAGTGGGTAGGGGCAGTTCCGTCTGCACGTGCGCAACGCGGAGTATACTGTCGACCCCCACATACCCCTGTCGCCGGCGGGCGGCAAAAAAAAAAAAAAAAAAAGTTAGGTTAGGTTAGGCGAAAAATTTTCCCGAGTCCGGTGAGGTTTCGATTGTTATCGATAGCTTTTAGCCTTCTTGTCGTTTTTGGCGGGGTGGACTGACGGACTGAGCTGATTGAAGCCTTTTATAAGGCTTCATCAGTCACAGGCCCGGATTTTCATTCCGTCATATCTTTGTTGTTTGTCGTCGGATTTCGCTGCGGTCTGCGCTGATTCGTAGCCTTTTTTAAGGCTCGTCGGGTGGCCCGAGGCATTTTTTGTTGTTCTTTGTAGTTTGGTTGTTTTGGTGATTTGTTTATTTTTGTCGTTTTTCTTTGTTTATTTTGGTCAAAATTTTCGAAATTTGTTTTAGCTGTAACTCGGTATTCCCTCATTTTTTGGCGTGTATTTTTGGACGGTGCCGGAAAATCGGAAATTTCCGGTTTTCCGGAAATTTTTGGTTGGCCGGCGCTGCTCCATTTTTCGGTGTTTGGCGGTGTGTGGCGGCTCGTTTGAAGCCTTTTTCAAGGCTTCATCGGACTGCCCACATCTGCTTTTGTTGTTGTTAAAGTTTAAGTTTTTATTGTAGTTTATTGTTTTTTGTTTTGGGTTTTGTTAACGATTATTCGTTATTATCTTCCGTTCCTTTAGGCCGATTCGTTTGGGAGGCGGTTCGAAAGAAGCGCCTTCCAAGCCTCCTCCGGACGGCACGCCGGGTCCGGAATTTTTCGGTTTTCCCGGAAATTTCCGTTGCCCGCTGCGTCCGGAATTCCGGACATTTTCGGATTTTGAGTGGCTCGAGGGACGTCTTTTTGAAGGCGCTCTCAGCCAACCCAAACCAGGTTCCGATATAATTTGTTTTTTAGAAATTATTGCCGTTTTTAGTTTTTTTGTGTTAGGATTAATCTAAATTTTTGTCGTTTTTTCTCTATTTTTGTTGTTTTTCCTTTATTTTTGTTGTGTCTTGTGTTGACCTGCGCCCCCCTATTATAGGGGCGGACTTGGCAGCTCATTCGGAGGTCGGCAGGGCCATAACTGGTCATGTCGAGCTCCAAGTCGAGACAGGCTTCGGGCAAGAAGGGTTCGAAGAAGACCAAAGCTGCGGAAGAAGCCGACAGCCGCGAGAAACCCGCAGCTGGACAGATAAATTGGGTGAAGGAATTTGCCAAATTTGAGGCTAAGAAAGCCGCTGAGGAGGCTGCTCAGCAAGCCGCTACGTCTGCCCAGTACCGCACTGAAAAGGATGCTGAATTTATCAAGGCGATAAGCTTCGAAGCTGATGCCCGTCGCGCCCCTGCGCATGCTGAATACGGAGCCGAGAGGTCCGATACATCTGCCCAGTCCGACCAATACGAGGAGGAGTACCGTCCGAGGAAGAAGGAATCCCCCCCGAAAACATCGAGGGAGGAAATACTCAGGAGTGAGTTCGACAAACTAAGAGAGGAAAATAGGCGTCTCCGCCATATGGTGGAGGCCTTACAATCGAAGGTAGGGGAACTCGAGCGATGCGCCTCAGAGGCGCCTCGCCCCGAACTCCCGATTGAGGTGCAGCCTCTTGGGGGATCGCCCGCGACAGCGGCCGCTGGCCAGGTACTGTCAAGGGCGGAATTCCTGGAGACATTCGGGTTGTTGCAAAATGAGCTGCTTGACTACGTGACCTTCACGGTCAAGGAAAGTTTGGAGGACCTAATGGCAAAGGGCAGACTGCCACTGGTGCAGCCAGTTGGCACCCCATCGGATGATCGTCAGAGGGTGAAGGGACCCGAGCCAGCGCCGTCCTCGGTGACGACGCTCTCTGCTCCCTCCAACCTGCCCAAGAAGGCAAGGGCCGTGAAGGCGGCCAAACCTCCGGTCTCGGAGAGTAAGTCGCAGGATGGGTCTCAGACTGAGCCGCCCACCCAGCCGGAAGGGACCACCTCCTGGTCAGAAGTCGTCAGACGGAAGAAGCGCGCCCCAGCCACTGTCCCAACTCAGGCGGCGGCTAAGTCAAAAGCCCCGAGGCTCCCGAAAGAGCCTAAAAAGATGGTCGTGGTGGTGGCCCTCACACCGGAGGCGGTTGAGAAGGGCGCCACCTACAATGAGGCGATTAAGAAAACAAAGACGATGGTCTCGTTGGATGCCCTCGGGATTGGCCCCGTCGAATTCCGAACGGGCTTCACTGGCGCGAGAATGTTAAGGCTCCCGAAGGAGACTACGCCTGCCCAGGCGGATTTATTGGCGGCCCAAATTAGCATGGCGCTAGGAGACGAGGCGAAAGTGACGCGCCCCGTCAAATCGGCCGACATCCGGGTCTCCGGTTTGGAGGACTCGGTGTCGGCTGACGAATTGAGGGAAGCACTGGTGTCGGCCACCGGCTGTCCCCCTGATCTTCTCAGGTTGGGCAGGGTGCACCCCGGCGCCAGGGGCATGGGGTCGGCTTTCGCCTCGCTTCCGGTGGAGGCGGCCAGGATACTGGTAACAAGCGGTAAACTGACGGTTGGATGGAGCGAGGCCTCCGTCCAACTATTGGAGCAGCGCCATATGCGTTGCTTCCGATGCATGGGGCTCGGCCACCCGGCGATCAGGTGTCCGTCACGTAAGGACCGCAGCGGGCACTGCTTCCGCTGCGGAAAGGAAGGGCACTCCGCCTTCGGATGTGAGGCGGAGTACAGATGCGGTGTCTGTGCCGACGCTGGCCTTCAGGCCAACCATCGCATGGGGGGCAATAAATGCTCCCCCCCTATCGTTAAGGGCCGCCTCGCAGCGGCGCCTCCGGCAGCTCCACTTGGAGCTACACACGCTGCAAGGGAGGAGCCAATGGACACCCTTGGTGTCCATTGAGTCCTCCTGACACCAAAGCTGACGGTGGGGCAGGAGAAGGCGGGCAGCAGCCCGTCTTCAAATGTCCTCGGGGACCTGCGCACACAGCCGCTAACTGTGTGCGCCTGCACGGGTCTCCTCCGTCTGGGGTTTGCTCGGGTATCTTCGGGCAAGCCCCTGTTGGCGACAACCTAGCCAGGAATGGCTGGGCAGCCCGTGAGGGGTGGGTCGGAGCAGTTGGTTCGCCAGAGCCCGTCCACCCCCCACTCACATGGGCAAGGAGATACCGGGGAGTTTTAGTGGGTAGTGGCCGGGCCGCTATGATTAGCATAGCGCGCGCCGGCCGACCCCCACATACCCCTACCGTCTAGCAAACGGTAGGAAATCAATAAACGGATTTCTCCTCGACAACAAAAAAAAAAAAAAAGGTTAGGTTAGGTTAGGTTAGGTTAGGTTAGGTTAGGTTAGGTTAGGTTCCCCCCCTGGGTACGCCACGACCTTGACGTGGTGGGGGGGCTTACCCTTGGCTTCGGCCTTGGGGACCAAGAAGGCGTACAAGCGAGCATTCCGAGCGAGCTCCCTCGCGGGAGCCCGTAGCGGAGCGCTCACGACTCCTCGTGGGCAGAGAGTCGGCCGGCCGTAGCTGGCGGTCCGGTTCGCCCGGACACTGTGGTGGCGCGCTCACGAGCGCTTTTTGAGGGGCCCAGAGATGGGCCAGCGGAGATTCGGCTCGTGGTGGCGGACCTGATAAGGTCCGCGGGCGCGGCGTGTGGCTTAGGCCACCGTCGGGCAACCCGCAACCTCGCACTCGCGAGGCCGGGGGTCTGGCGCACTGAGCGTCGGGCCGCGTGGAAGAAAACCACTATAAAAAATAACCCGAAACCTAAGGTTGGCGTGCCGATGGGTTGCATGGCCGGGGGGAACCCGGTCCCAAGCGCTCCTGCGGCCTGTTGGGAAAGGGCCGCAGGTATCCTCCCAAACAAACAAACATGGAAAAGTCTACAAATGAGAATAGTTTGTCTTGCGATCCCGCTAACGCCGGGCGCTCGGGGGTAGCTCGCCTCCCGAGTGTGAAATCAGCTACGAGCGGCGAATGTGACCCGCCTAGCCAGCGGCGTCGACCGGTGTCCGGGCCGGTCGATGTGAAATTGACTACCGGCACATGCGTGGAGGAGGGTGAGATGAGACAACCGGTCGTGCTGCTCGACCGATTGTCTGTGCGTCGGGCGTCTATGACGTCGGACGCGGAACAGCAGCAGAGCAGTGTGGCCTCGCTGGGGCCGAGCGACGTAGAGGGCGTGGACTCCGACATGTCGGCGTCGAGTTTCCGCTCCGCCGCCGCAGTCCCCGCCCGACGCAGGAAAAGAATTGGGGGAGACTCGCAGTCTGACTCGGACCCTCAGTCCGCGGTCAGACCGCTGAGAAAGCGTACCGCCAAGGCGGGACGCGGGCGCGGAAACGTGCCCAATGAAGGCGTGCTTACCGGCAGCGCAAAGACGAGGGCCGAGCGCAAGGAAGAGCTACGGCTGCTGGCCGAGGAGGAACTCGCCGACGCTATGGTGCGTAGGCGAGCACAGCAGTTCGCCTTACCGCCGTCACAGGAGCCGATGCCTTTGGCCTTGCCGTCGGAGGTCCTGAGGGACCGGGCCAGGGAGGACCTGCAAAACATTGCACGGGTTGCCAAATCCTCGGGCAACCTGAAGGGTACCTTCGTGGCCGCCTTAAACCGTTCGGTAGACTCGCTCACGGCGATAACGGACGAGCTCGTCTGCCGCACCGTGAGTGAGGAGTCGGCAGCCCTCCGGGCTGATAACGCCCGCCTCAGGGTCAGGGTGGAGGCCGTGGAGAGGGAGATGCGTGAGCTGCGCGCCACGATCTCAAAGGATGCTCCTGCCCCAGCTCCGGCAGCCAGCGCCTCGACGCCGGTCGAAGAGACGTTGCGCAAGGCGCTGGAGATATTCTCGCGCAGAATCGATGCCCGCTTCGCCGGACTTGAAGATCGCCTTCTCCCTGAGAAGCGAGCGAGGCCGACGCTTGCGGCGGACAAGAGAAGGGCGGAGCTGTCGTCCTCCCCAATGACAGCATCCGCAAGGGCACCGCCTGCAAAGGCACCGTCCGCCAGGGCGCCGCCCGCCAAGGCACCGCCCGCTTCACAGCAGAGAGCCAAAAAGGCCGCCCCAGCCGCCCCTAAGGCGCCGCCCGCCCCAGCTCCCACGGAGGTACCGTGGTCCCTGGTGGTGGGGCGTAAGGCGAAGAAGGCCAAAAAAAAGAAGGCGACCGTCGCTCCCATGCCTGCGGCCAAGGTCAGCAAACCTGCTGCCAAGGCTAAGGCAAGCGACGAGGCCAGGAGGAAGCTCCGCCCTCCGCGCTCCGCGGCTGTTGTTCTCACTCTGGGGCCCGAGGCCTCAGAAAAAGGCGCCAACTATGAGAGCGTTATGAAGGAAGCCAGGAGGAGGCTTGACCTCCCCTCCATTGGCATCGGCTCCCTTCACGTTAGAGCCTCGAAGGCGGGCGCCCGGGTACTCGAAATCCCGGGCAAGGATAGCGGCAACGCGGCGGAAGCACTGGCGAGTAAACTCCGCCAGTTCTTTGAGCCGGGCGTCGTCAAAGTGACGCGACCCCAGAAGTGCGCCGAATTGCGCATTTCTGGGCTCGACGACTCCGTCTCGGCGGAGGAGGTCGCGGAGGCCGTGTCTCGCGCGGGCGGTTGCCCCCGAGACACTATAAAGACCGGAGAGGTTCGCGCCGGCCCACTGGGGATGGGCTCGGTGTGGGTTTCGTGTCCGGTCGAAGCGGCGAAGAAAGTCGCCGACGGCAGGCGACTTTTAGTGGGCTGGGTGTCGGCACAAGTGAGGGTGCTGCCCCAGCGGAAACTCCGCTGCTTCCGGTGCCTGCAGACCGGACACGTGGCCCCCAAGTGCCAATCGGAGGTGGACCGCACCGGTGCGTGCTTCCGCTGCGGAAAGGAAGGCCACAAGGCCTTCCAATGTTTAGATCCCCCCCACTGCGCCCCCTGCGCCGCAGCGAAAAAAAGGGCGGATCACCCTGTTGGCAGTCGAGGCTGCAAAGCTCCTGCCAACAAGGGAAAGATAAAGGCCAAGGAGGGCGGTACACCCGCCGCCGCGGATAACGCGCAATCCACGCGCGAGGAGGAGATGGAAACGGCTCCGTAATGGACAACGTCCCTTACGTCCGTCTCCTCCAAGCGAACATCAACCACTGCGCCGGGGCTCAGGATCTCCTCCTCCAGTCCATGGCGCAGTGGTCGATTGACGTCGCGGTGGCGGCGGAGCCGTACTATGTACCGCCCCGCCCCAACTGGGCATCGGACTCGGCATCCACGGTCGCGATCGTGGGTGCCGCTGGTTCTGCACCTCTCCGAGTGGCCGAGAGAGGCCAAGGATTTGTCGCCGTTGAGCGGGGCGCGGTTTTGCTCGTCGGAGTTTATTTCTCCCCTAACCGCGCCCTCGCCGAGTTCGAGGTCTTTCTCGGCAACTTGGAGAGGCTAATCCTGCGCTCGAGACTCCCGGTCCTGGTCCTGGGGGATCTCAACGCGAAGTCCACGGCGTGGGGCTGTCCCGTTTCGGGCGCACGAGGCGACGCCGTCGTGGACTTCCTAGCCTCCGCGGGGCTAGTGCTCCTCAATCGCGGCACGGTTAACACCTGCGTTCGGCACAACGGTGGCTCGATAGTGGACATATCGTTCGCTAGTCGGGCCATCGCCGATCGTGTCCGCGATTGGGGTGTGCTGGAGGGCGTTGAGACCCTCTCGGACCATCGCTATGTCCGGATGGAGATAACCGGCACCCTGCGTACAGACGATTTGTCTCCGCGGCGTCGGCGTGGACGGTCCCAGCGATTCCCCCGCTGGGCTCTGACGAGACTCGACAAGGACCTCCTTGTCGAGGCGGCTATCGTCCAGGACTGGGTTTCGCGAGAGCCCAGCGAGGACTTGTCGGTCGAAGACCAGGCGTTCGGCATGCGTGTCGCCATGACCGCAGTGTGCGACGCCGCCATGCCGCGTGCCGGGACACGCCCACGGAGAAAGCAGGTGCACTGGTGGTGCGAAGAGGTGGCAGACCTTCGTGCCACATGCGTAGCCGCCCGTCGTAAGTACGCAAGGTGCCGTAGGCGCAGGGTCAAGGACCCCGAGATGGAGGCGCGCCTCTACGATGCGTACAGAGGGGCCCGGAAAGCCCTTCATATCGCAATCCGGGAGGCAAAGGCGCGGTCTCGCGAGCGGATGCTCGAGTCCCTCGACCGAGACCCGTGGGGGCGCCCCTATCGTGCAGCCAGGGCCAAGCTCGGCTCGCACGGTCCACCCGTCGCCGAGACGTTGGACCCGGATTTCCTCCGGGTTGTGCTCTCCACGCTGTTCCCTGAACAGGGAGAGCACACTCCACCGCCCATGGGCGGTCGTGTGACCGTCGTTACCGGGGAGGACGACGGAGCTCCTCCTGTCTCCAGCGGAGAATTAGAGGAGGCCGTAGCCCGTCTTCGCGGCAAGAGCACCGCCCCCGGTCCGGACGGGATACCCCGTCGGGCCTGGGTCTTGGCTTCGGGCGAGCTGGGGGACCGCTGGCGGGCCGTGTTTGACGCTGCCCTGCAAGCGGGGTCTTTCCCTCGCATATGGAAGGAGGGCAAATTGGTCCTGTTAAGGAAGGAGGGACGTCCCGCGGACTCTCCTTCTGGATACAGGCCAATTGTGCTTCTCGACGAGGCGGGCAAATTGTTCGAAAGGATAATTGCCCGCCGTATCATCGGATTGCTGAACTCGGCGGGGCCAGATCTTTCCGACAATCAGTTCGGATTTCGCGCGGGTCGATCGACGATCGACGCCGTCCTGCGCCTCAAGAACATCGCGCAGGAAACCGTAGAAAGGGGAGGAGTGGCACTGGCGGTGTCTTTGGACATCTCCAACGCCTTCAACACCCTCCCCTTCAGCTGTATCACGGAGGCGCTTCGGTTCCACCGATTGCCCGCGTATCTCCGGCTGATTGTCGGAGATTATCTGAGGGATCGGAAGATTCTTTGTCCCCGCCGAGACGGGTCCGTCCTGGAGAGGACAATGTCCTGCGGCGTTCCACAGGGGTCGGTCCTAGGACCGCTCCTGTGGAACATTGGATTCGACTGGGCGCTGAGAGGCGCCCTCCCACCAGACGTACACATCGTCTGCTACGCCGACGACACGCTGGTCGTCGCGTGTGCAGACGATTACAAGGACGTGTCGAGCTTGGCCACGGTGAGCGTCGCTCTCGTGGCCAAGCGCATTGAATTGCTGGGCTTGCGGGTGGCACCCGAAAAATCCGAGGCCATGCTCTTCCATGGTCCCCGGAAGGGCCCACCTCAGGGTGCTCACATCAAAGTGGGTAATGTGGACGTCGCCGTCGGAGTGCACATGCGCTACCTCGGGGTCACCTTGGACTCCAGGTGGCGATTTCATGAGCACTTCCGGCGGCTGAGCCCCAATTTGATTAAGGCCACCTCGGCGTTAGGTAGCCTTCTGCCAAATCTGGGCGGACCGAGTGTCGGCTGTCGCCGTCTTTTCACGGGGGTGGTGCGCTCCATGGCGCTCTACGGAGCGCCTGTGTGGGCGGACGCCCTGGATCGCCACAACGTCACGCTCCTGAGAAGATCTCAGCGAGTGATGGCGACCAGGGTGATACGCGGATACCGCACTATATCGTGCGACGCCGCGTGCGTTATGGCGGGTACCCCCCCGTGGGACCTGGAGGCCGAGGTTCTGTCCTCGGTCTACGAGAGTCGAGCGACAGCTCGCATTAGGGGCGTTGCCGGTCCCCTGCCGGAGGAAGTGCGCCGCACGGCGCAGCGAGTAGCACTGGCACGGTGGGCCGAGAGGCTCGCCGAGCCTACCGCCGGCGCTCTCACCATCCGGGCCATCAGGCCGGTCCTGGAGCAGTGGTGCAAACGCAAGAAGGGAATGGTCACATTCAGACTTGCACAGATTCTGTCGGGGCATGGCTGCTTCGGCAGATATCTGTGCAACATTGCTAGAAGGGAAGCGACACCCTCTTGCCACCACTGCGGTGGCCCGGAGGATACCGCGCAGCACACGCTGGCAGAATGCCCGGCATGGGACCGGCAACGGGGCGACCTAACGCCCATTGTAGGTGGAGACCTTTCGCTGCCGGCCGTGGTTTTGTCCATGGTCGGCAGCGAAGAGGCCTGGCAGGCAGTGATCTCCTTCAGCGAGGACGTCCTCTCGCTGAAGGAGGCGGCGGAGCGGGCGAGGGAGGATGCCGCCCTCGCCAACGACATCCGTCGTAAACGATCCGGGAGGCGGAGGAGGCTGTACGGCCGACTCCAAGCGCCCCCGTGATCGGCCGGAGGGTGAGCGGATATGGGGATCCGTTCACCTACCAACCCGGCTCCGGTGAAAGACGTGTCCGTGTTCCGGCACGTCTTCCCACACCCAGCCATCCGGGGAGGAGGGAGTCTACCGCCCTCCTCCTACCGATGAAATTTTGTTGGCGCCCGATCGGGCGAACGCTGACGGGAGAGCAGGACGAAATGCTCGCGCTGACACCTCTCTCCCGTCCCACGCGCGCGTGGTAAAGGAACACCGCGGGGTTTTAGTGGGTAGAAATCCCACATATCCTGCCAGCGCCCCATTGCTGGCAGTCGAATCAGGGTCGCTGATTTCCCCGCGTCAAAAAAAAAAAAAAAGGTTAGGTTAGGTTCCCCCCCTGGGTACGCCACGACCTTGACGTGGTGGGGGGGCTTACCCTTGGCTTCGGCCTTGGGGACCAAGAAGGCGTACAACCGAGCATTCCGAGCGAGCTCCCTCGCGGGAGCTCGTAGCGGAGCGCTCACGAGTCTCCTCGTGGGCTGTGAGTCGGCCAGCAGGCGATCCTGTCCATCCGGACATTGTGGTGGCGCGCGTACCAGCGCTTTTGGAGGGGCCCAGAGATGGGCCAGCGGAGCTTCGGCTCGTGGTGGCGGGCCTGATAAGGTCCGCGGGCGCGGCGTGTGGCTTCGGCCACCGTCGGGCAACCCGCAACCTCGCATTCGCGAGGCCGGGGGTCTGGCGCACTGAGCGTCGGGCCGCGTGGAAGAAAACCACTATAAAAAATTACCCTGAAGCCCAAGGTTAGCGTGCCGAGGGGCTGCATGGCTGGGGGGGACCCGGTCCCAAGCGCTCCTGCGGTCTGTTGGGAAAGGGCCGCAGGTACGCCTCCCAAACAATCATGGAAATGTCGGATCAAGAAAAGAGTTTGTCATGCGATCCCGCTAACGCCGGGCGCTCGGGGGTAGCTCGCCTCCCGAGTGTGAAATCAGCTACGAGCGGCGAATGTGATCCGCCTAGCCAGCGGCGTCGACCGGTAACCGGGCCGGTCGATGTGAAATGTACTACCGGCTTAACCGAGGAGTTTGAGGCGAGACAACCGGTCGTGCTGCTCGACCGGTTGTCCGACGCGGAAATTCGCAGCAGCGTGGCCTCGCCGAGGCCGAGTGATGTTGAGGGCGCGGACTCCGACATGTCGGCGTCGAGCTTCCGCTCCGCCGCCGCAGTCCCCGCCCGCCGCAGGAAAAGAACAGAGGAAGACTCGCCGTCTGACTCGGACCCACAGTCCGTGGTCAGACAGCTGAGGAAGCGCACCGCCAAGGCGGGACGCGGGAGCGGAAATACGCCCACCGAAGGCGTGCTCAAGGGCAGCGCAAAGGCGAAGGCTGATCGCAGGGAGGAGCTCCGGCTGCTGGCGGAGGAGGAACTCGCCGACGCCATGCTGCGTCGGCGCGCGCAGCAGTTCTCTTTACCGCCGTCGCAGGAGCCGACGCCTTTGGCCTTGCCGTCGGAGATCCTGAGGGACAGGGCCAGGGAGGACCTGCAAAATATCGCTCGGGTTGCCAAATCTTCTGGCAACCTGAAAGGTACCTTTGTGGCAGCTTTGAACCGTTCGGTGGACTCGCTCACGGCGATAATGGACGAGCTCGTCCAACGCACCGTGAGCGAGGAGGCGGCGGCTCTCCGGGCTGACAACGCCCGCCTCAGGGGCAGGGTGGAGGCCGTGGAGAGGGAGATGCGTGAGCTGCGCGCCACCATCTCGAAGGGTGCTCCGGCCGCAGCTCCGGCAGCCAGCGCCTCGACGCCGGTCGAGGAGACGCTGCGCGAGGCGTTGGAAATTTTCTCGCGCCGGATCGACGCCCGGTTTGCTGGGCTCGAAAGCCGCCTTCCCCCGGAGCGGGCGAGACCGCCGCTTGCAGCGGATAAGAGGAGAGCGGAGCCGTCGTCCTCCCGGGCACCGCCTGCAAAGGCACCGCCCGCCAAGGCGTCGCCCACCAAAGCTCCGCCGAGAGCAAAAAAGGCCCCAGCCGCCCCCAAGGCGCCGCCCGCCCCAGCTGCCACGGAGACGCCGTGGTCCCTGGTGGTGGGGCGTAAGGCGAAGAAGGCCAAAAAAAAGAAGGCGACCGTCGCTCCCATGCCTGCGGCCAAGGTTAGCAAACCTGCTGCCAAGGCTAAGGCAAGCGACGAGGCCAGGAGGAAGCTCCGCCCTCCGCGCTCCGCGGCTGTTGTTCTCACTCTGGGGCCCGAGGCCTCAGAAAAAGGCGCCAACTATGAGAGCGTTATGAAGGAAGCCAGGAGGAGGCTTGACCTCCCCTCCATTGGCATCGGCTCCCTTCACGTTAGAGCCTCGAAGGCGGGCGCCCGGGTACTCGAAATCCCGGGCAAGGATAGCGGCAACGCGGCGGAAGCACTGGCGAGTAAACTCCGCCAGTTCTTTGAGCCGGGCGTCGTCAAAGTGACGAGACCCCAGAAGTGCGCTGAATTGCGCATTTCTGGGCTCGACGACTCCGTCTCGGCGGAGGAGGTCGCGGAGGCCGTGTCTCGCGCGGGCGGTTGCCCCCGAGACACTATAAAGACCGGAGAGGTTCGCGCCGGCCCACTGGGGATGGGCTCGGTGTGGGTTTCGTGTCCGGTCGAAGCGGCGAAGAAAGTCGCCGACGGCAGGCGACTTTTAGTGGGCTGGGTGTCGGCACAAGTGAGGGTGCTGCCCCAGCGGAAACTCCGCTGCTTCCGGTGCCTGCAGACCGGACACGTGGCCCCCAAGTGCCAATCGGAGGTGGACCGCACCGGTGCGTGCTTCCGCTGCGGAAAGGAAGGCCACAAGGCCTTCCAATGTTTAGATCCCCCCCACTGCGCCCCCTGCGCCGCAGCGAAAAAAAGGGCGGATCACCCTGTTGGCAGTCGAGGCTGCAAAGCTCCTGCCAACAAGGGAAAGATAAAGGCCAAGGAGGACGGTACACCCGCCGCCACGGATAACGCGCAATCCACGCGCGAGGAGGAGATGGAAACGGCTCCGTAATGGACAACGTCCCTTACGTCCGTCTCCTCCAAGCGAACATCAACCACTGCGCCGGGGCTCAGGATCTCCTCCTCCAGTCCATGGCGCAGTGGTCGATTGACGTCGCGGTGGCGGCGGAGCCGTACTATGTACCGCCCCGCCCCAACTGGGCATCGGACTCGGCATCCACGGTTGCGATCGTGGGTGCCGCTGGCTCTGCCCCTCTTCGAGTGGCCGAGAGAGGCCAAGGATTTGTTGCCGTTGAGTGGGGCGCGGTTTTGCTCGTCGGAGTTTATTTCTCCCCTAACCGCGCCCTCGCCGAGTTCGAGGTCTTTCTCGGCAACTTGGAGAGAGCAATTCTCCGTGCGAGACTCCCGGTCATGGTCCTGGGGGATCTCAACGCGAAGTCCACGGCGTGGGGCTGTCCCGTTTCGGGCGCACGAGGCGACGCCGTCGTGGATTTCCTAGCCTCCGCGGGGCTAGTGCTCCTCAATCGCGGCACGGTTAACACCTGCGTTCGGCACAACGGTGGCTCGATAGTGGACATATCGTTCGCTAGTCGGGCCATCGCCGATCGTGTCCGCGATTGGGGCGTGCTGGAGGGCGTTGAGACCCTCTCGGACCATCGCTATGTCCGGATGGAGATAACCGGCACCCTGCGTACAGACGATTTGTCTCCGCGGCGTCGGCGTGGACGGTCCCAGCGATTCCCCCGCTGGGCTCTGGCGAGACTCGACAAGGACCTCCTTGTCGAGGCGGCTATCGTCCAGGATTGGGTTTCGCGAGAGCCCAGCGAGGACTTGTCGGTCGAAGACCAGGCGCTCGGCATGCGCGTCGCCATGACCACTGTGTGCGATGCCGCCATGCCGCGTGCCGGGCCACGTCCGCACCGAAGACAGGTGCACTGGTGGTGCGAAGAGGTGGCAGATCTACGTGCCACGTGCGTAGCCGCCCGTCGCAAATACGCAAGGTGCCGTAGGCGTAGGGTCAAGGACCCCGAGATGGAGGCGCGCCTCTACGATGCGTACAGAGGGGCCCGAAAAGCCCTTCATATCGCAATCCGGGAGGCGAAGGCGCGGTCTCGCGAGCGGATGCTCGAGTCCCTCGACCGAGACCCGTGGGGGCGCCCCTATCGTGCAGCCAGGGCCAAGCTCGGCTCGCACGGTCCACCCGTCGCCGAGACGTTGGACCTAGAGTTCCTCCGGGTTGTGCTCTCCACGCTGTTCCCTGATCAGGGAGAGCACACTCCACCGCCCATAGGCGGTCGTGTGACCGCCGGAACCGGGGAGGACGACGGAGCTCCTCCTGTCTCCAGCGGAGAATTAGAGGAGGCCGTAGCCCGTCTTCGCGGCAAGAGCACCGCCCCCGGTCCGGACGGGATACCCGGTCGTGCCTGGGTCTTGGCGTCGGGCGAGTTGGGGGACCGCTGGCGGGCCGTGTTTGACGCTGCCCTGCGAGCGGGGTCCTTTCCTCGCATCTGGAAGGAGGGCAAATTGGTCCTGTTAAGGAAGGAGGGACGTCCCGCGGACTCTCCTTCTGGATACAGGCCAATTGTGCTTCTCGACGAGGCGGGCAAATTGTTCGAAAGAATAATTGCCCGCCGTATAATCGGATTGTTGAACTCGGCGGGGCCAGATCTCTCCGACAATCAGTTCGGATTTCGCGCCGGTCGATCTACGATCGACGCCATCCTGCGCCTCAAGAACATCGCGCAGGAAACCGTAGAAAGGGGAGGAGTGGCACTGGCGGTGTCTTTGGACATCTCCAACGCCTTCAACACCCTCCCCTTCAGCTGTATCACGGAGGCGCTTCGGTTCCACCGATTGCCCGCGTATCTCCGGCTGATTGTCGGAGATTATCTGAGGGATCGGAAGATTCTTTGTCCCCGCCGAGACGGGTCCGTCCTGGAGAGGACAATGTCCTGCGGCGTTCCACAGGGGTCGGTCCTAGGACCGCTCCTGTGGAACATTGGATTCGACTGGGCGCTGAGAGGCGCCCTACCACCGGACGTGCACGTCGTCTGCTACGCCGACGACACGCTGGTCGTCGCGTGTGCAGACGACTACAAGGCAGTGACGAGCTTGGCTACGGTGAGCGTCGCTCTCGTGGCCAAGCGTATCGAGTTGTTGGGCCTGCGGGTGGCACCCGACAAATCCGAGGCCATGCTTTTCCATGGTCCCCGGAAGGGTCCACCGCAGCAGGCCCACATTAAAGTCGGTAATGTGGACGTCGCCGTCGGAGTGCACATGCGCTACCTGGGGCTCACCTTGGACTCCAGGTGGCGATTCCATGAGCACTTCCGACGGCTCAGCCCTAAGCTGATCGGGGCCACCTCGGCGTTGGGTGGCCTCCTGCCAAACCTGGGAGGACCGAGTGTCGGCTGCCGTCGTCTTTTCACGGGGGTGGTGCGCTCCATGGCGCTTTACGGCGCGCCTGTGTGGGCGGACGCCCTGGATCGCCACAACATCACTCTGCTGAGAAGATCTCAGCGAGTGATGGCGACCAGGGTGATACGTGGTTACCGCACAATCTCGTGCGACGCCGCCTGTGTTATGGCGGGTACCCCCCCGTGGGACCTGGAGGCCGAGGTTCTGTCCTCGGTCTATGAAAGTCGAGCGGCAGCTCGCACTCGGGGCGTTGCTGGTCCCTTGCCGGAGAAAGTGCGCCGCACGGCGCAGCGAGTCGCACTGGCGCGGTGGGCCGAGAGGCTCGCCGAGCCAACTGCCGGCGCTCACACCATCCGGGCCATCGCTCCAGTCCTGGAGCAGTGGTGCAGGCGCAGGAAGGGTGTGATCACCTTTAGACTTGCACAGATTCTGTCGGGGCATGGCTGCTTCGGCAGATATCTGTGCAACGTCGCAAGACGCGAGCAGACACCCTCCTGCCACCACTGCGGTGGCCCGGAGGATACGGCGCACCACACGTTAGCAGAATGCCCGGCATGGGACCAGCAACGGAGCGAACTGACTTCAGTTGTAGGTGGAGACCTCTCGCTGCCGGCCGTGGTTCTGTCCATGGTCGGCAGCAGAGAGGCCTGGCAGGCTTTAATCTCCTTCAGCGAGGACGTCCTCTCGCTGAATTAGGCGGCGGAACGAGCGAGGGAGGATGCCGCCCTCGCCAACGACATCCGTCGGAAACGATCCGGGAGGCGGAGGAGGCTGTACGGCCAACTCCATACGCCCCCGTGATCAGCCGGAGGGTGAGCGGATATGGGGATCCGCTCACCTACTCACCCGGCCCCCGGTGAAAGACGTGTCCGTGTTCCGGCACGTCTTCACACACTCGCATCCGGAGAGGGGTGGACTCTACCATCCCCCCCTCTTTCCGATGAACTTCGGAGGCGCCCGATCGGGCAATCGCTGACGGGAGAGCAGGACGAAATGCTCGCGCTGACACCTCTCTCCCGTCCCACGCGCGCGTGGAAAAGGAACACCGCGGGGTTTTAGTGGGTAGAAATCCCACATATCCTGCCAGCGCCCCATTGCTGGCAGTGAATCAGGGTCGCTGATTTCCCCGCGTAAAAAAAAAAAAAAAAGGTTAGGTTAGGTTAGGTTAGGTTCCCCCCCTAGGTGGGCCACGACCTTGACGTGGTGGGGGGGCTTACCCTCGCCAGCTCTCCACCTGGCGAGGGGACCAAGAAGGCACACACTAGTAGGTGTGCTCCGAGCGGGCTCCGATCGCAGCGGAGCTCGTGGCGGAGCAACGGAGGTGTTGCCGCCCCTGGGTTAGAGAAGGGGTCTGCGGGGTACGGTTCCGGTCGATCACCCACCCGCCCAGTGGGTCGATCCTGGGTAAAATCCGGCGACCGAAGACTTCCTCGCCAGTTGTCTGAGGTCCCCGGTTCCGGTCGAGTCCGCACGTGGGCGACGCGCGTGCGGCTCCCGGGTAAAATCCGGACCCCGAAGACTGCCTCACACGGGGTCGAGGAGCTGGTGGGCGTCGCTGCGGCGGCGTCGACCGGCTGTTCCGGGCGCCGGAGTGGGGCATCTGGCGTCCGGGACTTGAGGAGGTCGCAGCTTAGCTGCTGAGAGGTGTGGTGGCCCATTGATGTTCCTGTGGGTCGCCACAGGGAGGTGAGTCCGCAAGGACACGGCGGCGATTATGGGGCCCGGAGATAAGGCCTCGCTGTTTTTCCGGGTCTCATATCTGCCGCCGATGGTGGAACATGGGGGGGGTTTTAAAAAGGTTAGGTTAGGTTAGGTTAGGTTAGGTTAGGTTAGGTTAGGTTAGGTTAGGTTAGGTTAGGTTAGGTTAGGTTAGGTTAGGTTAGGTTAGGTTAGGTTAGGTTCCCCCCCTAGGTGGGCCACGACCTTGACGTGGTGGGGGGGCTTAACCCTCGCCAGTTCTTGGCGAGGGGACCAAGAAGGCCCACACCGTGCGCTCCGAGCGGGTTTGAGACACCAAGCCCGTAGCGGAGCGCACATCGGAGGTTCCCCTGGCAGCTTGCTGCCAGGGTTTTTGTTGAGGGTGGGCGGAACTTGTTCCGTCCTCTTCGGCGTTCTCCTGGCGACAGGGGCGGGATTGGTATCTCTCCCTCTGCCTTCTCGCCTCTGTCGCCAGGGGTTTTTTGTTGTTTTTATTTTTAGTTGGAGTTCAGGGGAACAGGGAGGCCATGGAGGGTGGCCCCTGGTCCCCTGCTCTAGTTGGCGGTCGGGCGGGACTTGTCCCGCCCTCTTTTTTGACGGTGGGGGAGCCAATGGACATTGCGGTGTCCATTGAGTCCCCCATTAACATCTCGTAGACGGCCGGGCAGGAGAGGGCGGGCACCAGCCCGTCTTCAAATGTCCTAGGGGACCTGCGCACACAGTTGCTAGCTGTGTGTGCCTGCACGGGTCCCCTACGTCTGGGGATTGCTCGGGTGTCTCCGGGCAATCCCCCCAGTTGGCGTTACCCTAGCCAGCAATGGCTAGGTTGCCCGAGGGGGGTGGGTCGGAGCAGTTGGTTCGCCAGAGCCCGTCCACCCCTCACTCACGGGCGAGGAGACACCGGGGAGTTTTAGTGGGTAGGGGCAGTTCCGCCTGCTACGTGAGCAACGCGGAGTATACTGTCGACCCCCACATACCCCTGTCGCCTAGCAAGCGGCAGGGGATCAATAAAAGGATTTCTCCTCGACAAAAAAAAAAAAAAAAAAAAAAAAAAAAAAAAAAAAAAAAAAAAAAAAAAAAAAAAAAAAAAAGGTTAGGTTAGGTTGAGGTTGAAGTTTACTCTGAAGTTACTGCATTAGCATAGCCTTGGGGTACTCTCGACGTCGCTTAATCCGATTCTCTAGTTTGATTGACGGATTGAAGGGATTGAAGGCCTTTTTTGGTCTTCCTTCGTTTCAATCCGAAAATTTCCATCTGTCGTATCTCAGTCGTTCGTTGACGGATCTTGCCGCGGATTGTCTCTTTGGCAGCCTTTTTTAAGGCTCCTCGGGGTGGCCCGCGGCGATTTTCGTTAATTTTTGTTGTTTGGTTTTTCTGTTGAATTGTTTGTTTTTGTTGTTTTTGTTTAGATTTTTTCGTAAAATTTTACAAAATTTGATTTTGCTTAAACTTGGTTTTTAGAGGTCATTTTTGGAGCTCTTTCGGACAGTGCCGGAAAATCGGAAATTTCCGGAATTCCGGAAATTTTTGATCGGCCGGCGCTGCGCCGCTAGTAGCCCCACGCCGGTGTGGTGTAGCTCATTCGAAGCCTCCTTTGAGGCTCCGTCGGGTCGCCCACACCAGCTTCCGAATTTGTTGCTGTTTTTGTTGTTTTGGTTGTTTTTCTCTTTTTCACTTTGCTGTTTTTTAGTCTGTTTTAGTTATATCTTTTGATTCCGTGGCCGGAATCGTTTGAAAGGCAATTCATTTGAAGCGCCTTCCAAGCCTCTTCCGGAAGTTACGCCGGGCCGGGAAATTTTCGGTTTTTCCGAAATTTTCTTTTGCCCGTAACTTCCGGAATTCCGGAAATTTTCGGTCTTTGTGCTGATCGGAGGAAGCTCCTTCGAGGGCTCTTTCGGCCGGCCTAATCTCTGTTTTGTTAGGTAGTTTAGTTCTTAAGTTATCGTTGATTTTGTGTTTCTTAGTTTTAGTCATAGTTATTTTTACTTGTAGTTTATTGTTAGGTCTAGTCTGTTCTGTCCGTCCCGGGCAGAAGTGAACTCGCCCGACTCTTCGGAGGTCGACAGGGCCATTAATTGGCCCATGTCGGCTTCCAGTAAGGGCCCTTCGCCTACGGGCACCGTCACGCGATCGCAGGCGCGAAAGCGAAACATGGAGGGTGCAGAGACGTCCAGAGCGTCCTCTGCGATGTCTATTCGCTCCATGGAGGAGTCCGGGCCTGAGGAGGAACCATTTCCTCCGAAGGTGACCAAGGCCACCAAAAAAAAATACGGCCACGATGTCGGCATATCTCAAGCCCGCCGGGAAATGAGAGACTGGGTGTCGTCTGATTCGGATTTGGATGATGAGGAGTATCAGTCGGTGGGGTCTGCCTCACCCTCTGGCTCGATGGAGGCCCTCGTCAAGAAGGTGGAGGAGAGAGCCTCCACAATACTGGATGTGGTGAAAAAATCCACTAACATGAAGGGCACTTGCCAAAAACAAGTGAAGGAGGCGACCAAATCGATACTCGAGCTGGTCAAGGCGGAGGTGGGGAACCCTAAGCGGAAAACAGAGGATAAAAGGCTATCCGCGGAGGTGCGTCGGCTCCAAGAGGAAAACGCGGTTCTTCGAACGAAGGTGGAGGCTGCTTCTCCCTCAAAGGCGAGGTCGCAAATGATTTCCGACGAGCTTCGTCGGTTGAGGTTTGAGAATAAGAATCTCACCGAAAGATTAAGGACAGTATTAGCGGAGATGGTGACCCTTCAGGAGGCTCAGGAATCCCGTCCCGAGCCCTCGGCTGTTACACAGCCATCCACTGAGGTGCCCACGACAGTGGCTGCTGGCCAGTCGCTATCGCGGGCCGAATTTCTGGAGGCACTCGGGGCCCTCCAGGACGAGCTCGTATGCCACGTGAGTGGCATTGTGAGTGACCGCCTGGAGGACCTGGAGGCGAGCGGGAGACTTCTCCCGACCCAACCGCGCCGACCGCCCACAGTGGCGGAAATGAGGACTGCAATGGCTGCAGCTTCCCAGCCCACCCCAACGACGCTTGCGCCCCCGGCCAACTTGCCGCAGAAGGCAAGGCCTAAGGAGAAGAAGGGAGCGAAACCAACGGTTGCTGATACCGCCCCAGAGCCGCAAGCTCAGGGCCAGTCGCGAGGCACCGCCGAGAGCTGGACGGAGGTGGTGAGGCGAAAGAAGCGCGCCCCTGCCTCTGCCCCTCCAGCAACCCCGACAACGAAGACGTCCGCTCCAAAGCTCCCTAGATTGCCCAAGAGGCAAGCTGTAGTCGTGGCCCTCAAGCCAGAGGCCCTGGCCAAAGGGATAACATATAATGCGGCCATTAAGAGGACCAGAGCGCTGGTCTCTTTAGAGGCTTTGGGAATTGGCCCGCTCCAATTTCGCGAGGGCATCACGGGGGCCCGTGTTTTGGAGCTCCCTAAGGAGGCGACGCCCGCCCAGGCGGACCAACTGGCGCAACAAATTAGCTCCGTGTTGGGAAACGAGGCGAGGGTCACCCGCCCCGTCAAGTCGGTCGACGTCCGGGTCGTCGGTCTCGACGACTCGGTGTCGGCCGAGGAGGTGAGGACGGCGCTGATGTCGGGCACTGACTACCCCCCTGAGCACTTCAGAGTGGGTAGGGTGCATCCAGGTGCGAGAGGGGTGGGCTCCGCTTTCGCCTCTGTTCCGGCTGAGGTCGCCCGGAAGTTGGCCACGGATGGCCGCCTGACGATAGGATGGAGTGCGGCGACAGTCCAGTTGTTGGAAACACGCCCCATGCGGTGTTATAAATGTATGGGTCTCGGCCATCCGAGGATCAATTGTCCTTCGTTGAAGGACCGTACCGGGCACTGTTTCCGTTGTGGCGCGGAGGGGCACTCCGCTTTTGAATGTGAGGCGGCCTATCATTGCGGGGCCTGCGCGGACGCAGGCCTCCCGGCCAACCACCGTATGGGGGGCGTCAAGTGCTCCCCCCCAGTTGTTAAGGGCCGTCTCACGGCACCACTGAAAGCCTCAGCGGAGGCTACCGCTGTGTTATGGGAGGAGCCAATGGACGCCACTGGCGTTCATTGAGTCCTCCCAATCTCATGCAGATGGCAGGGCAGGAGAAGGCGGGCGTAAGCCTGTCTTCAAATGCTCTAGGGGACCTGCGCACGCAGCTGGCGAGCTGCGTGTGCCTGCACGGGTCCCCCCCATCTGGGGATTGCTTGGATGTCTCCGGGCAATCCCCCGTTGAGGACGACCTGGCCAGCAATGGCTAGGCAGCCCGTGAGGGGTGGGTCGGAGCAGTTGGTTCGCCAGAGCCCGTCCACCCCCCGCAAATGGGCAAGGAGGCATCGGGGAGTTTTAGTGGGTAGGGGCAGTTCCGCCTGCACGTGCGCAACGCGGAGTACGCTGTCGACCCCCACATATCCCTGTCGCCTCGCAAGCGGCAGGGAATCAATAAAAGGATTTCTCCTCGTCAAAAAAAAAAAAAAAAAAGGTTAGGTTAGGTTAGGTTAGGTTAGGTTGAGGATTTCCTAAAAGCTACTGAGCTATTGGTACTTTCAGACACTTTCGAGGCCCCTCTATCTGTTCCCGGCAGTTGATTGACGGATTGAAGTGATTGAAGGTCATTTTTTGGCCTTCTTTTGTTTCAATCCCGAAACTTCTCTTTGTTGTTTCTCTGTTATTCGTTGACGGATTTTGCCGCGGATTGCGTTGATTTGTAGCCCTTTTCAGGGCTCGTCGGGTGGCCCGCGGCAATTTTTGTTAATTGTTGTTGTTCTTGTTGTTTTGTTGATTTGTCTGTTTTTCTTTGTTTTTGTTGGGTAAAATTTGTTGAAATTGTCTAAATTAGATTTTGTTGAAACTTGGCCTGTTGAGGTTATTTTCGGAGCTCTTTCGGACAGTGCCGGAAAATCGGGAATTTCCGGATTTCCGGAAATTTTTGATCGGCCGGCGCTGCGCCGCTAGTTGCTCCACGGCGGTGTGGTGCGGCTCATTCGAAGCCTCTTTCGAGGCTCCGTAGGGCTGCCTACATCAGCTGTTCAATTTGTTGTTGTTATAGTTGTTATTGTCGTTTTTCTGTTCATGTAGTAGTTGTTTTTTAGGTTATTTCATTAATAACTTCTGATTCCGTGGCCGGAATTTCTTGGAAGGCGATTCATTAGAACCGCCTTTCAAGACTCTTTCGGAGGCTACGCCGGGCCGGGAATTTTCCGGTTTTGCCGAATTTTTCTTTCCCCCGTATCTTCCGGATTCCGGAAAGTTTTGGTCTTTTGTGCTGACTGGAGGAAGCCTCTTGAGGGCGCTTCCGGATAGCCCAAATTTGTTCTGGTGGATAGGATAGCTTAGAAGCTATCGTTGTTTTTGTTTTTGTAGTTTTAGTCATTTGTTTATTTTTGTAGTTTATCGTTAAGTTTTGTTCGTTCTGTCCCCCCCAGTAGGGGTGGACACTCCGAACGACTCGGAGGTCGACAGGGCCATTAACTGGCCCATGTCGGCTTCTAAGAAGGACATGCCGCCTCCGGGCAAGACGCGCTCGCAAACGCGGAAGCGCATAATGGAGGGTGCAGAGATGCCTAGGGCGTCCTCTGCAATGTCAGTCCGTTCCATGGACGAGTCCGGGCCCGAGGAGGAACCGTTTCCTCCAAAGGTGGTCAAGTCCGGAAGGAAAAAATACGGCCACGACGTTGGCTTGGCACAGCCCCGTCGGGAGCTGAGGGATTGGGTTTTGTCTGACTCCAACTCGGAGGATGAGACCGAATACCAGTCAGTGGGATCTGTCTCCCCCACTGGATCGTTGGAGGCCCTAGCCAGGAAGGTGGAGGCGAGAGCCTCCGCAATACTAGAGGTGGTCAAAAAGTCCACCAATATGAAGGGCACTTGCCAAAAGCAAGTAAAGGACGCGACCAGGTCGATTATCGAGCTGGTCAAGGCTGAGGCTGAGAAACCCCCTAAGCTCGGGGCCCGAAAAGTGGAGGACAGGAGGATGTCCGCTGAGATGCGTCGGCTCCAAGCCGACAACGAGGCTCTCCGGAGCAAGCTGGAGGCAGCTTCTCCATCGAAAGCGAGGGCGCTCATCATTTCTGACGAGCTTCGCCGGTTGAGGGCTGAAAACAGGGGCCTCTCCGAAAGGGTACAGTCCCTGTTAGCAGAGGTGGAGACCTTCAAGGAGTCCCAGAACTCCCGAACTGAGCCCTCGGCTGCTGCGCAGCCTTCCACTGAGGCGCCCACGACAGCGGCGGCCAGCCAACCCCTGTCACGGGCAGAATTTCTTGAGGCACTCGGGGCCCTCCAGGACGAGCTCGTATGCCACGTGAGTGGCGTAGTGAGCGACCGCCTGGAGATCCTGGAGGCGGACGGGAGGCTCCTCCCGTCCCAACCGCGACGACCACCCACAGTGACGGAGATGAGGGAAGCGATGGCCGCAGCTTCACAGCCCTCCCCAACGACGCTCACACCCCCGGCTAACTTGCCGCAGAAGGCAAGGCCTAAAACGAAGAAAGGTGCGAAACCCACTGCTGCTGACAAGGCCCTTGAGTCACAGGCTCAGAGCCAACCGGGAGGCACCGCCGAGAGCTGGACGGAAGTGGTGGGGCGAAAGAAGCGCGCCCCTCCCTCCGCCCCTTCAGCGCCAAAGGCGGCGAAGACGCCCGCCCCTAGGCTTCCTAGGGTGCCTAACAGATCAGTTGTGGTATTGTCCCTCAAGCCAGAGGCTCTGGCGAAGGGGGACACCTATCTTGCCGCAATCAAAAGGACGAAGGCGAAGGTCTCCCTAGAGGCCCTTGGAATTGGCCCGCTCCAGTTCCGGGAGGGCATCACGGGCTCCCGGGTGTTCGTGCTCCCTAGGGAGGCGACACCCGCTCAAGCGGATAAACTGGCGGAGCAGATGAGCTCGGTGCTAGGAGACGCGGCGAGGGTGACTCGTCCCGTCAAATCGGCCGACATCCGGGTCGTCGGTCTTGACGACTCGGTGTCGGCCGAGGAGTTGAAGGCTGCGTTGGCGTTGAGCACCGGCTTCCCCCCTGAGCAGTTCAGGGTGGGGAAGGTGCATCCTGGCGCTAGAGGAGTGGGCTCCGCCTTCGCCTCTGCCCCTGTTGCGGCCGCCCGGAAGCTGGCCACTGATGGCCGACTTGCGGTGGGATGGAGCTCGGCTACCATCCAGCTGCTGGAGCAGCGCCCCATGCGCTGCTTCAAGTGTATGGGGCTCGGCCATCCGAGGGTCAACTGCCCGTCGCGCAAAGACCGCACCGGGCACTGCTTCCGCTGTAGTGAGGAAGGGCACTCTGCCTTTGAGTGCGAGGCGGCCTATCATTGCGGGGCCTGCGAGGACGCAGGCCTCCCGGCCGATCACCGCATGGGGGGCGTCAAATGCTCCCCCCCAGTCGTCAAGGGCCGCCTAGCGGCAACACCGAAAGCCCCGACGGGGGCTACTGCTGCCGGAAGGGAGGAGCCAATGGACACCATAGGTGTTCATTGAGTCCTCCCAAACAAACGCAGATGGCAGGGCAGGAGAAGGCGGGATTTAGCCTGTCTTCAAATGTCCTAGGGGACCTGCGCACGCAGCTGGCGAGCTGCGTGTGCCTGCACGGGTCCCCCCCATCTCGGGATTGTTCGGATGTCTCCGGGCAATCCCCCGTTGGCGTCAACCTGGCCAGCAATGGCCAGGCCGCCCGTGAGGGGTGGGTCGGAGCAGTTGGTTCGCCAGAGCCCGTCCACCCCTCGCAATAATGGGCACCGCAAAGGAGGCATCGGGGAGTTTTAGTGGGTAGGGGCAGTTCCGTCTGCACGTGCGCAACGCGGAGTACACTGTCGACCCCCACATACCCCTGTCGCCGGCGGGCGGCAGGGGATCAATAAAAGGATTTCTCCTCGTCAAAAAAAAAAAAAAAAGGTTAGGTTAGGTTAGGTTAGGTTAGGTTTCCCCCCCTAGGTGGGCCACGACCTTGACGTGGTGGGGGGGCTTAACCCTCGCCAGTTCTTGGCGAGGGGACCAAGAAGGCCCACACCGGTGTGCTCCGAGCGGGTTCCGTTTAGCGGAGCTCGTGGCGGAGCACACAGTTGAGGTTCCCCTGGCAGCTTGCTGCCAGGGTTTTTTACGGGGTTCAGGGGAACAGGGAGGCCCTTAGGGTGGCCCCTGGTCCCCTGCTCTTGTTGGTGGTAGGGCGGAACTTGTTCCGCCCTCATTGGCGTTCTCCTGGCGACAGGGACGGGATTGGTATCTCTCCCTCTGCCTTCTCGCCTCTGTCGCCAGGGGTTTTTTGTTGTTTTTTTATTTTAGTTGGAGTTCAGGGGAACAGGGAGGCCATGGAGGGTGGCCCCTGGTCCCCTGCTCTAGTTGGCGGTCGGGCGGGACTTGTCCCGCCCTCTTTTTGACGGTGGGGGAGCCAATGGACATTGCGGTGTCCATTGAGTCCCCCATTAACATCTCGTAGACGGCCGGGCAGGAGAGGGCGGGCACCAGCCCGTCTTCAAATGTCCTAGGGGACCTGCGCACACAGTTGCTAGCTGTGTGTGCCTGCACGGGTCCCCTACGTCTGGGGATTGCTCGGGTGTCTCCGGGCAATCCCCCCAGTTGGCGTTACCCTAGCCAGCAATGGCTAGGTTGCCCGAGGGGGGTGGGTCGGAGCAGTTGGTTCGCCAGAGCCCGTCCACCTCCCACTCACGGGCGAGGAGACACCGGGGAGTTTTAGTGGGTAGGGGCAGTTCCGTCTGCTACGTGAGCAACGCGGAGTATACTGTCGACCCCCACATACCCCTGTCGCCTAGCAAGCGGCAGGGGATCAATAAAAGGATTTCTCCTCGACAAAAAAAAAAAAAAAAAAAGGTTAGGTTAGGTTAGGTTAGGTTAGGTTAGGTTAGGTTAGGTTAGGTTAGGTTAGGTTAGGTTAGGTTAGGTTAGGTTAGGTTAGGTTAGGTTAGGTTAGGTTAGGTTCCCCCCCTAGGTGGGCCACCCCCCCTAGGTGGGCCACGACCTTGACGTGGTGGGGGGGCTTACCCTCGTCAATACGGCGGCGAGGGGACCAAGAAGGCCCACACTGGTAGGTGTGCTCCGAGCGGGCTCCGATCGCAGCGGAGCTCGTAGCGGAGCAGCGCTGAGGCTCCCCTGGCAGCTTGCTGTCAGGGGTTTTAGGGAGGTGTTGCCGCCCCTGGGTCAGGGAGGGGTCTCTGGGCTACGGTTCCCGGTGACCGCATGGTAAACGCACGTGCGGTCCCCGGGTGAATCCGGACCCCGGAGACTGCCTCGCACGGGGTCGAGGAGCCGGTCTGCGTCGCTGCGGCGGCGGCGGCGTCGTCCGGCTGTTCCGGGCGCCGGAGCAGGGCATCTGGCGTCCGGGACTTGAGGAGGTGCAGCCTGGCTGCTGAGAGGTGTGGTGGCCCATTGATGTTCCTGTGGGTCGCCACAAGGAGGTGAGTCCGCAAGGACACGGCGGCGATTATGGGGCCCGGAGATAAGGCCACGCTGTTTTTCCGGGTCTCATATAAGCCGCCGATGGTGGAACATGGGGGGGTTTTAGTGCGGTAGTGCCCGGCGATTGAGCATGTCGCCGGGCGAGTCCCACATACCCCTTCGTCGACTGCCCTAGTCGGCGAAGGGCAATCCGTAAAGAGTGATTTCCCCCCCTCAACAAAAAAAAAAAAAAAAGGTTAGGTTAGGTTAGGTTAGGTTAGGTTAGGTTCCCCCCCTAGGTGGGCCACGACCTTGACGTGGTGGGGGGGCTCAACCCTCGCCAGTTCTTGGCGAGGGGCCAAGAAGGCCCACACCGTGCGCTCCGAGCGGGTTTGAGATACCAAGCCCGTAGCGGAGCGCACATCGGAGGTTCCCCTGGCAGCTTGCTGCCGGGGTTTTTTGTTGAGGGTGTTCCGCCCCCATCGGCGTTCTCCTGGCGACAGGGGCGGGATTGGTATCTCTCCCTCTGCCTTCTCGTCTCTGTCGCCAGGGGGTTTTTTTGTTGTTTTTAATTTCAGTTGGAGTTCAGGGGAACAGGGAGGCCATGGAGGGTGGCCCCTGGTCCCCTGCTCTAGTTGGCGGTCGGGCGGGACTTGTCCCGCCCTCTTTTTTGACGGTGGGGGAGCCAATGGACATTGCGGTGTCCATTGAGTCCCCCATTAACATCTCGTAGACGGCCGGGCAGGAGAGGGCGGGCACCAGCCCGTCTTCAAATGTCCTAGGGGACCTGCGCACACAGTTGCTAGCTGTGTGTGCCTGCACGGGTCCCCTACGTCTGGGGATTGCTCGGGTGTCTCCGGGCAATCCCCCCAGTTGGCGTTACCCTAGCCAGCAATGGCTAGGTTGCCCGAGGGGGGTGGGTCGGAGCAGTTGGTTCGCCAGAGCCCGTCCACCCCTCACTCACGGGCGAGGAGACACCGGGGAGTTTTAGTGGGTAGGGGCAGTTCCGTCTGCTACGTGAGCAACGCGGAGTATACTGTCGACCCCCACATACCCCTGTCGCCTAGCAAGCGGCAGGGGATCAATAAAAGGATTTCTCCTCGACAAAAAAAAAAAAAAAAAAAAAAAAAAAAAAAAAAAAAAAAAAAAAAAAAAAAAAAAGGTTAGGTTAGGTTAGGTTAGGTTCCCCCCCTAGGTGGGCCACGACCTTGACGTGGTGGGGGGGCTTAACCCTCGCCAGTTCTTGGCGAGGGGACCAAGAAGGCCCACACCGGTGTGCTCCGAGCGGGTTCCGTTTAGCGGAGCTCGTGGCGGAGCACACAGTTGAGGTTCCCCTGGCAGCTTGCTGCCAGGGTTTTTTACGGGGTTCAGGGGAACAGGGAGGCCCTTAGGGTGGCCCCTGGTCCCCTGCTCTTGTTGGTGGTAGGGCGGAACTTGTTCCGCCCTCATTGGCGTTCTCCTGGCGACAGGGACGGGATTGGTATCTCTCCCTCTGCCTTCTCGCCTCTGTCGCCAGGGGTTTTTTGTTGTTTTTTTATTTTAGTTGGAGTTCAGGGGAACAGGGAGGCCATGGAGGGTGGCCCCTGGTCCCCTGCTCTAGTTGGCGGTCGGGCGGGACTTGTCCCGCCCTCTTTTTGACGGTGGGGGAGCCAATGGACATTGCGGTGTCCATTGAGTCCCCCATTAACATCTCGTAGACGGCCGGGCAGGAGAGGGCGGGCACCAGCCCGTCTTCAAATGTCCTAGGGGACCTGCGCACACAGTTGCTAGCTGTGTGTGCCTGCACGGGTCCCCTACGTCTGGGGATTGCTCGGGTGTCTCCGGGCAATCCCCCCAGTTGGCGTTACCCTAGCCAGCAATGGCTAGGTTGCCCGAGGGGGGTGGGTCGGAGCAGTTGGTTCGCCAGAGCCCGTCCACCTCCCACTCACGGGCGAGGAGACACCGGGGAGTTTTAGTGGGTAGGGGCAGTTCCGTCTGCTACGTGAGCAACGCGGAGTATACTGTCGACCCCCACATACCCCTGTCGCCTAGCAAGCGGCAGGGGATCAATAAAAGGATTTCTCCTCGACAAAAAAAAAAAAAAAAAAAGGTTAGGTTAGGTTAGGTTAGGTTAGGTTAGGTTAGGTTAGGTTAGGTTAGGTTTAATAAAACGCGGTAGCTGGCTTGGAACAGACTAATTTTATTTTATATTTATTCATAGGACAACATTGCACAGGCTACAGAATTTTTTATTATTGTTATAGAACAATACCACCACTTAACAAAATAAACCAAAATTCACATAACAAATTATTTTAAATTTACTACACCTATTTTCTGCATGAATTTACTGTGTTTAATTTTACATAGGCTTTTAGTAAATACATCAGCTGGCATTTCTGAAGTTTTCAAGTAAACAATTTTAACTAACTTCTGTGCAACTGCCTCTCGTATAAAATGAAATCTCACATCAATGTGCTTAGTTCGTCTATGATACATACAATTTTCTGAAAGTTTCTGTGCACTTTGGTTATCATTATACAATACAATTGGCACATTACCTCTATTTATAAGTTCAAATAACAAATTTCTTAAGAAAATAGCCTCCTTACTAGCCTCACAGATAGCCATATATTCAGCTTCTGTGCTGGATAGGGCTACGGTCTGCTGTTTTCTACTCTCATGCGAAACCACACAACCTGAGAATACAAAACAATAACCAGTGTAAGATTTTCTATCAACACAATCAGAAGCCCAATCAGCATCTACAAAACCAATTAAATCTAGATTATTTTTAACATAAATTAATCCAAAAGATTTTGTTGCACTTAAATATTTCAAAACTCTTTTAGCATGCTTCCAATGTGTTTCTGTATTGCAATTATTAAATTGACTTAAATAACTAACTGAATAGGAAATATCAGGTCTTGTCAGAACGGAAAGATACATCAAACTACCTATAAGCTGTTGATATGGATAATTAGAATTTAGATTATTACTTTTATTCAGTTTTAGATTAGTCTCCATTGGAGTATCTACATTTTTACAATTTATCAAGTTAAATCTATTTAACAATTTTTCTATAAAATGTTCCTGAGAAATACAAATTTTATTTTTCTCTATTTTAACATCCATACCTAAGCAATGACTCAGTTGACCTAAGTCCTTTAATTTAAATTTATTACTCAACTGGCCTTTTAATTGTTCTACTTCTTCATTGCAATTAGAAAATATGAAAAAATCATCGACAAAGAGAGCTATAAATGTTTTAAAATTTCTGATTGATTTTACAAATAAACAAGGTTCATACACAGATTTCTTGTATCCTAACTCTTGTAAACAATCTTCAGCTCTTTTGTACCATGCCCTGGCTGACTGTTTCAGCCCATATATAGCTCTTTTTAATTTTAAAACTTTACCTTCATTTTTTATCTTTTGAAAATTTTGAGGTAATTCCATATGAACAGTTTCATCGAGATGACCATTTAAAAAGGCTGTAGTGACATCTAGATGGGTTATATTTAAATTTAAGTTAACGCTAATAGCAAACAATAATTTTAAGGTAGAGTATTTAAGAACAGGTGAAAAGGTTTCGTTGTAATCGATACCTTGTCTTTGGGTGAAGCCCTTTGCCACTAATCTTGCTCTGTATCTTACTGTTTTGTCACTATTTAACTTCTTTTTATAGACCCACTTGCACTGCACTACTTTAGCATCACTTGGTCTGTTCACTAGCTCCCAAGCTTGATTGTCATCGAACGATTTAAGCTCTTCCTCCATGGCTCCACACCATTCTTCTCGCTCTGCTCCTTTCATTACCTCTTCATATGTGAGAGCATCTTCACATATATCTGCACTATTGGTCACACATATATTACTGTACCCATACCTTTTTGGTGGCTTAATTGCACGCTTTTCTGATAGTTGTTTTTCAGTAAGCTCAAGACTCACCTCCTCATTTGACATGCAGTCGCAGAACTCATCAGAGTTCGAGGTACTTGTGGTATCATCTGGTACATATGTGGTATCTGCTGTAGATGCTGGGGATATTGAACCCAATATAGTTTCATCTGAATCTTCTTCCCCTGGAATGTTCACTGTCTTTTCTTCCACCACTGCTTGTGTCATGTCTGAGTTCCTTCTGTTCTCCATGATCACAACATCTCTGCTGGTAGTAATATTCTTTGTTACTGGGTTATATAACCTGTAACCCTTAGTGTTCTCTGGGTAGCCGAGAAAGATGTATTTTTCAGCCTTTCTGTCCCACTTAGTCCTCTTTATTTTTGGGACATGGACCATTGCGGGACTCCCAAACACGCGTACATGACTTAGATCTGGTTTTATTCCTGTCCAAAGCTCAAATGGTGTTTTTTGTAAACCCGAAACTACTGTTCTATTTCTTAAGTATACTGTAGTGTTGACTGCTTCGGCCCAAAACCTCGTGTTCAGGTTAGCATCATATAGAAGACATCGAGCTCTTTCTACTAGCGTTCTGTTCAGTCTCTCACACAAGCCATTCTGCTCCGGTGTGTAGGGGTTTGTTTTTTGATGTACAATACCCATTTTCTTCAAAAAACTATCAAATTCTAAGGAGCAAAATTCTCCACCATTGTAGCTGGCTTGGAACAGACTAATTTTATTTTATATTTATTCATAGGACAACATTGCACAGGCTACAGAATTTTTTATTATTGTTATAGAACAATAAGGTTAGGTTAGGTTAGGTTAGGTTAGGTTAGGTTAGGTTAGGTTAGGTTAGGTTAGGTTAGGTTAGGTTAGGTTAGGTTAGGTTAGGTTAGGTTAGGTTAGGTTAGGTTAGGTTAGGTTAGGTTAGGTTAGGTTAGGTTAGGTTAGGTTAGGTTAGGTTAGGTTAGGTTAGGTTAGGTTAGGTTAGGTTAGGTTAGGTTAGGTTAGGTTAGGTTAGGTTAGGTTAGGTTAGGTTAGGTTAGGTTAGGTTAGGTTAGGTTAGGTTAGGTTAGGTTAGGTTAGGTTAGGTTAGGTTAGGTTAGGTTAGGTTAGGTTAGGTTAGGTTAGGTTAGGTTAGGTTAGGTTAGGTTAGGTTAGGTTAGGTTAGGTTAGGTTAGGTTAGGTTAGGTTAGGTTAGGTTAGGTTAGGTTAGGTTAGGTTAGGTTAGGTTAGGTTAGGTTAGGTTAGGTTAGGTTAGGTTAGGTTAGGTTAGGTTAGGTTAGGTTAGGTTAGGTTGAGGCGAAAAATTTTCCCGAGTCCGGTGAGGTTCCGATCGTTTTCGATAGTGCTTAGCCTTCTTGTCGTTTTTGGCGGGGTGGACTGACGGACTGAGCTGATTGAAGCCTTTTTTAAGGCTTCATCAGTCACAGGCCCGGATTTTCATTCCGTCATATCTTTGCTGTTTGTCGTCGGATTTTGCTGCGGTCTACGTCGATTCGTAGCCTTTTTTAAGGCTCGTCGGGTGGCCCGTGGCATATTTTGCAGTTTCTTGTTTTTTTGGTTGTTTTGGTGTTTTGTTTGTTTTTGTCGTTTTTCTTTGTATATTTTGGTCAAATTTTTCAAAATTTGTTTTCGCTGAAACTCGGTTTTCCCCCATTTTTTCCGGTGTATTTTCGGACGGTGCCGGAAAATCGGAAATTTCCGGATTTCCGGAAATTTTTGGTTGGCCGGCGCTGCGCCAGTTTTAGTTGTTTGGCGGTGTGTGGCGGCTCGTTTGAAGCCTTTTTCAAGGCTTCTCCGGACTGCCCACATCAGCCGTCGCTGCGGCCCTTACTTAAGTTTTTATTGTGGATAATTGTTTTTTGCTTTTGGTTTTTTCAAGTTTTATTTGGTGATTTCTGTTGACCCTCTGGGCCGATTTACTTGGGAGGTGGCTCGAAAGAAGCGCCTTCCAGGACTCCTCCGGACGGCACGCCGGGTCCGGAATTTTCCGGTTTTCACGGAAATTTCTTCGGCCCGGCGTTTCCGGAATTCCGGACATTTTCGGGTTTTGGGTGGCTTGAGGGACGTCTTTTCGAAGGCTCTTTCAGCCAACCCAAATCAGGTTTTGGTGTCTCTTGTTTTTCCTGAGTTATTGTCGTTTTAGTTCTTTTGTGTTTAGGATCCTTCTTATTTTTTGTCGATTTTTCTTTTATTTGTTGCGTTCTTGCTGTCCTGTCCCCCCTTTTTTGTAGGGGCGGACTCGTCAACTTACTTGGAGGTCGGCAGGGCCATTACTGGTCATGTCGAGCTCCAAGCCAGGTCGGTCTTCGGGCAAGAAGAGTTCGAAGTCCCGTATCGATGCCGAAACTCGAGCTGAAATGCAGGCGAGGTATGAGCAGACTGGATATTATTATGCATATGATTCCCCGGATGTCCTGTCGACTCCTCTCGAGTCCGAGATGGAGCACCGCCCGAAGAAGAAGGCATCCCCCCCGAAAACATCGAGGGAGGAAATACTTAGGAGCGAGTTTGATAAACTGCGCGCTGAAAATAGTCGTCTCCAACAGATGGTGGAGGCTCTTCAAGCTAAGGTAGGGGAATTCGAGCGATGCGCCTTAAAGGCACCTCGCCCCGAACCCCAGGTTGATGTGCACCCTCCTGAGGTGGTGCCTAAGACAGCGGCTGCTAGCCAGGTGCTGTCGAGGGCTGAATTTTTGGAGACAATGGGGTCTCTCCAGGAAGAGCTGATTGATTTAGTGGCCTCTTTAGTGGATGCGCGTCTGGAGGGCTTGGCAGCAGAGGGCAGGCCGCTGCCGGCTCAGACATCATCGACGATAGATCGTTGTAGGGAGGAGCGTGCCGTAGCATCGCAGTCCTCGGTTCCGACGCTCTCGGCCCCGGCTAATCTGCCCAAGAAAGCTAGGGCTGTCAAGGTGGCCAAACGCCGGTTAGCAGAGGTGGAGCCGCAGGCTTCGCCACAGGCTGGGCTGCCCGCCCAGTCAGGAGAGGCCGCCGACAGCTGGTCGGAGGTGGTGAGGCGCAGGAAGCGCACCACTACCTCTGCTCCTCCAGCACAGTCGACACCCAAAGCGAGGGTTCCCAGGCTTCCAAGGAAGTCCACGAAGTTGGCTGTGGTGGTGGCCCTCAGACCGGAGGCGGTCAAGGGGGGCGCCACCTACGGCAAGGCAATAGAGGCTATGAAGGCGGCGGTCTCGCTAGAGGCCCTGGGAATCGGCCCCATCCGGTTTCGCACGGGCTTCACCGGCGAAAGAATTATGCAGCTCCCGAAGGAGACGACGCCCGCCCAGGCGGACTTATTGGCGGCCCAAATCAGCTTGGTACTGAAGGATGATGCGAAGGTAACGCGCCCCGTCCAATCGGCCGACATCCGTGTATCCGGATTGGATGACACGGCGTCGGCCGAAGAGCTGAGGGAAGCCCTGGCGTCGGCCACCGGCTGCCCCCCTGAACTCTTCAGGGTGGGCAAGGTGCACCCCGGTGCCGGGGGTGTGGGCTCGGCTTTCGCCTCGGTCCCCGTTGAGGCTGCCAGGAAACTGGCCACCGTTGGACGACTGACAGTTGGATGGAGCGCGGCCTCCGTTCAGCTGTTGCAACGGCGCCCCATGCGCTGTTTTCAGTGTATGGGGCTTGGCCATCCTAGGGCCAGGTGCCCAGCAAGTAAGGACCGCAGCGGTCAATGTTTCCGCTGCGGAGCGGAAGGTCACTCCGCCTTCGAGTGCGAGGCGGAGTACAAATGCGGGATCTGCGCCGACGCCGGGCTTCCGGCCGGCCATCGTATGGGGGGAGCTAAGTGCTCCCCTCCAGTCGTCAAGGGCCGCATCGAAGCGTCGTCTCTGGCACCCCATTCCAGGGCTGCCCGTGTCGTAAGAGAGGAGCCAATGGACACCCTAGGTGTCCATTGAGTCCTCTCAATACTATATAAAGCTGACGGTAGGGCAGGAGAAGGTGGGCACAAGCCCGTCTTCAAATGTCCTTGGGGACCTGCGCACACAGCCGCTAACTGTGTGTGCCTGCACGGGTCCCCCCCGTCTAGGGGTTTGCTCGGGTATCTTCGGGCAAGCCCCTCGGTTGGCGTCAGCCCAGCCAAAACTGGCTGGGCAGCCCGTGAGGGGTGGGTCGGAGCAGTTGGTTCGCCAGAGCCCGTCCACCCCCCGCATAGTGGGCAAGGAGATACCGGGGAGTTTTAGTGGGTAGGGGCAGTTCCGCCTGCTACGTGAGCAACGCGGAGTATACTGTCGACCCCCACATACCCCTGTCGCCTAGCAAGCGGCAGGGGATCAATAAAAGGATTTCTCCTCGACAAAAAAAAAAAAAAAAAAAAAAAAAAAAAAAAAAAAAAAAAAAGGTTAGGTTAGGTTAGGTTAGGTTAGGTTAGGTTAGGTTAGGTTAGGTTAGGTTAGGTTAGGTTAGGTTAGGTTAGGTTAGGTTAGGTTAGGTTAGGTTAGGTTAGGTTAGGTTAGGTTAGGTTAGGTTAGGTTAGGTTAGGTTAGGTTAGGTTAGGTTAGGTTAGGTTAGGTTAGGTTAGGTTAGGTTAGGTTAGGTTAGGTTAGGTTAGGTTAGGTTAGGTTAGGTTAGGTTAGGTTAGGTTAGGTTAGGTTAGGTTAGGTTAGGTTAGGTTAGGTTAGGTTAGGTTAGGTTAGGTTAGGTTAGGTTAGGTTAGGTTAGGTTAGGTTAGGTTAGGTTAGGTTAGGTTAGGTTAGGTTAGGTTAGGTTAGGTTAGGTTAGGTTAGGTTAGGTTAGGTTAGGTTAGGTTAGGTTAGGTTAGGTTAGGTTAGGTTAGGTTAGGTTAGGTTAGGTTAGGTTAGGTTAGGTTAGGTTAGGTTAGGTTAGGTTAGGTTAGGTTAGGTTAGGTTAGGTTAGGTTAGGTTAGGTTAGGTTAGGTTAGGTTAGGTTAGGTTAGGTTAGGTTAGGTTAGGTTAGGTTAGGTTAGGTTAGGTTAGGTTAGGTTAGGTTAGGTTAGGTTAGGTTAGGTTAGGTTAGGTTAGGTTAGGTTAGGTTAGGTTAGGTTAGGTTAGGTTAGGTTAGGTTAGGTTAGGTTAGGTTAGGTTAGGTTAGGTTAGGTTAGGTTAGGTTAGGTTAGGTTAGGTTAGGTTAGGTTAGGTTAGGTTAGGTTAGGTTAGGTTAGGTTAGGTTAGGTTAGGTTAGGTTAGGTTAGGTTAGGTTAGGTTAGGTTAGGTTAGGTTAGGTTAGGTTAGGTTAGGTTAGGTTAGGTTAGGTTAGGTTAGGTTAGGTTAGGTTAGGTTAGGTTAGGTTAGGTTAGGTTAGGTTAGGTTAGGTTAGGTTAGGTTAGGTTAGGTTAGGTTAGGTTAGGTTAGGTTAGGTTAGGTTAGGTTAGGTTAGGTTAGGTTAGGTTAGGTTAGGTTAGGTTAGGTTAGGTTAGGTTAGGTTAGGTTAGGTTAGGTTAGGTTAGGTTAGGTTAGGTTAGGTTAGGTTAGGTTAGGTTAGGTTAGGTTAGGTTAGGTTAGGTTAGGTTAGGTTAGGTTAGGTTAGGTTAGGTTAGGTTAGGTTAGGTTAGGTTAGGTTAGGTTAGGTTAGGTTAGGTTAGGTTAGGTTAGGTTAGGTTAGGTTAGGTTAGGTTAGGTTAGGTTAGGTTAGGTTAGGTTAGGTTAGGTTAGGTTAGGTTAGGTTAGGTTAGGTTAGGTTAGGTTAGGTTAGGTTAGGTTAGGTTAGGTTAGGTTAGGTTAGGTTAGGTTAGGTTAGGTTAGGTTAGGTTAGGTTAGGTTAGGTTAGGTTAGGTTAGGTTAGGTTAGGTTAGGTTAGGTTAGGTTAGGTTAGGTTAGGTTAGGTTAGGTTAGGTTAGGTTAGGTTAGGTTAGGTTAGGTTAGGTTAGGTTAGGTTAGGTTAGGTTAGGTTAGGTTAGGTTAGGTTAGGTTAGGTTAGGTTAGGTTAGGTTAGGTTAGGTTAGGTTAGGTTAGGTTAGGTTAGGTTAGGTTAGGTTAGGTTAGGTTAGGTTAGGTTAGGTTAGGTTAGGTTAGGTTAGGTTAGGTTAGGTTAGGTTAGGTTAGGTTAGGTTAGGTTAGGTTAGGTTAGGTTAGGTTAGGTTAGGTTAGGTTAGGTTAGGTTAGGTTAGGTTAGGTTAGGTTAGGTTAGGTTAGGTTAGGTTAGGTTAGGTTAGGTTAGGTTAGGTTAGGTTAGGTTAGGTTAGGTTAGGTTAGGTTAGGTTAGGTTAGGTTAGGTTAGGTTAGGTTAGGTTAGGTTAGGTTAGGTTAGGTTAGGTTAGGTTAGGTTAGGTTAGGTTAGGTTAGGTTAGGTTAGGTTAGGTTAGGTTAGGTTAGGTTAGGTTAGGTTAGGTTAGGTTAGGTTAGGTTAGGTTAGGTTAGGTTAGGTTAGGTTAGGTTAGGTTAGGTTAGGTTAGGTTAGGTTAGGTTAGGTTAGGTTAGGTTAGGTTAGGTTAGGTTAGGTTAGGTTAGGTTAGGTTAGGTTAGGTTAGGTTAGGTTAGGTTAGGTTAGGTTAGGTTAGGTTAGGTTAGGTTAGGTTAGGTTAGGTTAGGTTAGGTTAGGTTAGGTTAGGTTAGGTTAGGTTAGGTTAGGTTAGGTTAGGTTAGGTTAGGTTAGGTTAGGTTAGGTTAGGTTAGGTTAGGTTAGGTTAGGTTAGGTTAGGTTAGGTTAGGTTAGGTTAGGTTAGGTTAGGTTAGGTTAGGTTAGGTTAGGTTAGGTTAGGTTAGGTTAGGTTAGGTTAGGTTAGGTTAGGTTAGGTTAGGTTAGGTTAGGTTAGGTTAGGTTAGGTTAGGTTAGGTTAGGTTAGGTTAGGTTAGGTTAGGTTAGGTTAGGTTAGGTTAGGTTAGGTTAGGTTAGGTTAGGTTAGGTTAGGTTAGGTTAGGTTAGGTTAGGTTAGGTTAGGTTAGGTTAGGTTAGGTTAGGTTAGGTTAGGTTAGGTTAGGTTAGGTTAGGTTAGGTTAGGTTAGGTTAGGTTAGGTTAGGTTAGGTTAGGTTAGGTTAGGTTAGGTTAGGTTAGGTTAGGTTAGGTTAGGTTAGGTTAGGTTAGGTTAGGTTAGGTTAGGTTAGGTTAGGTTAGGTTAGGTTAGGTTAGGTTAGGTTAGGTTAGGTTAGGTTAGGTTAGGTTAGGTTAGGTTAGGTTAGGTTAGGTTAGGTTAGGTTAGGTTAGGTTAGGTTAGGTTAGGTTAGGTTAGGTTAGGTTAGGTTAGGTTAGGTTAGGTTAGGTTAGGTTAGGTTAGGTTAGGTTAGGTTAGGTTAGGTTAGGTTAGGTTAGGTTAGGTTAGGTTAGGTTAGGTTAGGTTAGGTTAGGTTAGGTTAGGTTAGGTTAGGTTAGGTTAGGTTAGGTTAGGTTAGGTTAGGTTAGGTTAGGTTAGGTTAGGTTAGGTTAGGTTAGGTTAGGTTAGGTTAGGTTAGGTTAGGTTAGGTTAGGTTAGGTTAGGTTAGGTTAGGTTAGGTTAGGTTAGGTTAGGTTAGGTTAGGTTAGGTTAGGTTAGGTTAGGTTAGGTTAGGTTAGGTTAGGTTAGGTTAGGTTAGGTTAGGTTAGGTTAGGTTAGGTTAGGTTAGGTTAGGTTAGGTTAGGTTAGGTTAGGTTAGGTTAGGTTAGGTTAGGTTAGGTTAGGTTAGGTTAGGTTAGGTTAGGTTAGGTTAGGTTAGGTTAGGTTAGGTTAGGTTAGGTTAGGTTAGGTTAGGTTAGGTTAGGTTAGGTTAGGTTAGGTTAGGTTAGGTTAGGTTAGGTTAGGTTAGGTTAGGTTAGGTTAGGTTAGGTTAGGTTAGGTTAGGTTAGGTTAGGTTAGGTTAGGTTAGGTTAGGTTAGGTTAGGTTAGGTTAGGTTAGGTTAGGTTAGGTTAGGTTAGGTTAGGTTAGGTTAGGTTAGGTTAGGTTAGGTTAGGTTAGGTTAGGTTAGGTTAGGTTAGGTTAGGTTAGGTTAGGTTAGGTTAGGTTAGGTTAGGTTAGGTTAGGTTAGGTTAGGTTAGGTTAGGTTAGGTTAGGTTAGGTTAGGTTAGGTTAGGTTAGGTTAGGTTAGGTTAGGTTAGGTTAGGTTAGGTTAGGTTAGGTTAGGTTAGGTTAGGTTAGGTTAGGTTAGGTTAGGTTAGGTTAGGTTAGGTTAGGTTAGGTTAGGTTAGGTTAGGTTAGGTTAGGTTAGGTTAGGTTAGGTTAGGTTAGGTTAGGTTAGGTTAGGTTAGGTTAGGTTAGGTTAGGTTAGGTTAGGTTAGGTTAGGTTAGGTTAGGTTAGGTTAGGTTAGGTTAGGTTAGGTTAGGTTAGGTTAGGTTAGGTTAGGTTAGGTTAGGTTAGGTTAGGTTAGGTTAGGTTAGGTTAGGTTAGGTTAGGTTAGGTTAGGTTAGGTTAGGTTAGGTTAGGTTAGGTTAGGTTAGGTTAGGTTAGGTTAGGTTAGGTTAGGTTAGGTTAGGTTAGGTTAGGTTAGGTTAGGTTAGGTTAGGTTAGGTTAGGTTAGGTTAGGTTAGGTTAGGTTAGGTTAGGTTAGGTTAGGTTAGGTTAGGTTAGGTTAGGTTAGGTTAGGTTAGGTTAGGTTAGGTTAGGTTAGGTTAGGTTAGGTTAGGTTAGGTTAGGTTAGGTTAGGTTAGGTTAGGTTAGGTTAGGTTAGGTTAGGTTAGGTTAGGTTAGGTTAGGTTAGGTTAGGTTAGGTTAGGTTAGGTTAGGTTAGGTTAGGTTAGGTTAGGTTAGGTTAGGTTAGGTTAGGTTAGGTTAGGTTAGGTTAGGTTAGGTTAGGTTAGGTTAGGTTAGGTTAGGTTAGGTTAGGTTAGGTTAGGTTAGGTTAGGTTAGGTTAGGTTAGGTTAGGTTAGGTTAGGTTAGGTTAGGTTAGGTTAGGTTAGGTTAGGTTAGGTTAGGTTAGGTTAGGTTAGGTTAGGTTAGGTTAGGTTAGGTTAGGTTAGGTTAGGTTAGGTTAGGTTAGGTTAGGTTAGGTTAGGTTAGGTTAGGTTAGGTTAGGTTAGGTTAGGTTAGGTTAGGTTAGGTTAGGTTAGGTTAGGTTAGGTTAGGTTAGGTTAGGTTAGGTTAGGTTAGGTTAGGTTAGGTTAGGTTAGGTTAGGTTAGGTTAGGTTAGGTTAGGTTAGGTTAGGTTAGGTTAGGTTAGGTTAGGTTAGGTTAGGTTAGGTTAGGTTAGGTTAGGTTAGGTTAGGTTAGGTTAGGTTAGGTTAGGTTAGGTTAGGTTAGGTTAGGTTAGGTTAGGTTAGGTTAGGTTAGGTTAGGTTAGGTTAGGTTAGGTTAGGTTAGGTTAGGTTAGGTTAGGTTAGGTTAGGTTAGGTTAGGTTAGGTTAGGTTAGGTTAGGTTAGGTTAGGTTAGGTTAGGTTAGGTTAGGTTAGGTTAGGTTAGGTTAGGTTAGGTTAGGTTAGGTTAGGTTAGGTTAGGTTAGGTTAGGTTAGGTTAGGTTAGGTTAGGTTAGGTTAGGTTAGGTTAGGTTAGGTTAGGTTAGGTTAGGTTAGGTTAGGTTAGGTTAGGTTAGGTTAGGTTAGGTTAGGTTAGGTTAGGTTAGGTTAGGTTAGGTTAGGTTAGGTTAGGTTAGGTTAGGTTAGGTTAGGTTAGGTTAGGTTAGGTTAGGTTAGGTTAGGTTAGGTTAGGTTAGGTTAGGTTAGGTTAGGTTAGGTTAGGTTAGGTTAGGTTAGGTTAGGTTAGGTTAGGTTAGGTTAGGTTAGGTTAGGTTAGGTTAGGTTAGGTTAGGTTAGGTTAGGTTAGGTTAGGTTAGGTTAGGTTAGGTTAGGTTAGGTTAGGTTAGGTTAGGTTAGGTTAGGTTAGGTTAGGTTAGGTTAGGTTAGGTTAGGTTAGGTTAGGTTAGGTTAGGTTAGGTTAGGTTAGGTTAGGTTAGGTTAGGTTAGGTTAGGTTAGGTTAGGTTAGGTTAGGTTAGGTTAGGTTAGGTTAGGTTAGGTTAGGTTAGGTTAGGTTAGGTTAGGTTAGGTTAGGTTAGGTTAGGTTAGGTTAGGTTAGGTTAGGTTAGGTTAGGTTAGGTTAGGTTAGGTTAGGTTAGGTTAGGTTAGGTTAGGTTAGGTTAGGTTAGGTTAGGTTAGGTTAGGTTAGGTTAGGTTAGGTTAGGTTAGGTTAGGTTAGGTTAGGTTAGGTTAGGTTAGGTTAGGTTAGGTTAGGTTAGGTTAGGTTAGGTTAGGTTAGGTTAGGTTAGGTTAGGTTAGGTTAGGTTAGGTTAGGTTAGGTTAGGTTAGGTTAGGTTAGGTTAGGTTAGGTTAGGTTAGGTTAGGTTAGGTTAGGTTAGGTTAGGTTAGGTTAGGTTAGGTTAGGTTAGGTTAGGTTAGGTTAGGTTAGGTTAGGTTAGGTTAGGTTAGGTTAGGTTAGGTTAGGTTAGGTTAGGTTAGGTTAGGTTAGGTTAGGTTAGGTTAGGTTAGGTTAGGTTAGGTTAGGTTAGGTTAGGTTAGGTTAGGTTAGGTTAGGTTAGGTTAGGTTAGGTTAGGTTAGGTTAGGTTAGGTTAGGTTAGGTTAGGTTAGGTTAGGTTAGGTTAGGTTAGGTTAGGTTAGGTTAGGTTAGGTTAGGTTAGGTTAGGTTAGGTTAGGTTAGGTTAGGTTAGGTTAGGTTAGGTTAGGTTAGGTTAGGTTAGGTTAGGTTAGGTTAGGTTAGGTTAGGTTAGGTTAGGTTAGGTTAGGTTAGGTTAGGTTAGGTTAGGTTAGGTTAGGTTAGGTTAGGTTAGGTTAGGTTAGGTTAGGTTAGGTTAGGTTAGGTTAGGTTAGGTTAGGTTAGGTTAGGTTAGGTTAGGTTAGGTTAGGTTAGGTTAGGTTAGGTTAGGTTAGGTTAGGTTAGGTTAGGTTAGGTTAGGTTAGGTTAGGTTAGGTTAGGTTAGGTTAGGTTAGGTTAGGTTAGGTTAGGTTAGGTTAGGTTAGGTTAGGTTAGGTTAGGTTAGGTTAGGTTAGGTTAGGTTAGGTTAGGTTAGGTTAGGTTAGGTTAGGTTAGGTTAGGTTAGGTTAGGTTAGGTTAGGTTAGGTTAGGTTAGGTTAGGTTAGGTTAGGTTAGGTTAGGTTAGGTTAGGTTAGGTTAGGTTAGGTTAGGTTAGGTTAGGTTAGGTTAGGTTAGGTTAGGTTAGGTTAGGTTAGGTTAGGTTAGGTTAGGTTAGGTTAGGTTAGGTTAGGTTAGGTTAGGTTAGGTTAGGTTAGGTTAGGTTAGGTTAGGTTAGGTTAGGTTAGGTTAGGTTAGGTTAGGTTAGGTTAGGTTAGGTTAGGTTAGGTTAGGTTAGGTTAGGTTAGGTTAGGTTAGGTTAGGTTAGGTTAGGTTAGGTTAGGTTAGGTTAGGTTAGGTTAGGTTAGGTTAGGTTAGGTTAGGTTAGGTTAGGTTAGGTTAGGTTAGGTTAGGTTAGGTTAGGTTAGGTTAGGTTAGGTTAGGTTAGGTTAGGTTAGGTTAGGTTAGGTTAGGTTAGGTTAGGTTAGGTTAGGTTAGGTTAGGTTAGGTTAGGTTAGGTTAGGTTAGGTTAGGTTAGGTTAGGTTAGGTTAGGTTAGGTTAGGTTAGGTTAGGTTAGGTTAGGTTAGGTTAGGTTCCCCCCCTAGGTGGGCCACGACCTTGACGTGGTGGGGGGGCTTAACCCTCGCCAGTTCTTGGCGAGGGGACCAAGAAGGCCCACACCGTGCGCTCCGAGCGGGTTTGAGACACCAAGCCCGTAGCGGAGCGCACATCGGAGGTTCCCCTGGCAGCTTGCTGCCAGGGTTTTTGTTGAGGGTGGGCGGAACTTGTTCCGTCCTCTTCGGCGCTCTCCTGGCGACAGGGGCGGGATTGGTATCTCTCCCTCTGCCTTCTCGCCTCTGTCGCCAGGGGTCTTTTTTGTTGTTTTTATTTTTAGTTGGAGTTCAGGGGAACAGGGAGGCCATGGAGGGTGGCCCCTGGTCCCCTGCTCTAGTTGGCGGTCGGGCGGGACTTGTCCCGCCCTCTTTTTTGACGGTGGGGGAGCCAATGGACATTGCGGTGTCCATT